>JAUTXW010004716.1:805000-1227608 GCA_030620095.1 Kuschelorhynchus macadamiae
TATCTTTAACCCTTTTTAAGTAGTACTTTAAAAAAAAATCTTAAATTAATTACTATTAAATATTTAACCTTAATATATGTTCAAATAATATATATGATTTGTTATAACTATTTTTTTAAGATTATTTTATATATTTTTTTTAATTTATACAGCATGTATCTTAAAATTAAATTGGTTCAGTAAAAATTATCAATTTTTTATAAGCCTAATTAATTCAAACCAGTTTTACATAATATGATGGTGAGACATTGCCTAGTGCAATTTATAATTCCTGAATTTTCACAATTTGCAAGTATTGGGAATTTGTTTTTAAATAATCTTAGGAACAAACTTTATCCTACTATACAGTTTACAAAGAAAGATCCGGAAATTTCCGTAACATAACTTAACACTTGTATCCAACTTTAAAATTGCCATTTTTTATAAAGCCCTCTACAATAAGATAACACTTGTTAAACATCATATAAATAATATTGCATATAAAAAATTTCCATGTGTTGTATGTATGTACTGACTTTTTATTCTTTATATTTTGTCTATTTCTGACTAAATATGACAAATTTTTTAAATACATGAGTACGTTTTTCGTTCCTAAATAAAATTGCATTTGATTAAAGCACATTTATTATTCAGCGGCAAATTTGGGGGGGGGGGGCAAATGCTCCCCAGAGTTCTTAACCCAAGCAAAATGTTTGAGAGTAAAAAGTATTTTATAAGGCATTACCACAATTATATAAACGTGAAACTCTTTTTTTCTTTTTAATCATCGTCGCTAATTTTTATGAGAGTATTAAGCTTATGTTGTATTAAAAAACAAAAAGTAATGACCTTTTTTTTTCTTAGTTGCCAAATGTAAATGCTTGCTCCCCCAGAACGGCATTCTAAATAATTAATTATATACCTAGAATATTTCCTTATCGTTAAAATAAGGTTATGCAATGCAATTGTTAACAAAAATTCCTAAAATATATTTTTCAAAAATAGTGTTCCTTACGCATTAACCACCACATTACATAAAATTATAACTTAATAATGTTTAGTGCTATAGTTGCCTTGAGAAAGATTACTACAGTATGAGAATGATTTTTTTTAAATATATGTATTAACACATCTACTCACCAAGCTAACACTAGAGTTACAATATTTTTTGTTTTCTTGTCTAAATAAAATAATACAGTTATAAAATTTTAGTTAATCCCACAATCTTAAAACTAAGTAGGCTGCGCTGATTTATCTCTGGAATTGTAAATATTTAAGACAATACCTTGATTATGATTTTCCTGAATAACATATCTTTTATTCTTTTATTACTAGTATAATAAATTATTATTCCAAATTTTATTGGATGGTGCCGATTATTAATATTTATATTAATTTTAAACAATTAGGTATCTTTGTAAAAGTAATATTAAAGTGATACACAAAAAGAATAAATATATTTGGAAAACCGAGTTTTTTTCTATATTCACGAATCTCGGAATAGTGATTTTGATTGTTGAAAATTATTGAAGATTTATACCTTCACATTTTTAATGACAATATAGCATCAATAAAATACAAATCAAGAAAGAGCCTAGAAAAAAATTAGTAAAAATCGACCATATATACATATTTTTGTACATCTTAAACATCGACGTGTTTCAAAATTAAAATGGAAAATATTACAAATAATTATTTTGTAAGACAAAATATTAAAAAGGGTTTAAAATTTGTTTGATAAAACGGCCTCTTATAACATTACAGCACAGCTTCCGAGAATTCAAATACTAGAACTATCTTTTAATAATTAATTAAAGTTAATTAATAATAAGATTTGCAAGATATGTGGCCTCAAGCGAATTTGGAAAAGAGACATTCTAGATTATTTAGTGAAATAAATATTGTTTCTCTTTTTAACCGAATTTTAGCATACTTTAAGGCACAAGGCTCTTGGTTATATTTATATATATATATATATATATATATATATATATATATAAACATTGGTATTTGTATAGATATTATCAGTTTCTGCTTTTTAGTGAGTTTGCAGATATATAGAGTAATCGTTTTTCTGCAATCAACGTCAGCTTTGATTTCGTAAATATAACACCCTGCATATTATATGGTTATTAAATGGGTCAACTGTGGCTGGTTATGAATATACCAGATTCGATAGTGTTATCTTCAAAGATACCGGAGAAATTTGGAAAAACCCTTGCCATATAAGGCAATGTGTGAAAGATAGACGTTCTAGGTTCTAGTACATAATGGAGGCAATAGGAATACATTGCTCCTTATGGCAGGTTTTTATGTCTTGAAATATAAGGTATCAAACCTTGTATATTTATAATCAGCAAGAGGAAATCCATTTGTTGGACATATAGTATACAACGTGTTGCATCTAAGAAACCAAAACTAATATTGATTTCAGAAATTATAAATATAATGTATAAGTTTAAAGAAACCTTAGTATATACCTTTTCATTATATCTATAAGTAATTTAATTAATATAAGTAATTCCAACTTTTTCTTCATTTTTCTGACGGTATCATTGGCACTATGTGACACAGGTTTTAAAAATTTCCAAAAACGTTCGTACATTCGTTTATGTCGTTCATATCTGAAAATAATAAGTTACTTTTGCGTAGAAATATTAGTAGTTTCATTACACTTAATTGCTATAAATCACGCTTCTGATACCTGGTTTTAATCTCCTCTTGGTAAATATCACTATCTAATATGTCATTTTGAACTGATTTTGACACTCCTTTAAAAATATTATTTCCATGCAAATGTTGTTTCATAGCCATATAGGTTTCTGATATAAAATAAGCCTCCTCCATATTTCTAGATTTAAATTTTCTGACGACTTGTCCTGTCCTCACAAGGCCAGTTCGAATGTATCGCAAAATTTTACACAATCGATAACAACAGAAAAATAAAAACCTGTTGATTAAAGTCTTTTTTATCGACTTTCGATAGGCGGAATCATACAAGTGACAAACATCAACATTACCGATATCCGACAGCTGCAATTCATTTTTAAATTAATATGATAAGATACATGTTTTTTAATTTTTGTGAATAAATGATAACACCTGTTTTTGTCGATCCTGAAGTTGTTTCATCGTTTGAGAAAACCTAACAAGGAAACCAAAATAAAGCATGTATCACACCCGTATAACCACGAAGTTTTTCTTATACTGGTCAAATTTAAAAGTACGTTTAAACCTTTCTCATTGTACAATTTTAAACTAAGTTAATCTCTGGCCGAGATGGTCCATTATTTTTAATAATTACTTGCAGTATATATATATATATATATATAGAGTAATCGTTTTTCTGCAATCAACGTCAGCTTTGATTTCGTAAATATAACACCCTGCATATTATATGGTTATTAAATGGGTCAACTGTGGCTGGTTATGAATATACCAGATTCGATAGTGTTATCTTCAAAGATACCGGAGAAATTTGGAAAAACCCTTGCCATATAAGGCAATGTGTAAAAGATAGACGTTCTAGGTTCTAGTACATAATGGAGGCAATAGGAATACATTGCTCCTTATGGCAGGTTTTTATGTCTTGAAATATAAGGTATCAAACCTTGTATATTTATAATCAGCAAGAGGAAATCCATTTGTTGGACATATAGTATACAACGTGTTGCATCTAAGAAACCAAAACTAATATTGATTTCAGAAATTATAAATATAATGTATAAGTTTAAAGAAACCTTAGTATATACCTTTTCATTATATCTATAAGTAATTTAATTAATATAAGTAATTCCAACTTTTTCTTCATTTTTCTGACGGTATCATTGGCACTATGTGACACAGGTTTTAAAAATTTCCAAAAACGTTCGTACATTCGTTTATTTCGTTCATATCTGAAAATAATAAGTTACTTTTGCGTAGAAATATTAGTAGTTTCATTACACTTAATTGCTATAAATCACGCTTCTGATACCTGGTTTTAATCTCCTCTTGGTAAATATCAAAATGACATCTAATATGTCATTTTGAACTGATTTTGACACTCCTTTAAAAATATTATTTCCATGCAAATGTTGTTTCATAGCCATATAGGTTTCTGATATAAAATAAGCCTCCTCCATATTTCTAGATTTAAATTTTCTGACGACTTGTCCTGTCCTCACAAGGCCAGTTCGAATGTATCGCAAAATTTTACACAATCGATAACAACAGAAAAATAAAAACCTGTTGATTAAAGTCTTTTTTATCGACTTTCGATAGGCGGAATCATACAAGTGACAAACATCAACATTACCGATATCCGACAGCTGCAATTCATTTTTAAATTAATATGATAAGATACATGTTTTTTAATTTTTATGAATAAATGATAACACCTGTTTTTGTCGATCCTGAAGTTGTTTCATCGTTTGAGAAAACCTAACAAGGAAACCAAAATAAAGCATGTATCACACCCGTATAACCACGAAGTTTTTCTTATACTGGTCAAATTTAAAAGTACGTTTAAACCTTTCTCATTGTACAATTTTAAACTAAGTTAATCTCTGGCCGAGATGGTCCATTATTTTTAATAATTACTTGCAGTTCAAAATGATGTGAGCGCCTGGCGCCTGAAACAAATAAAGCTTAACCTTTCCGAAAATAATAAAAAATATAAAATATGAAGCTATATTTTCATGCTATTCACATGATCTCCAGACACTGTATTTTTATGAAATTTTATTGGGTGTTCACAATACAAATGAACCAATAGAGAAACCGCTCTTGGTGGGCACATTTAGTCACATCGGACGTGAACGGGAAAGAATCAGCTAAAAATGGAGGTACCTATAGTCAAAGGAATTATCTGGCTGTAGTAGATGGTACTCTCTATTATTCGAGGCAATATCTAAGAACTTTAATATATTGGAAAAATACAACGTAAAAAAAGAGAATATTTTTTAGATTAATTTTTCTTAGATATTATTTTTGTCATTGTTAGAAAAGGTTAATGGAAAACCATTGAATAGGGAAATATATTGATTTAAAATATTATTTGGTTTTGGAGTTGTGTTTAGATAGGTGATAGATAAGCCAACAGCACTCAGAAGTGTTATATCTGCCACTCCGACTGTTTGGGAAACGCTGTTCCCAAATAACTAGAAATACCTAAAGTATTTAATCTAATTACGGGTACGCCACGCTTTCTTTATAAAATATCAAAATCTTATTCAACACATCAAATCTATTTAAGGTCGCTAAATATTTCTGCAAAGCAATGCCAGGAAAATTGTCTACATAATATGAATATTTTCCACCCATCAAACAGCAAATATTCATCGACAAATTTTAAGTCGAAAAGATATGTCGGAAAGACTATTTGCTTAACGTCGCAATCCATGTCTATCATACAGAAATATTTTATAGTTCCAAGAATGGAACAAAATATCTCTATTTGCTATTAGCTTCTTCTTCTTTCCTCTTTTAAAACATGTTTTATTCGTTGAAAATATCAAGGCGCTTATTATCCTTTCCTCCCACTTTATTTTGCATCTCTGTTTATAACGCCAATATACCTATCATTCGTTGCTTAGCAGGAAAAAAAAAACGATCTCAACATGTCACTTGCCCTGTTGCAAAATCAGTTCGATAGTTCAATTTAAGACGTTGAGCTCGTCAGACTTTTAATCTCTCCACTCTTCCTACATTGAAAATCGCGTAAAATAATTAAGTTAACTTTTTAATTAACCAAAGGAGTTAGTCTTCAGCAGCCGACAGGAAAAGTTGGTTTTTAATTAATCGCAAGTACAAGGGTAAACTTAAGATTATAAGTGACTAAAGATCTTAGATTTTCATCCTCCCCTAATCAACATTTTTCAAATGATGTTCGAAGTTCATAAGGATCTCAAAATCCTAATTCACAAAAACATGTATCACAAAATAATTAACAGTCGCAAGGAGACTCTAATAAGCAAGGGCCTTATTTTTCAAACGAAAAAATAATTTTTTTTCGTACGAACACTCTTAGTTTGTCAGTAACTCCAGCACAAAACTCAATTGTCCTCCTCGCTACAGGACAAGTGACTGTAAATTCTGAAAACAGAGAGCCCTTCAGAGCAAAGTCCTTACTTGACTCAGCGAGTCAAAATTCTTTTATAACTGAAAATTTTCTAAATAAATTAAATTTAACTTCTGTAAATAAATATGAAAATATCAGTGACATTTCTCAAAATACCTTGAAATCGCAAAAAATGACAAATAATCAAATATAATAAATCACAGTTTAGACTTTCTTATTCTATTTTGCCACAAATAACGTGTGAACTACCGAACGTATCAAAAGATAATACAAATTTTAAAATTCCTAGGTACTTCCCTTTAAGTGACCCTAATTTCGACATTCCTTCTGAAATTGCCATATTAATCGGTGCAGATAATTCCTACGATCTTGTGCAAATAGCCCGTATCAGTTGGGATAAAACTTACCTATTTTGTAAAACACGCACTTGGGATGCGTTATTGCTGGAAAAGTTCCTGTTTCACAAATTCGCAATCAATCAGTTTCTATGGTTGTTCAATTAAATGAAAAAATTGGCGACAAACCAAATCAAATTCAGAATATGATTTTCTTATTTTTGCAAGGTCATAGAGTAATACCTCAAGACAATTGCCATTTTAATTCATGGAGGCAAGGCGCCAGAGTTATCTCAAATCCTCAATCCAGATATTTTAAATTTAAAAACAGAAATAATTAAAATTTATCAAGAATCACCATATAGTGGTTCAACAACAAGACAAATTCACTCATACGAATCAAGGAAGATTTAAGCCGGCACTTGAGTTCTTTTGCGCCAATGGAAAGCCTAGGTTTATTTAAAATTTACGACCTCAATTTAATATTAGACTTTAAAAATATTTTAATTAACGTTTCTAATATTTACCTTTGAGTAAAACTGATTACTCAATTTTTCGAGTTTTGACAACACGATCCGCTTTTTTTTTACGCATGTTTAACACGCATTACGCACCAAATAGCTTTATTTCTTAAACAAACCTAAATTGTCTTTCTATGTTATGTATACCGTACATTACATAGTTACAACCTGTATTAAAATGTTTGCAGATTTCAGACCTTTAAGCATGTCCTCAGTAGTGACAGAATAAAATTAACACATAAATTCTCATTAACCCCTTTTAATAGGTGAATATTTTTTGGAGTCATAGACCTCAAGATATTCAAAATTTTACAAATGCATTTCGTACAAAATAATAAAGATTCATTCATTCATTAAAGGAAACTAAATCGCAATTTTTCAAAAGAACGCAAATAATTCTTCACGCTATCTAAAAGAAAAATTCTGAATTTGGGACAAACAATTTTTCTAGAATTTTTTGGTTTAGTATTTCACTAAACGCAGTAGCGTGCATGCCACATTTTTGTTACGTAACTACTCAAAATAAAAAGGACATTTTTTAAGATTTACGCCCTTAAATTACACTCCCCATTTTTCATGCTCTTATATTTTGTTAACAAGGTTTGATTGTTTAACTGTTTAATCCTAAGTGATTGGTTACTTCTCCCAAATTATATTACGCCCTTTCAATACCAAAATGGTGTCAAGTTTTTTCAGTTCATTTATTCTTCTTTCGTATAAAAATGGGATCTTCATTGGCGGGGGAGTATGTCTGCTATCAGCTCTTTCTTCTACCCTGTTTTAAAACTTCTGTTAATCGTTGAAAAAATCAAGCCGCTTATCCTTTCCCCCTATTTCATTTTGCGTCTCTGTTTTATATTCATAACGTCAATATAACTATCATGACAAGAAACCAAGTTATGCACTCCATTGCTTAAAAACTATATCGCCGTGCTAAAAGGTACGAGAAGGGGAAAGAAACGCTTCCCTTTCTCAACATGTTAATTTGCCCTGTTACAAAATCAGCTCAATAGTTCAATTCAAGGCACTAAGCTCGTTAGACTTTTAAATTCTCCGCTCTTCCTACATCGGAAATCGCGTAAAATAATTAAATTTTTTTTTAATTAATCAAAAGCGTTAGTCTTCAACAGCCGACAGGAAAAGTTGATTTCCGCCAGGCCTCCGCTCCGCTTTCTCTTCCGAATATCGGGAATCGCTAAGCAACTAAATTCAGTATTTTTAATTAATCGCAAGTAGAAGGGTAACGTTCTATCCTATAAATTATAAGTGATTAAGGACCTTACATTTGTGAGATTCTATTGAATCTACAAGAAAAAATTCTTGAGGTTTTAACAAGTGTAAGGTAATAATATGTCGTATGGTATTTTTTCAGTATAATTAATTTATACAGTGATCCAAATTATTTTTTCCTTGGGCCTTTTGCAGGCAAAAGTTAATTAAGTCGTCAACGAAGTTAGTCGTTAAATAAATTGTAAAGTCTTAAGATTAGACAAAATTAAACTTCTTTCTTACCGCTGAATTACAGTTTTTGTTTAATAAGATTAAACTACAATATTTTATTATGTTTATAGCTTATTTACTATAATAGAGTTATTTAAAGTGACGTGAAATAAGAACAGAGGTTGACTGTGTTTAAGTAGGAGTGTTTAATCCATAATTTGTAAACCTGTTCATTGTTTGAATATTTACATATTTGATTTTGCAACGAACAGTTGTTAAGATGTGTTGCCCATTTGTAGAATACGGGTGTGAATGGGTGTTTATTTGCAGTAAATAGATAATACATTGGTTTTGTTTAAATCTCCGTTTTTTATTATTAGCATAGGCTATATTTAAAAAGAAAATAATTATAATTTGAAAAGATATACCAGTTTACAAATAAGGTAAATGAACTTAACCAAACCAGCACCTATGGTAGTATAAGCTATTAGGTTAACTTATTTATTTGTTTTAATTAAGTGGTCTTTAGAAAATAAACAGTTAATAAATTAATACACTACTGACAATCAATAAAAAACGAAGTGTAAGATATTGTGTACTTTATATTTTCATACCATAATTTGTTTCTGGAATTCCTCATATGCTTCCGCCTTGTTGTTGGTTGTTGTCTAGCATAGCGACTATGTTTATCACCTATTCAATATTTTTTAATTATTATGGACAG
Organism: Kuschelorhynchus macadamiae; assembly: GCA_030620095.1. NCBI lineage: Eukaryota > Metazoa > Arthropoda > Insecta > Coleoptera > Curculionidae > Kuschelorhynchus > Kuschelorhynchus macadamiae. The sequence goes on from JAUTXW010004716.1 coordinate 814,061, forward strand.
CCTGCTTACAATGGGTAGTAAGCATTATAGTAATATAATAACGACCCTGGCAATACTACGCCTCTATAAAGGTACCGTGATGTGCAAATGCATATTTTGGTGTTTAAAAGCAGTTGACCGAAACTACGGTTCCGCGTCTTTTAATACAGCAATTCGAGGACGAGTAGTTAATGTGGTGAATTTATGAAACTACCTAATGGACTGTCTATTCGAAGTTTAATCGGTCTTTGATATTACTTAATAACTACCTGCGGAATTAAAACACTCTACTTTACCCCTTTGTTTTTACATATCAATTTTTTTCAGAAAATACCGAATGTCTTATTTAGGAGAATCAGGAATATTTGTCAACCTGAGACTAATAAGCTTTTCGAATTGGGCGAGGTCAACGTAAAACTATTATTGGGGTTCTTATTGAATATTACTGGTGAAATATCACTTTATAAAACCGGAACCACACATGCGGTATTTGCCGAACAACTAATATTTGGCTTTTGGCGAGCAACTTGACGAAATGTATGGTTATACGCCAACAAGCTTATTCTTTGCTTTGACTCGCCCTAAAATACGGACAATAACCGGGAAAATAACGAATACTGAGTAATCGCTATACCCGTCCACACTAGTAGAAAATCGCCGATAGGCTGCAGTTATACTGATCGTTCATGTACAAGTGTCCTCGGTCGTCTAAATCTGACTAAAGTAAAGCAAATTGTGTCTACATTGTTTTAAATTGCTAATTGTAATTAATAGTCACATAGACCGGCTTCCGACGGTTATCATAACAACCATGGACTCTGAATTGCATATTTAAAATTTTTTTTTTTCAGAAAATACCGAATGTCTTATTTAGGAGAATCAGGAATATTTCTCAATCTGAGACTAATAGGCTTCTCGAAATGGACGAGGTCAACTTAAAACCATTATTGGGATCCTATTTGAACATTATACTGGTGAAATATCACTGGTATAAAACCCCATATGTGGTGGTATTTGCCCAATAACTAATAATTGGCATATGCAAATCAAACTTGCCGAAGTTCATGGTTATTCGCCAACAAGGCTATTCTTAATTCTTCTTATTATAATTATCGGGAAAATAATGAATGCTGAGTAATCGCTATCGGGTTACTATCCACACTTGTAATCAACAGTCACGTAGCATCAATCAATCGTGACCGAATACGACCAAATCACCGACCAGTTTGAAATTTAAAAAATATTTTTGTCGGCTCCCGACAGTTATCATAACAACCGTTTCAATTGCACTTTTAAAATATCATAAATATCAATATAAACAATGTAAAAATTCAAACAGCAGGTTATTTGTAACTGCTATTTTCATTATTTTTTGTTATTTTGGCTTTGAGTCTGAATGTTAATGTCAAAATTAGCAAATAAACGACTGATGGCATTCGATACTATTTAGCCTGTGTTTTTAGTCGAAAGAACAGAAGAAGACGATCCTGTGAAACTGCCAAACCGAGATCTGATGAAACCAACGCGTGACCGAGAAAGCGGTGGCGCAAACGAAAAGCTGATCTGCAGTAACTGATGTTTAGTAGGATTTGCATGTTTAATCAAGTGTTTGTTCGGATCACTTATAATTATTATTCATATTTAGCAAATGAGGAGGAAGCCCTTTTATTATTAGCAGAATTAGTCCCCGCACTGTAACCGCCCCCAATGCAGTTAGCCCGCGTTGGTCTGGGTCTGACTAGATCTTTATCGACTCGGCATATTGCACCTATGTGAACGACATAACCAGTATAGAGTGTTTGGCTTGGGTGATATCCACGTAGAATTTGAGATTGTAAGACATGCTGGTCCTAAAACAGACCCTTTCTTGTTAAAAAGGGGCTTTTGACGTTGGGCGGGCCAATGACTCCAGAAAGCCGAAGTGCAGCCCTGGCCTGATTTTCTTGTCAATATCAATTGTTGAGCTAAAATATTATGGATTAAGTCAGTTTATAGTTTTGCAGTGTCAAGAGTGTACAGTCAAAATTCAATAATAAAAAAAATACAGAACAAAAATGCTATGAAAACGTCTAAAAAACACACAAAGCCAGCAAGGTCTGAAAACGATGATTTTGGTATGACGTACGAAATATATTTCCCACGTGTCAAATTGGTTCATTGGTTAGCTACCGTGTGCAAAATAGAGGGTACTTCATATTTTATTTTATACAATGCTATATGTTTGATGTTAGTATCTGTTTGTATTATACTTTTCAACATCAAAGTGTCCAAAATATTTATGTCATTAAAAGTTACATTATCGTGTAACAAATAGAGGGCGCCAAGTGAATGTACACCACGAATACATTCGTAAAATAAATACAGTTTCTAACATGTTTGAATACATCTTTTCACACTGGCTGGTACCACGAAACTATCACATTAATCTGAAAAGGGCTGTTTTCAAAACATCTTATACATTATACTTTTTCTTCTTTATGTAAACTGATGTACAAAGCCGGATTTAGGACTAGGTGACTATTAATAGTGGTAAATTTTTAAGAGTTGGTAGAATGGGTCCAGGAAATGATATATTTGAAGAAAGGTACTTTGTACTGAGAGTGTGGACTTCTTTTTTGTCATCACTTTTATCACGAGCCATTTTTCGTATTATTATTATTATTTAAAAAATTAGAATAATTGTGTGTGTGTGCGCATGTGTGTGTGTAATCAATAATATATATAATATATAATATTTTTATCTGAGTTTTTAGTTATTTACATATATAATGTCAGAATTAACGAGGAAAATAGTAAATTAAAATTACCACGTATTCGTTAATTTCAAGACTAGTAGATTATTAATGTACTGTTTGACCTATTTGGAAGGAAAAAGTATTTTCAGGGTATCTGGTTAGAAAATGATAAAGCGCAAGTTTATCATTTTCAGTTAAATTTAACAAATTGTGCTTTTTTTGTTAGAAGAGTTAGTGGCATTTTTATGCTTTACTTATTCTTTTAAAAATGTCTATAAATTTATATATAATTTATTTGAATTAGCCCTTATTAAAAGTGACTTAGATAATTAAAAATAACAACAGTTTATTTACACTAGGTAACAAAAAATTCAACAGGAAAATAATTTTGTAAAACTAATAAAACTAATACTAATAGAAATGATGCTTTAAAGTTAATAGCGTCACTTCCATCTGCTCCTTCTTGGCCTGCTATGAAGGACTTTATATCTTCTTTTAAAGTTGCCGCCCAAGCTATATTTGATCTGGCAGACGCTAAAGCATTGTGAGTTGTAGCTAGATCACCACTAGATATTCCGGTTACATTAGCCAGTGCGTCCAACTGAAACAAATAAAAGTAGTTTTAAGAAGTTCATTAAAACCATTTGAACAAAATGAGACAAGACATTGACACACAGTAACAGGCAAAAGTTGCTTAGTAGGTCATGAATTTACCCTAAGGCAGTACGGTCTTCCAGACTTACCTACCCCACCTGGTCATAATAGAGTAGATGTCGCTTTGTTCCAAAAACTTAGAGGGACGTAAAACTTAAAATTTAGGAATGTATTAAAATTAACATTTCCTTTTTCATACTTTTTAATTTAAAATTTTGCAATTTTTTAATTTTCGTGCCAGAAAATAATCATGATGGATATGATTTTGTCATGATTTTGTGTTTCTCCCAAACGCTTATGATATCCTAAAACCCAACCTTGGCTTAAAAATCATTTTTATTAACAAATTATAAAATAACAAAGATTTGATTAAATATTAGACGCAAAAGTTGTTGAAACTGCCCGCCTTTAACTACATGACAGTATTCTAATCTGTCTATGAATTCCTGTTGAACGCTGATTAAAGGTACATTTGAAATTCGGAGTATTTCTGTCCTTATACTTTACTTTAAGGGTTCTATTCTAGAGAATCTCTTAAAATAAACTTTACTTTTTAAGTAGACTCATGGCAAAAATCTAAGGGCGTTTCAAGTCAGGGGACCATGAAGGCCATTCAATGTGAACATGTCGTCCAAACAACCCACTAGAAATATTTGATTGCATACTTCCTAAGAGGTACCGCATAATGAGATGATCTCCCATCTTATAGGAACCACATGAGTTTAGTTGGTATATTAGGCTCATTGTCTGGATAACGTTGAGGTAAGGCATATTTCATTTTTAAAAAATCCCAAAACATCGACCGAGCGAGATGAGTGTCAAAAAGCAATAAGGACCAATAATAGGGTCCAAAATATACCAGTACAAATGTTAACTGTTTCAGAGGATGTACAATGGGGATTTTCTGTAGACGAGTATCTGCAGTTTTGACGATTTACAGTTCCATAAAAAAAAGTTGCTGCATCCGGAAATAAAATATTGAAACTAAAATGAGGATCCAAGTTGCAACTTTCCTGCATCATTTCACAAAATTTTTTTACAAAATATTTTCAACTAAAATGAAGCTACGATTTGAGTTTCATACTTCTTAACGGATTGCTAAATTGTGATTCTCGTTCGTCGAGATGTCATATGTGTTCCCCTTGCTATACAAGGATATTAATTCGTTGCTTAGGTGATAGCATTTTTGTGAAAGTTATTTGTTTAGGACAGGACATATTTTGTAAAATTTTTCGATTTATGACAAGAGCAAGTTACTAAAAAAAGAACATTATTGTATTAAAAGACATACTAGATCTCAGAAACTAATATAGTAATCAATTTGGGGCAAATAAAAAAAAGTGTTAGAAAATGATGTAGATGTAAAATTTGGTTTTTTAAAGTTTTCACAATTGATCTGTTTTTCTTGGCGTTGCGACGCCTATCCTTACAATGTCGGACTTCGTTTTAGCTCTTAACTAAGTTAAGTGAGACACTCTTTATATCCAGTATAGTAATCAAATTGAGGCATCTAACAAAAATGCATTAGAAATAGACATATTTTTGAAATCTGGTATTCTTAATATTTTTATAATTGTTATGCCTTTTTTGCCTCACGATGCTTAGAGCTTATAATCGTAACGGCATCGTTTTTATTTTATCCGAAAATAATTAAATGACCCCATCAGATTACTGTTTTTGTTTTATCAAAATTTTGATATTCTCGTTAATTTCCGACCGTTTGCAGTTTCGTCAACATAGAAAGCTCAAGTCAAACATAAAAAAAACCAAAACTATGCGAACCTAAAAACTAAATCGATGTTTTTTTTGCAAATATTACTTATTTACGATATAATTCAGAGTTTCTAGACTTTATTGCCACTTTCTATAGAAGAAAAAGTAAAAGAACATGTAATAAAGCGACTTATGATCTCAAATTGTGACTTTGAGTTCGTTCCTTCAAAAAAGGATTTTTTTACAATAAATATATTAATTGTTACTACATTGGCAGTGAGCAATAGAAAACAACGTAGACACGAATAGGAGAAACAGGAAAACAAATAGCAAGACGATGAAAGTAACGTAACATTAACAGACATTATGACTTTAACAAATATTGTTAAATATTTTGTACAGAATCGTTTTAAACTTTAAAAAAAAGAGCACCAATGTTTATTATATTTGACGATTCAAAATGGAATTAGCAACTCAGGGCATGAACATAAGCATCGAAAGTATTTTAAAACAAAAATAATATTTAAAAAAGAGGTAAGATGAAAGAGTTCGAAAACACTACTCTTTCCGGAAAACCTCAAATGAATAAAAGTATTTGAATTTTTGCAGTCATTTCTTTATGACTTTCTATTAGATTTGAGAGCCATATTCTGATATCAGTATTATCGATGCCCTACTCACTCCATTCAAGTTGTGTCGGAGTGGCTAAATCAGAGTTTCCGAACAGTTGGATGGGAAGATTTTCAAATTTTAAATATATTCGCGTTTACCAGACTTGACTTTGTTAGATTACTTGTTTGTCCTTCTTCTTCAGCCCCTTTGCAACCTTATATTACCCTGAACAAGAAATAACTACATGTGCAAGAGAAACTTAAAATCGTTTTACGTAGTACTGTGGACAAACAGATAAAAAGAAAATGATTATTTATACCCAACGAGGTGACCGTTACATAAAAATATAATATATTTTAGGTTAGGAAGGTTTGTTATCATTAATGTATATTTTTTAAAGAAATTAAGTTGTTATCAAGCTTTCAAGTTTATTGTAAAGTTAGAATTACAAAGTTTAAACAAATTTTCTTTAGGGAAATGACATTAGTATAGCTATTTCCAGCCCCAATATGCTCACTGTTTCATTAGAGATGAACTTTTTAGTAGAGACATATTCTCAGCTTTTAGGCAACATTATAATGAATAGTAAAACAGGAATCCCTAAAACTGATATCATTCAAAAATTCCATTCAAATTTCCACAATACACTCGGAGAAAATTTTAGAAAATAATCAAAATATTCATATATCAATCAAATTAAGGATCTGAACAAAATTATACTTTGTTCAGATATTTAATTATATAAATATTTTTACCTCGGTACTTTACTCTTTATCAAGGAATGTGTTTTCGTAATTTGTTGCTGATGAGGACGCCATTGCTGAAGTTTGATGAAAAGAAATTAAGTTCTAGATAATGCATCAACTTGTTGGAACACACTGTATAGGGAACAGTTTATTATCTGGTCAATATTTTTTTACTGTACGTCAAAAATTCAATGACCAAATTAATTATTTGATCGTCTTTGAGCAGCTGAACTCCGTTTTTTCTAGATCTTACAATCTCTAACAATATTTACAATTGTGTTTTAAAAAACCGATTGCGTTTTTTTTAACCCTGTATAGGCTTTTTTGAGGCGATGTAAAAATGCGAAATTATATTAAAAAACACCCATACTGTTAGGTGGATATATCCCGTTAGGCGTGAGCAAGTGATTTTGTGGATTTAATGATGGTTTTATCGACGCACCTGGACCTAACGTTAACGGGTCAGATCCACCTAATAGTATCGGTTTTGTTAAAAAAGAATCTTGCTTTAATATAGATTCACTTTTTACATCACCTCAAAAAAGGTCTTAACCATTCAAATTTAGAATTTGACATTTATTTATTTGTAGGAATTTACATTAAGGCTGAATTTGAGTTTTCTGTTCTGATCAGCGAGTGCAGGGATGTGATTGAATATGCTTTGTTGTATGGATCAAAACTAAATCCAACAATGAGACCATTATTATTGGTTCTATTTATAGGCCTCCGAATGCAAACTGTAACGAGTTTTTGGCGTGTTTTGAGGATAAGCTCATTAAGCTCTTCCCCCAGAGTGACCGAATCATATGTCTTGGGGATTTTAATATTGACATGTTGCGTTATGATTTTGCTCACGTTGCCCAGTTAAATTATATACTTGACGCATTTAGCATGGAGCAATTAATTTCGGCACACACAAGGGTTTCAAATTTTAGTTCCACTCTGATTGATTTGATCTGTTGCCGGGCTGAAGGAGTGCAGGATATAGAGGTCAGGGACATTAGTATTTCTGATAATTTTTTGATTTACATTTCCCTTGACTTGGGATCTAATGAACCCCAAAATATATCTTACAAATATAGAGCTCTTGATCATTTAAACTCGAATAATTTCCAAACCGACCTGGAGAATTACCCCTGGAATATCATTTATGACATGACTGACATCGATGGTAAAGTACAATTTCTCACAGAAACCATATTAGATATCTTTAATAGGCATGCTCCCCTAAAAGTACGTAGTACTGTTAGAAAGCCCTATTGCCCATAGATAACAACAAACATCAAATTTATGAAAAATCTTAGAAATCGAGCACTTAATGATTTTAGGCGCTCTAGACTCCCAGAGCAATGGAACTACTAAGTACAAACAAATCAGGAATCTGGTTACTTCTTCTATTAGAGCTGAGAAAAAAGCCTACCTTAATCATAAATTTCAAAATTGTTCTGCAAAAGGCCAATGGAAAGAACTAAAAAGACTAAATATTTTAAATAAAAAAAATAAACGTATTCCGGAAAATTTAAGACAGGTCGAACAACTCAATGCATTCTTTACAAAAGTCGCTCAAAATAATAACTCCCATAACCAGGCACTTATACATTTTTATATAAACAACCTTTTAGTAAACAAGACCTTTGAATTTCACATTGTCTCAGAAGAAATAATCTCTAAGATTATTCTTAAAATAAAGTCGGAAGCTTTTGGTGCGGATGACCTAGATATAACCCTCATCACTTTTTGTTATCCATTTATAATCACTTATATAACTCATATCATTAACAATTTTATTGTATTCGAGAGTCTTATTTTCCAAAGACCTGGAAATTAGCAATTATCATACCTTTGCCTAAAGTTAAAAACCCTACTGAGTTTGGACAACTGCAACCTATTTCGATACTGCCTACGTTGTCTAAGATCTGGGAAAAAGTTATGGAGACTCAAATGATTTGTTTTATATCAAATAACAATATCATACCAGAAAAACAATCAGAGTTTATAGCTGGCTATAGCTGCTCTACAGCACTATCAGATATAGTGGACGCCGTGGTAAGAGCGCATGATCAAAACAGGGCCTCTGTTCTCATATTACTTGATTACACAAAAGCGTTTGACATGTTGCATCATGGCACTTTATTGGCGGTTTTAAAACACATAGGATTTAATGAAGCATCAGTGTTACTTGTATCGCCGTTTCTTTCTGACAGAGCCCAGTGTGTAATCCTCGAGGGCGAACGATCAGGAAAACGTGGTGTTGAGGCAGGTGTTCCTCAGGGCAGCATATTGGGTCCCCTTCTTTACTGCATTTATACATTTAAATTTATAAGGTCTCTTGATCATTGCCAATATCATATCATATATATATATATATATATATATATATATATATATATATATATATATATATATATATCTATACATATATATGATATGATATATATCAAACTTATATGCCGCCGACAACGTCCATCTTTATGACTCGTTAAAGCCTGACATGGCTGAAACTATAAATCTTCAAATAATCCAAGACTTACACAATTTGCTCTCCGTGTCTAGTGACCACCTCTTAAAAATTAATTCAACTAAATCAGTAGCCATGTTATTTTGTAATGAAAATATTCAAAATAATCTACTGGAAATAATAAAACCTAAATTGGGAGATAACTACATATCTTTCAAAACCACAGCTAAAACTTAGGTTTGATAATAGATAATAAACCAAAATATAAGGACCATATTACTGCTTGTCTAAACAAGGCATTTTTCATGTTAAGACAAATCTATTCCCATAGACATTATCTCTCTCAAAAGACCAAATCCATGCTGTGCGAGACTCTTCTTCTGTCCCACTTTTAACTTTGTAGATACCATATACGGTCCTTTTCTAGACGTGGTGGATGTCAGGCGAATCAAGAAAATACAAAATTGTTGCATTCGGTTGATCTACGGAATAAGACGCAGACATAGAGTGTCACATAAGCTGGCTGAATTGGGTTGGCTTGATATGATTTACCGTCGTAATTTGCACTCGATCTGTTTTTTTATAAGAACCTTCACAAAAAGCTCGTGTATCGAACTGATGTTCATAACTTAAATATATGCAGACAGTATCTTTAAACAGTACCGTCTCATAATAAAGAATTTTTCAAAAAATCTTTTTCCTATCAAATCGCGTTGTTAACGATTAAATTTAAAATAAAAGCTTTCGGCCTTAGTTATCACTTTCAAAAGAAAGATGAGGCGTGACTTATTTTGGCAACAAAATATTAATTTTTCTGTATAATAAATCTCTCTCTCTCTCTCTCTCTCTCTCTCTCATTTCGTTAACCTCCGTTATCTTCATATTTTATTTATTTTAAAATATATTATTATAGCAAGCTATTTTTAGGTAGTGTTATCATTTAGTAGCAAATTTAAATTTATTCTTTAAGTTTTTTTGTATTTATAAACATTTTTTAAGCAGGGAAATACTGGCTACAATAGCACCTTCTTTTTTAGAAGAAAGCTGAATAAGTAGCCCTTTATTCCCAAATATTATTCTTACCTTTGTAACATTGTATGTTTTTTCTCGGAATAATAAACCTATTATTATTATTATTATTTGACATGTTTTCAAAATGACCGATTTTTGGATGTTCCTGTGAATGTCTGTATTAACTCCTAATTGAGCCAAATGCGATGTAAACGTTGTTGGGGTGAGACCTGTTACTGATATGACGAGAGGAACAATGATGACTCTTTCCTGTTTCCACAGCCTTTTTACTTCCATTGCCAAGTCGGTGTATTTGGAGATCTTTTCACTGTATTTCGCTTGGATGTTCTCCTCGTTGGAGACAGCGATGTCGATTATATAAGTGATTTTCTCTTTTTTGGATTGAAAGGTGATATCGGGTTTATTTGCGTGGAGTTGCGAAAGTGGATTGAGACAGAGGCAGAACCACAAAGCGCTGAGTGAATATCCCTGGAATTTACCTCGTCTGATGTAGATCTCTTCTGTTTCGATGTGCTCTTTTTGTGTTCTCAGGTTGATTTTAGTTTTCCACGTACTCATGATTTGCGTAAGAAATTGCCTGATGTTTTTATTGACTCTATATAATTCTAGCATTCTGGTTAGCCAACTGTGGGGTATCGAATCAAAGGCTTTTTATAACCTATGTAACCAGTATAAAGGTTTCTATAATTTTTCCGGGTTTGTTCCATGATGACGCTGTCTATAATTAGCTGCTCTTTGTATCCTTGGCTGTTTTTCCTGCACCCTTTTTGCTCTTCCGTTAGAATGTTTTTGTGTGCTAGATGTTGTTCTATTCTCCTGGTAATTGTGGCTATGATGATCTAATATAGGGTTGGAAGGCACGTAATAGGTCGGTAATTTGACGGGTTTTATTGTCTGAATGTTTGGGTTTAAGGTATGCGTTATTATTATTATTATTATTATTATTTTGAAAAAGTAATTACTAAAAGTTGGCAAAGAACAAACTATTTAAAAAGAAGTAGTAAAGATTTAAACTATTTTTCTAAAAAGATTATATATAATTCAATAATTTTACTTCATTCCCTGTATTGTTCAGCAATTTTTTATTATGGCAAGGAAGGCATAATAGACAGATTACAAATATTACGAAACAAAGCAATGCTTATAATTTTAGGCATAAATAAACATACAAAGACATCAATCAGGTTAAAAAAAATTATGGTTAAATGTCAAAAATGTAATGTATTTATATATAAAATTTAGAATAACTTGCTTCCTGAGCATTTATGCAATTTTGTTATACTAAATTGTCAGAATAATACATATGATACTAGAAAATTTCAAATTTTTTACCTAAATAGAATTTCTAAATGTTTTGTATAAAATTTACGCTGAAAATAATGAAAATTGAAATGTGCACTTTCACAGTGGATAACTCAAAAACTGAACGTTGCCCACAAAATCGGAATTGAAACTCGTTATCCGTAGCCCAAGATCTACGAACGAACCAAAAATAATAAACATCGACGACGCTTAGCTTAATGGAAAAATTACCATACAAAAAGCGTTTACCATTCGACTGGTAGAACCTCGAACGTTTCGCGAAAAGGAATCCGGAAAAATTAAGGTAGATGCAAGCTTTAAAATAAACCAGAATTAGAATAGAATTTGTAATGTAAAGTTTAGAGAAGATCACACTGTTTGGTTAATAATTTATGAAAAAATCAAATTGCGGCTGAAATCATATTTACAAGAAAAATTGCTAGCCACTTTATTTCATTAGCGTTCCTTAAATTACCCTTTAAACTCGTTGGTATATTTTTTAAGTATACATTCAAAATACTAACCTTTTCTAGTTGATCTTCATCATATATGTAGCTAGCAATATTAGAAATCAGCGTTCCAACAGCGCTGTACCTAAAATATGACAAGGCATAAATATAGGAGGTCTTGTACCTTGATTTGAAAGAAAAAATTATGTTGGCTTTGTTTAGTTTTTATGAAATTGTATTTTATGTTTACTTACGCAGATGAGAGATCAGCATAGTTTTCTGTAATATATTCAAGTGCAGCGTTTGTACCGGCTTTACTGCTGCTGTAAACATAGGACCATACCGAAGTGAAATCTTGAACTCTTATGCCTGATGTTGCGTTGATAGTTTGGCCCAAATACCTGTAATTTTTAATATTCAAAAATTGCAATTTAGAATACAAATTTAAGAACATTAAGAAAATTGCATCGTCGCAATTTCCAAATTAGGTCGACGATATTCCAAATTTGCACAATCGGCTGATTTGAATATCACAGACGTAATTTTACATCTTGTTGAGACGCAAATTTCAATTGTTTCCTTGGCACACAAAAAGATTAAGACTAACGTCGCCTTTTAATCATCAAAAATGTATTTGTCCTGTAAGGAAACATGAAAAATTCCCTAATTTACTACAATCAGTATCATAAAAAACAAACACGTTTAACAAATTATTTCTGTTTCATGTCTTTTTGGCAGAGGACATCTAGGCCAAGATGATAAATTTTTTTCTTGGCCCGTGAAAAAGCTTGTGAAAAATGAAAAAATTCCAACGGCCACATTCCAAACTGCACTTTTGGCTTATTTGAAAATCCCTGAAATTAAAAGCCCATGAGATTTTAAAATATTAGGTCTCAGTTTGGCAAAGTCGTTCTAGCCAATAAGAAAATTTATCACTTTGAACCATATGCCGAAAAAGAATGAGATAATTCACGTTTTTTCAACATTATTTTTATAATATATTGGATTAATATAATAGTTGTCTTCAAATCTTTATTTCATGTTAGCTTTTTATATACTAAAAATAAACGCTTTCTATAGAAAATATAGAAACATTTATTTGTTGCTTGTTGAAGTTAATAAACGAAATAAATAAACCATTGGATGGATGCTATATTTTTACTATCTATAATCTTCTTAGAAAAATAAAGAGTAAAATTCCTGTCTTATATGGTTTCTGGATAGGTAATGGGTAATATTATTGCTATAATAAATTGTTATTTATATATAAAATTTAATGCGCTTCAGTGTATTAGTTTGTATGTATGTTTATGTTTAAATATGCCATGTGATATTATTATTAATTTACAATTAATTGAAATATTTTTCTTGGTTACAGATCCAAAGGCATAAGAAAAATAGTTATTAATGATGAAATTACGCTAAGAACAATTTTTTGAAAAGTGTTGCATATTGCACAGTTGTTCGGTGGTGCATATGGAAATATAGTGCTTATGTTGTGTTGTCATTGTAAATTGTATAATAAAGTGTTTTCAATAATGTTGAGGTCTGTGAATATTGAAATTTGTAGGGTTTGTGTATAATTTATTTTAATAATTATATCTAAAAGGGAGAATTTATGGTACATAAATATGCATTAATATCTGTACCAATATTCAGTCTATCCTATTTTCATATTATTTAATAAAGTAATTTTTTTCAAACCAATGGTTTTATGCATACTAAACTCCCATTTAAGTTCTATTAACAATAGATGTATATATATATATATAAAGCATAAAGTACAGCGCGATCAATTTATCTTGATAAAATTCAACCATATCTCCTTTAGTTTTAAAATTAGCCATATGAACCAAAAAACATGCGATAGAGTGGCTTAATAATTTTTTTTAATAGGGCACACTATCTATTATGCCTTCATAAAATGGGCCTCTTCTTACTGTTTATTTTATTTTTAAAAACACTCCAGAAATTTGAAAAAAAATCTGCCATAAGAGGCAATAATATATTACCCCATTTTAAAAAATCCATCTTATGGTGATATCTTGTGATTTTTTTGAATTATTAGAAAAATAAGTTAGGCTAAAATTTGTGTTTTGGTTTATATGGCTAAATTTAAAACTAAAGGGGATATGGCAGGTTAAAATGTTATGAAAATAAATTGATTACATTGTACATGGTTTTTCCGTATGTCTTATAATACATGCGGCGTCTGCCGCATGTATTATAAGAGATAGAAAAAGAAAACCTTTAATATATATATTGTGGGAATTGTCTTGAACCGCCAGGATTCGATACCAGAAAAAACAAATGAACATCGAAAATTAACGAAAAGAGCATCAAGTTTGTTATTTCAAATAGAACATCGTGTATAATATATGTCCATCAAATGGGTCTCCTCTTGCTGATTATGAATACATTAGATTTGACATTTTTATTTTGTAAGAAAATTTGAAAAAAACCCTACCATAAAAGGCAGTGTGTTAGAAAGACGAAAAACGCCCTTATAGTGGCGTCCAAGAGAGTACATTGCCTCTTATGACAGGGTTTTTCTCTAATTTCTCGGGTATTTTTAGAGATAAAGGTACCAAACCTACTATATTTATAATCAGCACAAGGAGACCGATTTGATAGATATATATTATACAGGGTGTTTTATTTAAAATAATAAAGTTGTTGCTCATTTCGTTACGAATCCATGCGGCTTAGGACAATCCCTACAACTTTTTTATTTAAGTTTTTTTTGTCCCTTATAATAAACGTGGTAGACGGAAAAATCCTGTATATAAAAATAATTTTTAGAAGTTTTTTACTCAAAGCGTTCCAAAGAATTAAGGATTTCTCTTTGATTTAAGTTATTTTCACAGATTACATTAATTTATAAATCTTGTTTTTTTTTAACTTCTGGTGAACAAAGCATAATTGTTACAGTTACTTGATGTTTATAATAGCAAACTTCTTGCAAACGAAACTTCTTATGGGCTAAAACGATTCTTCTTCTCTCCAGCGCTGCCAAATTGGGATGTGATATTTTTTCAAATAAGGAAATAAGCCAAACGTCAAATTTGAATTATAGCCGTAGCAATTTTTTTTTCCTATAATTTTCACGACGTTACGTGTTGATTTTTTCCTTTGAAGGATAAGAGAAATATAATTAAGAATTTCATTTCTTACAAGTTTGTGTTTTATAATATTACTAAAATGTATGAAAATCGTGCAAGGGCAACTGTTTACTTCCCTCGTAAGAGGTAAGTGTTTTTGTAATTTGTGTTTAAATTAATGGTATTTTTGCCTAGATGTTTTTAGGCGATTTTACTGGGATTAAGTTTCATAATTAAATTTAAAAATTTGACTTACCATTTTAATGTGTCAGTATCTTCTGCACATCCAAGTCCACTAAGAATGGTAAGAATTTCCGACATTAATTTGGTGTCGCTAAACTTCTGCCACAAAAAGGCAAAGTCTGTCCCAATATCGTCGCTGTGTCTTAAAGCATTGCAATAAACTAAAGTCCTTAAATTTTTAGGAACCTAAAAGTATTTTTTTATTTACTGGTATTATTAAATACTAAGAAAAGCTATATATGAAAAATATCTTAGGTTTTCATATGAAAATTTTCTTTGTCAAAAATCAGTGACACAAAATACGAACCTTTTAAGTAGAATAAACGATATATAGATTAGTGGGTGGACTAATTAGTAACCATATATTTTGAGTTTGAAGGATAATAGACATTTCTTAGGACTACAGAACGATTATGACAGAACATTCAATAATATGAAGTCAGTTATTGTCCCAATATCCCAAAAACTAATTAAAACTTACCAGTGGCAGCTCGTGGATTTAAGAACGGATGAAGCACAGCGTAGCTAGGTGCACAGCGCTGTAGATATAAATAGCGCTGCAGACGAAATTTTTTCGGGGTGCCACGCTTTGCTATTTTTTTAACCTTTTTATGATATTAATTATCTATAGCTTTGGAGCGTTTTTTAATACTTAGGGGAAATAATATGAATTTTTAAGATTTTAAATATATGTTTTTTTTCTTAAAAAACAGTTATGTTTCGAGTCAATTCGATCGATGCAGAACTCCTTCCACCTCCGATAATCCGAACGCACTAATTTACATTAATTCTATAATAAGCGAACAAGCGCCTGCAGCCTGCAGCAGCAGTTTTATGTCGCTCCAATCCCTATTTGGCTTACGGCAAGAATCATAAACCATACAGGATAGTTACTTCTCGTAAGCGCAACGTTCACCGTTTCTCGCCGACCGCAAAGGTCAATGACCGGGTGAGTGACGTACTCCGGCCTTGTCAGTTTAAAGATTTAGTATTAGTTACACTGCTTTTTTATAGAAATTTGTCTTTTAAGCATTGTTTTCTCAATATTGTTTAATTTTTACAGGTGGTAATAGGTCACACAAATTTGAAAAAGTGTTGTTGGTGCAGAGTGAAACGTAATTAGCTAAGGAAAGAATTAAAGTTTTTCTATCTGATATATTTACTTCTGCAGAAGTCTACATAACAAAAAACAATGTCTAGGAATATGTGTGCTGTGTATAATGCAAAAATAGTTACAAAAATCACTTGCCAGGTGTAACTTTTCATAGGTTTCCAAAATTGATTATTATGAAGAAACAGTGTGTACACCGGTGCAGCAGAAAAATGTTAGCTAAAGATATATTTTGATTCTTTATTATTTTTTTTATTATTTTTTCAGGCAAGTTGTGTTTTCTTTAACAAATAACAGGTACTTTTAATTTTAATTTTTGCTCTGGACTATTGCTTTTTTAGTATTAATGCAAATCCCAACCTTGTTAATTAATCTAGGTACCAGAAGCTTCTGTAGTTATTGGGTTTTTTGTTTCCATTTTCGTTGTAAAAGTGGTTATATGAAGGTATTTTTTGTAATCTCTAGAATACATTATTTTTAATTTTGAAAAAGATACGTATGACCATAGTAAAAATTATTAAACAATCGTAATATCATGTTTTTTACTTTCCTAATTGAGAATCACTTTAGCTATTTGCTTTTTAAATTAATACATTTAGGTACCTAAATTACGGAAAAGTGCTTATTTCTATGTAACGATTTGGGGCATCCTGTCATAAAAGTACATAATATAACAAAATTTCATGAATTAAGAAAGCACTCATAATAATATATTTTTGTATTGACATAATGTTCAAATTATTTCCTTCCTGGGAGTCTGACGCGGAATTTGTTACTGCTGATTGTGATTCCTCAGCGATCGCTCTTATGAAAAGGTATCCAGCGCCCTACGTTTTTAAGTCATTATTATTTTTTGAGTATATAACGCACTAGTTTTGGTAGAAAATAATGGTATAATTAAGTAAATAATGTAAATTTATATAAAACACACTATATTTTTATAATAAAAATGTAGATTATAGAATGCTTAATATTTTAAAAATATTTTTATTTTTAAGTAAATTGATTGGAAAATGTAGATGAAGCGGCGTTTCACCCGCGTACCCTGGCAAGCCGCCCCTGAAACTTACCTAATTCCATTATCTCTATAGTTCGCAAACAACTCCTTAGATTTGCTAATACAATTAGCCTCCTCGTACCTACAAACTCGTGTCAGAATCATAACTTGTTTCATCGAATAAACCTGATTCGAACTATCAAGAGTATTAAAAGGTACAGTATTGTCAACGTTCTTCATCAACCTTAGCATCCATGTAATAAATTGTTGGCCTTCTTCGCTATCATATCTGAAAAAAAAGATGTTAATTTCATTGAGTATTTGCTAAAATGTGATATAAAAGTATTGATAAAATAACTAATGTTTTTCAGTCGCCCAATTTATTTATAAAACTGTAACAATTTAAAACGGTAAATCTACATCTTTATTTAAAATTTAATTTAAATGGGTACTCCATTCTATGTTTTATATTACATTAAATAAAAGAATATAGGAGCCTTTTTTAAATTATTTATTCAAAAAGCAGTAAAATCAAACTTTTACAACTTCGAACTTGAGCGAATACTTTTAAAGACTGTACTGGACTGAAATTTGTCTGAAATAAAATTAATTTATAATTAATTATTAGAGAGTTTTTTGCATTTCGAGTTATGTTCCCACTTTTCTGTGGTAGACACAAAACATGTAAGTCAAAACATACACAGATTTTAAACCTAGATAAAATTTCCTATAAGCAAATACAAAGTTTTTAAAAATCGAATTAGAATTAACGAAGTTACATTACAGTTTCTTAAAAAAAAACAAGGGTCTCACTTCGAGCGTGCACCGGTTTCTAAAAACACAAAAATTAGATAGTAACTAAAGGGAATACAAATAATTTACCCGATTCTCTGTAAAAGGTGATTGTTTCCAACAATTGCGGCATACCATGGATAGTAGTCTTGTTCATATTCAAGATATCTCAGAATGTCCAGTACATCGATGTACGTCCAATCTCCATATCCATTATTACGACCTGATCTGGCATAATTATACGCATCACTAACAATCTGGGCTCTATTTAGAACATCGATTACTAAGTGATTGGTGTTTAGCTGTGTTTTTATAGCTGACCACAGACTACTATCGTAGTTTACTCGGTAGTAACCTAGAAAAAACAAGTTAGTTTTTTGTTACAGGAAAGTCTATAGGAGACTTTGTTTTTGCGTGTATTATTTGCTGCAAATATTTCTCTAATTGTTATCTTTTGCTAGATGCTGGGTCTGATTTATTTGGAGTTATGCAGTTTTATCAATAGTCAAAAATATAATAGTCTTTTGGTACTGCATAATTATATTTTTTTGGGACATGCTGAGTTTTTCTGACACATACAACTAAATTATTATTATTAAAGCTAGAAAAAGATATACCAGACACAGGGATTCTTTTTCATTAAAATACTTGAAAATCAATTACGCAAAATCGGTATTTACATTCATAACATACATAATATACTAACGTATTGTATGAAGTAAATTATATTATTTAGATACCAAATTTATTTTTCTTATTATATTGTCAATCAATTACTACTTGAATTAAATTTGGGTTAAGCCCGCTACTCACTATTCGGTTCAGTTCCTCGGTTCGATTCGTTCTTTCGATTCATTCATTCATATGAATGAACGAATGGGCGAATTGACTAATATTTCATCCACACTATTCATAATTTTTTCTTTCATTCCTTTCAATGTTAGAAAATACACAAAAAGCAAAAGATTAGTTTCGAATGAATGGTTCGCCGAGATCAAAGCCTATTTGATTATTCGCTCAAAAGATGGTGTGGCTGCGCAACGAATCGAACGGATGAACCGGACCCTCCACACTATGCGGACGAATGAACGAATGGATGAATCAACGAATGGTGAGTAGTGTGGTTTATTGTATCGTAATTGCTTCCCCAAACAACGAATTCTACCAAAAGTGAAAATATTTAAAGAATTAGGTCTTTTCGGCTTAGTTTTCCTACATATGCCTGCAATTGATTGTCCTAGTTAAAGCGTGAAAATAAAAATGTATACAACACCTATGTAGTTTGGTGTTTTCGGCTTGTGAAAACAAGGGTTTTATAGAAGGTGATCGTTTAAAATTTGATAAAATGAGCAGTTTTGTTTATTTTTTCAGTAAATTGGTAACACATGTGTATGGTTTCTTCAGTAAAAATAGGATTACTATTTTTATTATACTTTATAACAAATTATCTATTTTATGTTTATCAAATAAATATCTTCCTGCTGATTATAACTATATCAGGTGTTATACCTTTATCTTTAAAGAAACTAAATTTGAGAACCCTGCCATAAGAAGAAATATATTCACATTGTTTCACTACGTCGAAGAACTAGCGTCTTTAAAGATCACGGTATCACATCCATATTTGTAATTAGTGACATGCGATGCATTTGATATAATATACAGGGTTTTATATTTTAGAAACCAAATTTCGGAAAAATTAAACACTATATTTCTTCCAACTATACTAAAAACTACTTTTATGTTTAAATTTTTTGGATATATATCTATAAAACTAGAAATGTTAATTGGGGGGGTTGCCTTTATAACGAAAGACCCTGACAATAAACATACATTTAAAACGTTTTTATGAAATTAAAAAAATTCATTTTTTTATATCTAAATACTAAAATTCTGTGACAATATGCACTTGAAATTTTTAAATTATATGGATTATATGCCATGCGCCACTTGCATCTCCCATAGGCATTTAGTTTCGAGGTCCTGCATTAGTTCTATACCCCTATATCTACTTTTAAATATAGAAGTCATCTACCAACGGCATTTTCTTTAGCACGTCCTCATTAAGAATTACAAATGATGTACTTGCAATGAAAATCATTGGTTCAATATTCGCTTTAACGTCTACATTGACCGAACGTATGCGTATGGTGTTGTTCGCCCGCTTTCCGACAGTTCCCAAGTAGCACAAATTAGCTGATGAGCTTTTTTGTCTAACAGTTAGCTATAAAAAACAGATAAAAACCAGAGATTTGTCAAATTTTGGCAAATGATTCTTGGTTTGTTTTCTAGCCATGAAAGGTGCTTCAAATTAGATTATTTTACTCCAAAAGTAGCAGTTTCTAATGTAGATAGGCTATAGCATAATTACTTGGCCAAAAAATATCTTTTATGGGGTAATTAAACCTCCAACTTTTTTTTTGTAATATTGGACGGCCAAAAGGTAGAAATATCTGTCAGTTTTGTTGCCACAACATAACCAGATATATTCTAGTAAGTATTGAATTTAAATTATAGTAAGCATAGCTGTTTAAAACGCCAGAATATAGCATTTTTAATCAACAGAATTCGAGGTCAGAATATAATCAATAAGTAGGCATGTTTTCCAAATTCCAACCAAACATATTGTAGCATTCTGTAATTTAAGTTTAATTACAGTAATAATAGCTATATAAGAATGCCAGATTATGAAATTTTAACACAACAAAAGTTGAGAGGAAAAATATGGTTTTTATTATCATATTATTGTTTCAAAATTAAACTAGAATTGGGTAGTTTTATTTCGTTTATTTTTGCCATAATATTGCCAAAATATGCCACATTTTCAAATTTACGTTTATAACCTATAAAACTATACTTAACCAAACTAAAAAAACGAAATATAAATTATTTACCATACAAAATGTCTAATAAAAAGATTAAATGTTCCACCACATATTATAGAAAAACGCCATCTTGTGGTAATCGTCGTTTAATTTTGTTACACTGGCTCCTGGATCTTAAATTAGCCATTTTTTAGCAAGTACTAAAGACAAACGAAGTAGGCATTTTTATTGGCAAATTTTTAGTAAATGTTGCTACATTTTGGCTACATTTGAAAATTATTGCTATTTGATAAATATTTGCTCACAAAGTGACCGATTTCAAGGAATATTTGCTTAAAAAATAGCCTTTTTATGCTTCGCCATGATTGAAATTAAAATTAAACTAATTTCCTAGCAGCCATTACTTGACCACTTTAAACAAACATATTCTTTCTACCAATAAATACGTATTTTCATGCATGTTTTTTTTACTTAATGAACCCTTCAATCAGTTTTCTTAGTAAAATACATTTCCAAATTAAAAAATATATTTGTAGAATCCACATTTTTAGTTTCAATAAGGGGCCCATGTTTTACATGCCTATCTTAGATTCTTTTAACTCTTAAAGTTCTTTTGCAAGTGTTTTTTGTCCCTTCCAATCGTCAAACCATGATTTGTTATCTTTGCTTTTTCTCTTGGCTCATAAATTCTTACACTGGTTGGCTCTATTGATACTGTTTCTACATAATTTGAAACAATTGATGATTTATTATATAAATGAAGAAAAGGCAAAAAATGAGAAATTATTTAAGTAAATTTCGGAAAAAAATGTTACTCAAATTTCGGCTAAAAAACAAGTCAAAATTCAGCTAAAAAAGCTCAATTTTAAAGTAAAAAAGTAGCTAATAAACCCAGCCATAAAATCAAAAGAGAGGGTCGTATAATTGCCAATTGGCCATTTTTACTCCATTATGGCCAAATTGTTATTCCCCACTTTAGCCATATTTCCATCTTTATACTGTATAATAGAACTTTTATTTTGGCTAGCCATTTTAGCTAATTAGCCAGGGATATTAGCCCATATCACAGCATTTTAGCCCATATATGATTATATGTGCTACTTGGGTTAGTTGTTTCGCAGGAATTAAAAACGAATACACGTTTACACCGTATGCGTGCGGTGTTGTTCGTGCGGTCTTGTTCGCTAAATGAGTACTCACCTATGTTTTGTGATGAACATTGAACATTCTCAAATAGATTGGATATAAAATGCTGATTTAGTTATCAAAATGTGATATATAACAAACTGATGATACAAAACAAATTATGACACAGATAATATTTAATTTTTTTAAACAAATCTGAAAGATGGTTTGTATTTTTTAATAAATTGTTGGTACTTGCAATATGAGTAAATGTTTTAAAAAATAGCTTTAGCTAGTCTGTCAATTGACCGTGTGTATTACAATTTTTAAAAGGCGATAGTATGTGGTGCCAAATAGCATACGAATCTATATATGAACAATCGACTTTAAAATCTCGATCGGCAAATATTTGTAGATTGTCCCTAGTTTCGCTGCTGATATATGCAATCAGAAAGAATTACCCTATCAATATTCAAGTATAACATACTGTTTGATACACTACAACCTAATAGTAGATTGTTTTTTAAATTATGTATAAAATATTTTAAACTTTTGTATATATATACAGGGTAGTTTAATAATAGAGGACATCGGCTGTAGCTCGGGAACCGTTAATGACAGAACTTAAGGAAAAAATATTTATAGGTAAATCTGCCAAGAGAAATCGCTGTAAATTATATGCAAGGTCGAAAGTCGGCCGCTAAAATTGCTTCAGTGAAACAAAAAAAAATGAACTAACAACTAACAACAAATATATTTAAAATTACTGAAAACTACTTAAGGTAAAAAGGTTTAGTATATGCTACTCGATCTACTACAAGAAACGATATGGTGGACCGTATTTGGAATCCCATCCAAAGTATCTCTATAGCAGAAGTCGAGGCTGCTGTCGAATCGACTCAGGAAAGATTGTAACTTTGTATTGACAATGACGCATTTTCGAAAGTAGTTTTCGGTAATTTTAAACATATTTGTTGTTAGTTTATTGTTAGTTGTTACTCATTTCGTCGTTTTTCTTTTGTTGTTTCACTGAAGCAAGGTAAAACTCGGTTTAATCTTTTTGCCCAAACCGAGTCCTGCCCTGTCTCGCCCTAGCTTTAGCTATTTTATTGCGAAGCTTATGTTATTATGAAACTAAGTTTTAGTATTCTTTGTTAAGTCTTGTTGTTTACAGTTATGCAAGATTACTAAAGTTTCTTTTTGAGCCTTGTTTTTTTTCCAGTTTTCTGGTTTCCCCAAAATTTTATGATTAACTAAAATGAGAGATGAAAATAATTTTTACTTTGCCACGGTCAGTTTCTCTTTTACGAAACGGCAACGTTAAGTGTCCAATCAGACGTTTCAGATTCGAGAGACCGTCATCAACTTTCTTAATTTAAATACGGACCTGGATTTTTTATTTCACTATTCAATGCCTTTCATAACCACCAAATAAATTGTGATATAAGTCAAAAGTACCATACGATTTTTTTTGAGAAAATCAGCATTATTTGGAGAATTTTCAAAGAACGCCATCTAGTCAGCACTAACAAAGTCATTACGGTATAGTTTATGGCTCCGCGAGTAGAGCCAAAAAACACTTTTTTTCGACACCAAGTTCAATAAAGGCGGTTCATCTACAACAGAGGTATCCACATTTGAAAGTACAAATGTTTAACCTTCCCTTACCACATTATTTTTGAAAATAGACAAAAATAATCTTAAGCAAAATAGTGCGTAATTGGTTGAAGAATACAATGCTTATATTTTGAACATACCTCAATTACGGATATCTAGGAGAAAATTGGTATTTACACTTTTGTGTTGCTGTTACGCCTCCTAGCGGCCAACTTTTAAACTTGAAAATAATCAACAACAATAAGCAACCCTGTACAGGGTCTTTGATTATATATCCGTCCCTACCTAGAGCCTTTATTATTTGAGATGGAAAAAATATTTTTTACAAAAGTTTTAGGATTTGTCCCGAACCGTCAGAATTTAGTCTCTAATCAAACAAATGCGTATCGCAAATCTCTCAAAAATATGAACTTTAATGGCGCACCCTGTATATTATAAGGTATTTAAAAAAATGTTGTTCTCTTGATTATAAATGTACCCGCGTTTGAATCTCCTTCTTGAAAAATGGCCAAGTAAATCGACATAAACCGTGCTATAAAACCAATGTGTTGGAAAAAGAATATTCTCTTTTTATGTAAAATTAATTCTCTCTCCAACACTTTGGTTTTTATAGTACGGTTTATCTCGATTTACTTGATCATTTTCAAGATAGAGATACAAACCCAGATATATTTATAATCAGGAGAACAAGACCTTTTCAAATACCTAATAATATATATGGGGTCCCATTAAAAAAAAGCAAGTTGATATTTTTTACAGATTCGCGATACGCATTTGTTTGATCAGAGACTAAATTTTGGCGATTCGGAACAAACCCTAAAACGATCGTATAAAACATTCTTTTCCATCCCAAATAATAAAGGCTCTAGGTAGGGGCATAAACATAATCAAAGACTCTGTATATGTAATATTAAGAGCATTCTATTATCAAATTTCAAAATGATAAAAATCGTTAATTATTTACTTTATTAATTTTTGGTGCTCTAGATATTTATATTGTAAATTCTGCATTCTATAAGGCAGAGCAGAGGGGTGGTTCATTAGAGCTACAGCGTCTAGCCTCAGACTTCGCCTCACAACATTTTAAATTCATCGTCAGTATTTGACAACTGGCAAACGTTAGTGACTTAATAAATCAGTTTAGTTGTAAATATATATGGGATAAAATAATAAACAAAATATTATAGTTTTACCTGATTGTCTGTTGTTCAGAATTATCCAGTCACTTTCACTTCAAACGCCAGTTAAAGTCAGGGCTTGTCCGGGAACTAGCCAGGCTTTGACAGTCCTATTCTCAAATTTAGTCACGTCTTTAGATACTGTGTAAGTTATAGGTACATAATATTGTGTACTGTCATTTCCAGTGAGCAAAAATCTCTCCTAAAATTAACTTTTATAAATTATCAAATCCAATCTTGTATGTGGCTAAGGTACTATTGCAACAGAAAATCTTCATATAATTTTTCTGATTTGATGTTACGAGATAATAAATGTAGGGTATATTAATTAAATAATGTCGTGTGTTAATGTTTTATCTTTCACTTTTTCTAAGAAAACAATTTTCTACAACGGAACTTTGGGGATAATTTGGTAAAAACTTTTCTAGTAAATTTTCATAGGAATCCCACTTCTAAAAATCTAAATAGTATGCATGAAATAATAACATTCATAATTTCATTATTCCCGGTGCTAAGAGGCTTTTATTACTGGCATCATAACCGTAGCCCTTTCATGCCTAAATGGTAGCCAATGTTTTAGATAAAAAAAAATAAGCGGTTGTAAACAAAAAAATTGCACCCTTTCCTTTTCCGCATCACATAGAATTGCTGTAGTGCGTTTACTTCGCTTACCGGGATTTATCATTTATATGTTATTGGTTGCGGACCCCAGAAACTACACCTAAGGAATCGCGATAAGCGTAGCGCCTTGATAATTGTTATTTGTGTTGCATTATTAAGGAGTTTTTGAAGATATTAACTTTAAAGCATTTAGCTTATGTATAGTAGGATAAGTAGAATTTTTGATATTCAAAACCACTAATCTTTCTGCAGTCGGAAAAACAGCGATGAAGATTTTAAATGAAAATGCAAACATTCTGTTTCTTCCAGTAGATAAGCAGATAAAGACAACGTCCCAGTCATGGACAGAACGGAATACGTAGAAAAGATAACTCAACTTCTGGACAACAATGCCTCTAAGGTTATGCAGACAGACCCTACAAGTAGAATAGAGAGAGACGCATCACCGATCGGATGAATGCACCCAGTCTACCACTAGCGTAGAGAAATCATTAAAACCAACAGCTCTAAGTCTCCCAGTTTCTACGGTCTTCCAAGATACACAAGACCAATGTATCACTTCGACCGATCGTCAGTGCAATAGACTCATCTACATACAATCTTTCAAATTTTCTTAATCCATTTACTGGAAAAACAGAAAAACAATTTCCATTATATCAGACATATTGGATCATAGTAATCTTGACAAGAAATTAATAGAGCTAGTAGCAGCTTGTCCTACGTCCACTTATTTCATTTTTCAAGGAGCTCTTTATGGACAAACTTCAGGAGCAGCTATGTGATCTCCTCTGTGGTAGTGAACATCTTTATGGAGGCCTTTGAGGATATCCGCTCCACTAAAACCAAAACATTGGTTTAGATATGTAGATGATACTTTTGTTGACCTCATGGACAGGATAATCTCTTCATATTTCTGAACCACCTTAATAACAACATCATAATATTAAATTCGTAATGGAAATTGAATCTAATGTAACGATTACCTTTCCAGATGTATTTGTTCCAAGGAAAGAAAATGATACATTATGCAAATTTCCACCACCATCCATCACAAAAGAAATCCGTTCTTGACTCACTAGTATTTAAAACCATTTTGATTTCTGATCAAGATTCTCTAACATCGAAAACATCGAAACTGACCAAAACTCTGAGAGAGAATGGCTATGGCACTGAAGATATTATGCATTCAATTAAGGATGTAGTAATACAACTCCGCGAAAGGAGAATGAAAAGGTGCCACCATCAGGTAGTGTTGTTCTTCTCTACATACATGACACTACAGACAAAATAAGATGATTACTTCGGCGGTCCAACATACGTACCATCTTCAATAAACATAAAAAGATTGGCCAATGCTTGCGATCCCCTTGCTCTTGTGGAGAAGTGTACGTGGGAAATACAGGACGCTCAATATATACTTAAGGAACATGAACGATGTATTAAAAAGAAACAAATAGTTCAATCTGCTGTAGTTGAACACTAGTCTAATGTTTATATTTTTGATTTGTAATCGAAACCTAAATTCGTCTGCCAATAAAATACGCCTTCAGCGATGTACTTGAAATATTTGCAGCAATCACTTATTAATTTCGGACAAGAAAATATACGCTTGCAACCATAATATGAAGATTTCGGTCGATCAAATATATATTTCGATCAAAATGAAAGTACATCTAATATGGTCAATTAAAATATTTAAAATTTTAAACCAATATTTTAAAATAATTCCACTAAATATCTTAATATTTACTTTAAATTTTTAAATTTCGTTAAAAAAAACATACCTGATAATATGTAATTGTAAATTAAAATAAACTATTTTTAAAATAACTAGAGTATATTGATTTCAGCTAAATATTGATTTTATTTAAATAAATGAAACTCTTCCTCCAGTATGGCATATTTAATCTAAGCACATGCTACGTCCAATAACAAATATTCAATAATTAACAAAATTAGTATAGTATATGGATCTATTACAGATAATTTACAACACAAAACATAATGCACGTCCAGTGGATATTCGTTATTATTATTTGAATATGTTATTAAAATATTTCAGAAAATATGGTATCTCAGTCGAAAGTACTTGTTTTTTTTTTAATATTGCAAAATATTATGATATATTTTGTTAAGTCTTTTATATCTGCTATTGTTTTTGAATTTGGATTTCTTTATATATGTATCATTTCTAATTTATTTCTTGGCGTGGAAGAGAAGTATTGCCGCCTAAGATACCATAGCTCTGTGAAGTATTTTTAATAATTTATTTAAATTGTATGTGAAAAAAGAATACCTAGATCTATATTTTGTGTTTAGTTGAAAATTACAGGTTATAGAACCACACATAAATAGCCGAATCACTGTTTTTAACTTGTAATTTGTGACGTCTTTTTAAATTTAGATTACTTATTTTAATTTATGTGTAGCAACAATGTCTGTCTTGGGTAAGTTATTATTGTGCTCTTTTTTTGTAATAACTTTGCCTTTTTAAGTAAATAAACATAACTTATCCAAATATATAAAAATTCAAAATAATTAAAAAAAATATATTGATGTTTTAGATTGGATGCTCAACATTTAAAAAAGAATGTGTAACAAAATAAAAATCCAAGTTCTAGAGAAATTTTTGTCAACATTCTCTCCAAATTACTTATCACAAAAAATTATCCATATGCCAAATTAACTTCAGTCAAATTGACTGCGGCAAATTGTTTCCCGCTTAATTGACTTCGCCAAATTTTCGCTCACCAAATTGTATGGAACTCATTTTTGGTCTTTCACGAAATTAGAACGGGTTCCGAAATCATTATCATAACATATAAAGTAGCAGCTTGACATCTTTGAAAACCAGTGCGCTACCAGTTCATTTGAAAATTCTCTACTAGAGTTTTGTTCTACTAACGTTAACCGTGACTCTACCAAACAACTTGCACAGACTTATTTTCGAATTTAAACAGATACACGGTGTCTGGTATAATTCTAAATGGTTCCTAGAGGCTTTGTTATATGAGTTGGGTTTTATTGATATTGTTAGAATTTACAACAAAAACAAACAAAAGACCTTCAGAAAGTTAACCAATAAGCATTAACTACATTATTTTAAGGGAGACATCCGGTACAACATTGTTTGAATGCATTGATCTCTTCTTGCTGATTATAAATATGCCAGGTTTGTAACCTTTTACTTTAAAAATAACCGAAAAAATTGACAAAAACCCCCATAATAAGCAATGTGTAAGACAGAGAGAGACGGAAATCATTCCACTACATAGAGTCAATAGGAATACATCGCCTCTTATGGCATAATTTTTCTCAAATATCTTGGATATCTTTAAAGATAAAGGTATCAAATCTAGTATTTATAATCAGCACATCTGATGGGCATATATTTAGGGTGTACCATTTAAAATACAAAAGTTGCAAAAATACTCACTAACCAGTGGTATTTTAAATAAATAAATTAACTTACTGAACATCTTTTAATCCTTTTCATTGTAAATTCTAACGGTTTCGATAAATCCCAAAATCTTTTGCATTTACAGTTTTTTGATGTCATATATTAAAGTCTTTAGATGCCGTTTAATATATAACCACATATAAACACCCCGAATAACCGAGTTTTGCTTCCCCGTATATTAACTGTTCATATTTTATATTATTAATGTATTATATTAGACTAATCAGACTAAATCCCGATTATACTTGTGGAAATAAATGTAAATTATTGGCGATGAAAGCGGTAACAATGGATAGCAAAAGATACCGATAGCACATCAAATTGTAACCTTTTAAATGTTTTAATAAATTTTTAATAAAAAAATGCAGTGCAAATAAAATAGGTGAACAACCTTGTGAACTGTGAACTTCACCTTGATTTTAAAAATGGATTATATCCACTGAGATATCCATTTACCCCTGACCCAAGGAATTCTATATTACGGAAAGGTCGAGATCTTCTAAAAGTGTGCTGAGGGAAAATGTGACAATCGTGTAGTACTCTTTTTTTTGCCCTTAAATTTTAGATTATTTAGCTTGTTTTTTTTTCGGTTAGCGCGCTCTTGTGCCGTTAAAATAGTCATTAAAGCTCTCGAGTGTGTTGAAAAATGTAGCAAAACTTTGGTTTTATTCCCGTGGGAATTTAACACCTATACATTTTAAAGTGACTCGTGCAATTGTTTAGTGTTCTGTGTTCGGGCTTTACAAGCAGTTAGTTGGAGTATAAGCTTAGAAAACGATTTTCATTGTAACATTTATATACCTACCCTTTTAAAGCACAAATTTTTTTTTGTTCCCATATGGCCGATTTTGATATGTATTTTCTACAATTAAAACTGTACCTCCAGACGTTGTAACGCTATATTAAGTTAAAGAGACATTATGAAAAATTGAAAAACACAATTTACCTCTTTATACCTCTTGAGAGTGGAATTTCAAAAATTCCAGAAATCAGTTTTTAGGAAATAATTTTGAAAAGCCACTGACGAATGGATTGTTTTAAAAACGTATTTCGATAAAAAAAATATTGGTAAAAAAACTCATTTCACGTCCTAGTGGTGTAACAAAATAGAAATTTCACATTCACTTAATCTACAGTATACCGTTTGGCCGTCGGTCGGTTCTTTACACATACGTCACCATCCATATAAATCAAATGGAATGACAATTATTAAGATTAGATTATATTGATGAGAACTATCTAAATTAATAAATGATTACTAACTAATGGCAATAAATTCCTACCAGCGACAAAAAATAGAAAGCTTTTAAAATAACTAATTTAAAAATTTGATTAATAGACTTTATGGTATAAAATTGTATGAAAACATAAATACGACCAAGCTGAAATAACAATAATAACAAATGTCTAATCCAGCTATAACCGCAAATTGAAAGTCAATTAGGCATTCTGAGTCAATCTATGATGGCTGGCTATATTGAAATCTTTGTCTAACACGTTATATTATTCCACTAACGTATTTATTGCATTTACTGAGGCTCGGAAGACTTAACAGCCAGTTGCACAAAACTTAACGGAACAACTTTATTTTATTCTTATATTCTTATACATCTGTAAGCCTTACATTTTGTTAAAAAAACAAAATGGTTTTTTTCCTAAAGTGCGGGACACGAAAGAAAACCGGGCGGTCCTTAAAATAAAGGTTCATAGTCTTAGGCAAGCGGAAAAGTAAAATTTGTGTATCCAAATAAATTTTATGTTATTTTATTTGTTGTAATAGTTTGCCGCTTCACCTATAAAGTGCGCCAGCTAAGCGGTACGGAAAATTAATCGAAGATTTAGTAAATTTCGCACTGGTCCACTTGTAATTGGGATGTGCCTAGAGTCTCCATGCACTTGCCTCAAGAAGGTTCTAGCTGTTTCCAATGGCGCCTATACATTTCGAGCATTTGTTTTCATTTCTATATAAATTTGTTGCGTTGAATTTGGATTATTATTTCGAAGTAACGATGGCGGGCAAAAGAGGAAAAATAATTCGAAGCGGTGCACGTGAAGTTATTGCGAGTGTTATAGAGGCCTGTACTAGAGAAGTTGAAAATAATAGTTTTCCAATTCCAATTCAAAATCGATATTCCAATTCAAAATCGAACAGAACGCGCTGCATTTTACACTGGTGTTTCGAAAAGTAGTGTAAGAAAAATTCAAAGAAAACATAATTATCTCTCATGTTCTACTTCACTTTTAAAATCTCCTGGTAAAAAAAGACCCCGATTATCATACAAAGATAAAATTGACGATAGTGTTTTTCAAGTAATTCGACGAAAAATAGAGGATTTTTATATAAACTTGAAAAAGGTTCCGACCTGCAAACCCCTACTTCGTGCTGTAAACAACAAAATAGATATACGGGTATAAAACCTTAAATCGGCTTTTACGATCAAATGGTTTTGTTTGGCGCAAGTGCCAAAATAAACGAAAATTGCTCATTGAGAGACCAAATATTTTTCACTGGCGGGTGAAATATCTATCAACTGTAAGGCAATATAGGCAAGAAGGACGCAATATTGTGCATCTAGACGAAACCTTGGTAGATAATGATATGACAGTGAACAAATGCTGGCAAAGTGAAAGTGTTACAGGTGTTGTTCAGGGAATCCGCTCTAGTAGTCGCTTTATTATAGTTCATGCTGGTTCAGAAGCCGGATTTGTTCCAGGTTCTGCTTTAGTTTTTTGCTCGGGACTAACAACTGGAGACTATCATGGACAGATGAATAGAGATAATTTTGAAAAGTGGTTGCTCGAGAAGCTTCTACCTAACATTCCTCCCAAATCAGTCGTGGTAATGAATAATGCGTCTTATCATTCTCACGTAGAAGATAAAGTGCCAACTAAATACTCTACAAAAGCTCATATGATATCGTGGCTTAAATCGAACAATCTTGTAAGTGATCCAACATGGAGAAAATATCAATTATATGAAGTAATATCAGCCAACAAGCCTAGAGAAAAAAAGTATAAAATTGACGGTCTTTTACGTAACCTCGGACATATACCTTTAAGGCTACCTCCACACATGTGCGACCTCAACCCTATTGAACTTGCATGGGCAGGAGTAAAAAAATATATTCGAGAGCGCAACACCGGTGAACTTTCAATTAAAGATTTAAATAAAATAACATTAGAAGCGATTGACTCAATATCGGCTGAAAATGTTAAACATGTTCGTTCTATTGAAGATAAATACTGGGAAGTAGATGGCAAAATTGAAACGGTTATTGATGATTTAGTTATCACACTGGGATCTTCAAGTAGTGACGACGGAACCTCATCATTTTCAAAGGAAGACAACCATTTAGAAGGAATCGAACCATTAGAATCACAGCCGTCAACCTCAAAAATGGCTTAGTTTTTTTTTCGTATATTTTGTAAAATTGTTCATAAAGTAGCTGTGAATAAACTGCTGCAAAATAATTAATTTTCACTTCAATACCGGGTGTCAAAAAATATCTAATATAGCAATTAATATTTGAAAAACTAAAGAACTCATATTTTTCCAAAATTAACACATCGATGTAGTTATAGTAGGGAAGCCAGCACTGATTCCGGTGAACAAGATTTATCAAAATTTTAACTTATGCAGTTCGACTTTGGGCTATTCGGGTATGCCAAAAGTGACCGTTTGTCTCCGTCTATCATATTACTTTGTACGGGGAGCGTCATTGTGAAATACAATACAGGGCGTTTCCTAATTGCGTGCTAATGTTAAAGGGGGGTGATTCTTGGACCTTTTTAAGAAAAAAGTTTAATATGAACCTAAAAGTCTTAACTTTGGAGATACAGGGTTTTAAAAATCCATTTTTTTTAAATCCTAGTTCTGATGCTATTATAGATAAATAACTGTGTGAAATTTGATACACGTCTTTTATGCATAAAAGGGCATTTTTTATTAACAATCAATTTTTGAAATTTCTACCAGTGGCGTGCATATGTAATTAACCTAACAAACGGAGACAGACGGCCATTTTTGGCATACCCGAGTAGCCCAAAGTCGAACTGCATAAATTAAAATTTTGACAAATGTAGTTCACTGGATCTGATGCTGGCTGCCCTTGTAAAATCTGGACTTATAAATCGTGTATCATTATACTCGGGGTTCCAATAATAGTGCACGTAGGCAGTAGCCCGGAAACCGTTAATGACAGAACTCAAGAAAAAATATATTTATAGGGAAATCGATCAAGAAAAATCAAAATTAAATAATTTTAAAATTCGAAAGTTCGCCGTTTTGGCAACACAAAAGAGATATAGAAGTGCGGTACACGAAAAAAAAACAGACAAATATAGATAAAGGTTCATTAAGCATAGTTACATTTTTAATAATGTGAAGTGCATAGTCAAAAAGGAGTGCCATATTATTTAAAGAACGACGGGACACCACTGATTTAAAGAGATTTTTTGGTCGACCTTCCTAAACCGATTGACTCCGCCCGGTTTTCTTTCATATCCCGCACTTCACACAGCGTTTTTTTAAAGCCAAACGTTAAGCCGTTATACTTTCTATATTATAATGGACCTTTTGTACATTATTCATTGGTAATTAATTCAAAAAATAGAGTTTTATAAAATCTTGCACATTTATTCCCATTTAACCCAATAAGACAGAAAGAAATGGAGACACCACAAAACGTCGGGTTGCATAAAAAATGTATTTAGCACACATATATAGATCGACGGGGCCGACCCATGTACGTAGTGAGTATATTGCTCTGACCTATCACTTTATAATTTTGTACACATATTTTCGATAACATTTAAGTTCGACCTTAATATTGTAAGTTTTGATTTATTTACCCTTGATACATTACCTATTATAGGAATGTTATGTTTGCCAATTCCTTGAAGGTCCAGTAATATACTCCATATTTCAAATATATTGTCTTTTTTTCTTAAACTTACTACCATTAAATTTAATGTATTTGCAAAATTAATGCCAAGATTAGTGATGATTGTGTATGAAATTTAAAAGTAATAGGTAAGTGAATGTGATTATAAATTGTGTTGATATTTATAAAAAAACTCTTGTAAGAAGGAGGATTACGCATTGTTTTTTCATAAAAAAATCCTGGAAAATTTGAGGGGATGTATTTTAATTCGATTATGGATATCTTAAGCTTTTTACGGATATCACCTTTATAGATTCGATTTTAATTTTATTTTATTAGTTTTCTATGCTTTTTATCTAGTCGATAAAATTAAGTAATATTACCTGAGTTAATATAACATCATCTCCATTCTTAGTAGCAGTAACTACAGGATGACCAGATAATTCTACCCAGTTATATAAAAGAGTGTTTAGGTCGACGTCATATGGAAGAGCATTCGATGGTACATTATCGGCAAGAGAAGACCAGAGATTAGCTGGAACTGTTGCTTGCGATCGGCTAAAAACAAGCAGTCTTTCACAATTTACGGCTACATACTATAATTATATGTATTATCTTAATATTATATACAACTGTGGCAAGTTGAGAGCCACATATTTTTATAACTCCTTAATTGTCTAAACTAATGCTTATAGTGGAGAGTGGCTAAATCAGCGTCAAGATTTATAAAATTTTAGCTCGTCCTAATGTCGAATAATCCGCTAATGTTTTGATAACAAACTTCGAAAAATAATTATTAAAACAAAACTTACTTCTGTTATAATACTAAATGTTATTTTAAGATTTAAATTTTTAATCTTAAAAGACCTTACGCATTTTTTTGCATCAATTCATTTATTGTTAGTTTAACATAATTATTAAACAATATTAAATGCTGGACATTTTATACTTTAGTGTTTTAGAAGGATAATTAAATTAGGTGTTTTCAATTAGATCCTGACTTTCGTTTGAAATATTTTATGAAATAATTGTTTAGAAAATAAAATAAATATTTTAAATTACCAATTATTTTCTAATAATATTCTGTTTTAAGTAATGAAAACAAAATTACTCTGCCTATTTATAATAATCTCATGAAAAAATAATTTTGTTACTTTACTATTTCGTATCTTAATCTAATCATAAAAATTATAAGTCAATAACAATAATATTGTAAGCACAAATTGAAATTCTAACTGGAGAACCATAAAAGATGTACAGACAAATGTTCCTTTTTTAATTTATTTTGTTTTTATTTATACAGGGTCTTGCATTTTCCCTGGACTGGTAAGAACTTTCTCATTTTAAACAGAACAACATACATATTTTCAGATTTTGACACCGTGCTTAGGGATGAGTTCAGCGATATATATTAACGTTGTAATGAAACATTTGAGAATTATATTATATATAGAATGAACGCGGTTTTTTAAATTTTACTCGAGGCAAAAAAAAGTTAGAAATTCATTCTATTTACAGACAATACTACTTTACTAAGTTTTAAACTTTAAAAAAGTTGCAACATTGCCATGTTTCACGCATCGTATTTTTTTGAAGTGCAACCCCTGCATATTATATAAAATTTAAATAGATCATAAAACAATTACGACTCCCCGTTTCAGACTTATTGTCGATCATCAGTACGTAAGTTTTTTTTCAGAACGGAGTTTTTTGTGTAATTTCAAAAATAAATATTTACCTACTAAGAGTTATTACAGATAATATTTTCTTCGCCCTTTTTCATTATCTTAGTAAAAGTTTTATAACTAACTATACTAATCTTAGTAAAAGTTTTATAACTAAAACCAGTAAATGTCTAGGTAAAAAATGAAAACTTTGAATTTCTATATCGTTTGCATGCCAAAATATTTTAAATTTGTCTTTTGTGGTCATACACTAATTCAGATATTTCTGCCTAACATTGGTCTCATGTGAAACCATATTAAAATGTTTTTCGAGTAAATTTATATTAAATGTCGCCTAAACCTTCAGTTTTTATTTAAATTAAGTAAAAATAATAAATAACTGTAAAATATGAAATAATCCTAAAAAATGTTTCAGACGTTGTTGTTTAGAGATTTTATATTTATTTTAAATTTCCATAAGTTTTCTTATCGCTTTTGCTACACCCTGATTGCATTCCATCACTTATGTTTAAGTTTTCGCGATATTTTGACATTTATTTTTCAAAAAAATATTACTTTGGATAAGATCTGAGTAATTAGGGGAATAGTAACTTGTTCTTGGGTTCAATAAATAGTGCAAAATTGTGTCTATAATTTCCTGATGAAGAAGTGAATAATATTATTTTTCAAGTGTTTGGATAAAAAAAATCTCGTGTCTCCAAAAAGTACTTTAATTTACTTTTTATGAGAACTTTAAAAGATAAAGTATATTAACGTAGATGCCAAGATCTCAAGCATCTTAAGCAAAAAATAACTAAAGAAACTCAATTACTCAAGTAAAGGGATAAAAATCTTCTGAGCACACTCATGTGTTGCTCAGAACGGGGAACACGTTCAAAACTTGCTTTAGGTTTATACACTTCTGGAAAATAAATTCCGAACAGCTGAATTTACGGTTAAATTTCACAATGAATAATTTTTCATTTTTCAACGGATTTTAATATTTTTTTTCCGCCATATTTTAAGCAAATTGTTAGGGTTATCTCGCATTTACGTATTTTTAAGAACATATTTTCTTATGCCATGATATCCCAGGAGAATCAAAATGTTTTCTTTATGCACTAATTTCAAAACATCCTGTTTATAATTGGGAATTATGTCGCACTATATTTTAAAAATAAGGACCATTCATTATGGTCATTTTACTTTTCGATTCATTTGAATATCTGTCTTTTTTCAGAAGATATTGATTTTTAAATAAAACGCTGACAATTTAACAGTATTTTTAAATTAAAACAACAAACAAGACAAATGCAGTTATATTTTGGTCAACAGATTCTTTCAGTTGTAATGACAAAAATTTATTAACCTGCCTAAAAGCGAGTGTTCCCTCCTCGGGCCTCAATCACGGCCTCAAATCGCCGCGGCAAACTACGAATGAGGTTGATAATAACGTCTTGGTCTAGTCGCAGCCATTCTTGTGTGTTTCTGGACCGTTTGCATACAATCTGACACGCCTCTTCAAGGTGTCCTATATGTGTTCAATCGGAATAAGGTCCGTACTTTTTGAAGGCCAATCCAATCGAAGGAATCCAACTTCGTCCACTTGACAATACTAGCAGTATAAGGACGCGCGTTGTCCTGCATAAAAACGAAGTCTGAGCTTACAAACTGTGTATTCCATACAATATGATTTTGTAAACATTTCGTATCGTACCTTGGAGTATTACTAGATAATTTTTCCAAAATTACTAAACAAATGCGATCTCATAAAGATATGCCTCCTCAGGCGATTACACCACCGCCTCCAAAAGGTGTTATTTGAGTAAAACAGGCTTGTGCGTATCGCTCACCGGGTCTTCTCCAGACACGTTCGCGTCCGTCTGATCGACGCAAATTAAGTTTTGACTCATCGGAGAACAACACCTTTTCACACTGCACTATGGCGCCTCAAGATATAGCTGATGACGTGCTAATAGATTTGGATCTCTAGCTAGTGTACGACTTAATAAGCCCCGTTCCTTTAATCGTCTGTGAGCTATCCGCGAAGAAACAGTAACTCTTTGGTCATGTCTCGGTCGCTGTGCCACAACATCTGAAATTACACGACCATCTCGTAAGACAGTCACAT
This sequence comes from Kuschelorhynchus macadamiae, assembly GCA_030620095.1. NCBI lineage: Eukaryota > Metazoa > Arthropoda > Insecta > Coleoptera > Curculionidae > Kuschelorhynchus > Kuschelorhynchus macadamiae. The sequence goes on from JAUTXW010004716.1 coordinate 851,489, forward strand.
TTATAAAACGATCTTCCCCCACTTGCACATGCTTTCGACGAGATCCAGGTTTTATATTGTAAGAGCAGGTTTCACCAAGACGTCTAAGAGCATCACTGACAGTACTTTTTGGCAAATTTAAGACTCCAGCTATACAGCGCGCCTTACGACAGTCATCACGAAGAGCAGAGCTTTCACTCCCTGTTCAACTCTAATGTTTAAATTAAACTTAAAACGATCAAATTTAAAACACCTTTACATTGTAAAAACTAATCACAATGAGAAATAAATAAAATTTGCTCTAGTTGTTAGGAAACAAAATGTACAGCCTTCTAGATTATAATGGACATTGAGGGTTATAAATTGAAAATACTGTAGTATTGCCAGCGGTTTGTTTAAAACACTATATATCCCAAATAAAGACAGATATTAAGATTAACAAAAAAAAGATGTCAAGAATTAATGAGCCAAGTTGCACAATTACATTTTTCCAAAAAAAATTTTTTTTATGGAGTTGAGTTTCAAGTTGTTTTTTTTTCACTGAAACCAATTTTAGGAGTTTTGATTTTATTTTCTCCAAACTTCTAAATGCTTTTAGATATCCCGCCTAGAGTTAACATATTTTATATTTGGAAAGGCAATCTTATGTTATTCAACAACATTAAAACTGTGAACGAAGACTTGTTAAAAATGATTTAAAATTTTCAGAAGTTACTGCTTTTAAATATTATTATGGAAAAGTTTTAGCTGAGGCTGGAGATTTCTGAGGTTAAAAACTTTATATCTAATGAATCTCTTTTCATGATGCTAACTCATACGTATATGATTGCTCAGTACTAATACAAAATTTTGGTAAAAATTATTATAACTATCAGAGTTATTTTGCCTTTGTTAACTTTAATTCTCATCAGTGTCGATGTTGGTTGTTAAGTACAATTGATAAAAGATGAATTCTTATATATAAAACATTAGCATAATATTCGGAATTTGGAAAAATTTAATTTTATCCTTTTAACTCGAGCTCAAATTTTTCGAATAAACAGCAGCTTTTTAGTAAATGTTTTTTTTTTGTATATAATGTACTACATGAGTTTTAAAAACAAAAAAACCTATCAGTGTTCTAAAATATCATCTGAAATTTATTTCATCTGTAATAAAACAAAATGGCCCAAACAAATTGCCAAAAAGAGTCCCAATATTTTTCTGAACGTAAGAAGTACTGAATGGATAATATTAATAACAAACACAATTTGAATCATTTCATGCAACAATCTTAATGGCGGTTTTACATTTCGAAAACTCAAATCAATATAAAAAATATAGGGAACTGATAATTACTAAAATTATCAACTTTGTCCAGAGAGTGTCCACGCAAAAGAAATTTCATTATATTCGCCACCAACGTCTTGCATAATTCAATAGTCGTTAAATAATATCATGTACGACAGCCATGTCAAACTCAAAGTCACTGGTGAGCCAAAAGCATGAAGACCATCGACTAGGTGGGCCGCAAAACCTTATCTTAAAGAAGACAAACTAGTGAAAATCTTGAGAAAAAGTACTATTATAGGACAAGCCTGTACATTTCCAATAAAAAGGACATTACAAAAAACTACAAACATTAGATTTTTTGCCAGATATTTGACATCTTTTGTCTTTAATGAAGTTGTCTATTTGTAGCGCGAATTTATCGGCGGAAATAACTTTTAAAACTGCGACCAAGTGTGAGTCCGCGGGAGATTTGTTTCCTTTCATCAAAGAAAATAGTTGTTCACACTTATAGGTACTTCCAAACATTGACAGGATTTTACAAGCAAATTTTCTCATTTCTTGGTATTGAACAGAGAAGTACTTATAAAATTCGAATGTACCAACACTATCAAATTTTTGTTTTAAATGGGTCTGACACTGAATCTTGCAAGTGAGGGAGAACTTTATCAATATCGATAGTGGAAAGACCAGTAAATGGAGAAAAATTGTTTTCTTGGGTCTTAAAATCCTGAAAACGCTTCTCAAATTCTGCCAGAAGGCTTCTCATTTTCTCTGAATATATTTTGTAAGATATTGGGACACTTGTGCTTTCTTGATATGCCTTACAAGTCAGAAAATGCAGTTATATTGTTATTATATTGACAGATTATCCTCTGCTAACTGTTTTTCCCACATCATCTTACACTTGAACGCTTTCACATGATCATGCATATCTGTAATAAATTGACGTGGTCTTTGCAATTTCATATTTAAGTTCGACAAGTGTTTGTTCTTCTCCTTTTGTTTCCATGAAAACGCGTATTTCTTCTTTGAGTTTCCAAAACCGGTCGAGTACCATAGAACACGAAAGCCATCGCACCTCTGCATAATATGGTAAACCAGTGTATTCACTTTCTAAATCACGTAAAAGTGCAGAAAACTGTCGCTAATTAAGGCTTCGTGACCTTATGACGTTTATAATTTTTTTCACTGACTTTAAGGCGCTTTCTAACTTGATCACTTTTGAGCATAAAACTTCTTGGTGGATTATACAATGAATATGATGAAAATCTTGTTTGTTACTGCCCGTTTCTCTGATCTTTGTCTGTAATACTTTAACGAAGCCATTTTTTTACTCCAGTCATTGAAGGAGCTCCGTCTGGTGCAATGGAACACCGTTTTGACAAACCTAAATTGTACTTTTGCAGAAGTCCATAAACAGCGTTGAAAATATCCTTACCAGTTGTTGTACCATGGTACTAATTTCAGTAATTCTTCATACACATTGATATCTGTATCAACCGCACGAAGAAAAACAGCGAGTTGCGCCACACCACACACATCCTTACTTTCGTCACATTCAATAAAAAATGCAATGAAAGAGTCTGATTTTGTTTTTATCTGATCACTTATATTGGCAGCCAACTCAGTAACTCTTTCAGCGACAATATTCCGTGACAAGGATATATTTTGAAATGCCTTCACGCTCACGGGACTTACAATTTCCGCGGCCTTTACAAGGCACTCTTTTATAAATTCACCTTCAACAAATGGTTTTGAGTGTTTCGAGATCAACTCCGACAGTACGTAGCTCGCTTGAAGGACAGATTCATTTTCTTGCTTTGGACGTGTCAACATAAGCTGCTGATCTTTCAACCGTGATTTTAACTTATTTAACTTTTCGTTTCTGACCATTTCTGTATATTTGTCAAACATAGTTTTATGAATATCATAGTGACGTTTTATATTATATAATTTTGGGACACCGACTGTACTATTACAAATCAAACAAATAACTTTTTCTTTTACTTCACAGCAAAAAAACTCTAATTCCCACTTTTCTTGAAAGGTACGATGCTCATCTACAAGTTTCCTCTTACTTCCACTTGGTTTTGAAAGAGACATGTTAAAAACTGTATCCCAAATAAATTATAATAAGTACTGTTAAGTGTTATAATAATAAATGCGCAACTCAACTCGAAACTCTATCTCAACTGACTCATAACTGACTAAACACTGAACGACTGAACTCAATCGAACACGGCTTATATACGGATTGTGATTTCTCGAGTTCTTTCCAGAATCTTCAGATAGCGTCATCTGTGTTTTTGCGCCATAGAATTTCATGTAACAAGGCAGATAACGTTTGGTTTTAGGTTTTAGGTTGAGTATGTGAGGTTCATCCTCCTAAACATTGAGGGCACTATGTACAATTGTACATTTTATTATACCAATCGTTGTTGCAGCGGCGCGCGCTTTCAAAAACGGTTTTCAACTTGTTCGCGGGCCACATTATCTGGCTATTCTCAAAACTGATTTGGGCCGCAGAAAAATGCTCATTGGGTGGAATGCGGCCCGCGGGCCGCATGTTTGACATGGCTGATCTACGATGTGCGATAATCAATTAGATGGGTTATGTATTATTCTATGCAAGCGCACTGATGACTGAGCCTCAAAGACCATGAGCTCAACACTTTTTAATAATATATTCCGTTTTATGTTTGTAGAATATTACGGTATTACAACCTTCGGCGGCTACACAACGAGGGGAATTTTAAAGAAAAAGAAACTCATTCATGATTATTAGTCATTAGGAACCATATATCTATCATCCGAATGCATCATTAACATAGAGCAATTTCAACAGGAATCCAAAGCAGATCTCTGAATAATAATATCAAACCGGAATACATTTTTAAATTGTTGCTTGTTCATTGGCTATATTTTGAATTGAAAATTGAACCAGTTAAATTGTTTAAGTTTACTTGCCTATATCAGGTGAAATAAATCTTAACCTTGCAACTGAGTCGAATTGTTTTCTATTATTCTTATATTTTTTACATGAAGTCGCCATGGGTTGCAGAGCACAAATTCACCCACTGGTTGCTTCAGAACCTAAGCAATCCTATACTCGGCGCCTATTTATTTTGATTTCATTTGGTTTGTTTAACAGTTTGGTATTTGTTACAACATTTGAAGTCAATCGGGTAAGTAGTTTTTTAGCGACGCCGCGAACAAACACGGTAGTAAAAAAATAAGTATAACTTACGATGTTATTTGATTTGATAATTATTAAGGTTGTTCTGTATTATTATTTTTTATCAAAATGGCCGCTTTTGTACTTTTAATTGGTGAAATGCATTTAGAATAGCATACGGTTTTGAAAAATGAAACTTATTTGCAAAATTTTACTTTTTTTAAAGCGTATATTTGATGATACGCTGTGAAGTCACTAACTAATTATATAAGTATTATCATTCTTTTTATATGTACTTTTAGTTAAAAACGTTTTTTGATTTTTATAGTCAGTTGATAACTACGGAAGATAGCTTATGGGCTTTTAATGAGAAACGAAGAATAGAACATTAAAAGAACTTACACAATAATTTTAAAAAATAGGGCTTCATATGATATTTTACTAACTAAACCCTTCCCTACCTAAAATGTAATAAAGTCTCTAAAACTGTTAGCAGAGCTGGGACGAATGTTCTTAAAAAAGATTAAAGTAAATTATTAGTAAAAGGGTCGAATCCTGGGTTACATTAAATTAAATTTAATTTAATTAAAAAGGAAATATTCTGACTACCCGGTAGTTCGGTCTAATCATTAAAATTAAATAACGATAAGCCAAAAAATCATCTTTTAGAGTTTAAAATATTTTTGTTACAATATTTTATAGTTCATATATTCAAGTGATTCGAACTATTAAAAGGAAATCAAATCCGAATCCTTTTGAAATCGTGTATCAAATCCGCATCATATCAAATTAAAAAAAAACGAATAATTACTTTTTACACTAATTTTTTTAAGACCGCTAATTTGTTCCCTCATGTTAAATTCGTTTCATCCCTATATCACATTTAATTTTTGTGCAAAACTTGAAGTCTAGTATTTTTTACATTGATTTTTACATTTTATTTGACCCAAATTTGGTTCCACCATCTTGAATTCGTACCCCAATTTTACCAGTTTATCTTTAAGCTCAATGTAATAAGTTGTTTTTCCGGACTGATTTCTTAAATATTTTATTAGGTCGTAATTTTGTTTTGTTATCTTAGATTCGTACCAAAATGTTACCAGTTCAGTTCTATGTAACGTTTAATTTTGTGCAAAATTTAAGGTAAACTTTTAATTTTTGACCAACATTTGAAATCAATAGAGAAAGCAGTTTTTTGGTTATGTCGCGAACTGACGACATCCCGACAGACAGGCCGACGGAATTGAGAAAACATCTAGAGATACCAAAATGTGAAGATATTAATATTTTTGCTTAGGTTAACACCATCGGGAAGATCATTTGATGGGACATGGTTAGCAAGACATGACCATAAATCAGCTGGAACTGTTCTTGGTTGTGTGCTAAAATTTAATTACTAATCATCAAATCAACAATTTATAGACATAAAACATAATGACATAAATATATAAATTATTAGTGTTGTGTTACATATCTGTAATAAATTATATATATATATATATATATATATATATATATATATATATATATATATACATTAAATGAAACACCCCGTATATTATTAGTTATTTTAATCGTCTAGTCACTTTAGTAATAGAAAATCCATTACAATTTTTAAACATTTTTAGGCTAGTCATTAGGTTTTCAACACAAAAAAACTATCTAGTTTTTTTTTACTGTCTATTGAACTATTTTTGATCCCAAACCACTTTTCGACCTTTACGTTGAATCAGTGGTTAATCCCGTTGTCAACGTGTTGGGATTTATTCTTAGACAGTGTAGATCTTTTGGTACTGTTAAACCTATAATTTTCTTATACAATTTTTTGTCCTAAGGAAAATAACCACAGCTCGTATTGTTTGGAACCCAAAACAAACCACATATAATAACACGTTGGAAGTAGAATGTTCAGAACAAGTATTTTACTTATCTTTTAAGCACCCAATATTTCCGTGGATTGAAAACATTTTCTTAATGTATTTGGCCATGCGAAGGATCATGACCGATATGGCTTTTTGAATAAAATTTTCAATAACATCATTTATTTCACAGAAAAATGTTAATTTAGAATAATTTATAAATGTATGCTATGATTATAGTTTTCCAAGATGATTTCTGTTATATTTTGTGCTAAACTACTTATTAAAATATTTATAACTTTTTTTTTAAATTTTAATGATATGTAAATATTACATCAGTACCTACCTCAGTTGGAGTTAAGGAATCCGAAGTTAGTGAAGAACCGTCAATAGTAGAATCAGCGAGTAAAGCTATTTGCACTACTTCAACATTAAAATGTTTTTCAAGTTCCCAGTCTACTACTTCTTTTGTCTGCAAAAAATAAATACAGTTTTAGTTTATTCGTCATTAATTCAATGCTTGATAAACTTAAAATTTTAAAATAAATCTAAGGTGTTTTTCACATCGTAAGTAATAAGTTTATTAGGGTCGGTTTTAAAAGCTCACGGGTCCTAAGAGCAAGTTTTGATGGCTCTCCTACCATATGTAGAAATTTTCTAAAGTTTAAGCTTAGTAAAAACGAAATCACTCTCTCACAAACATTTATATATTTCATCTAATGTATTTCCGCGGATGGAAGTAACAAAAGAATAAAACTGTTTTTCCAAAAAAAATCAATGTTAAAAAAGCTCCTACCTGTTAAGAAAATATGATTTACCTTGCTGGTTTTCAATTTTGTTATAAGGGGTGGATAGAAAATTCAAAACTGTGAAGTAATTATTTTGGGGAATAAGCTAGCCTATTATTTCATTTTTGGTTTTGTGGAAAAATACTTGAAATCACAGAAACTTTTATTAAGAGGGGTTTTTTTTGAAAAATTATATTTTCAGGTTCCATCTGCGGATATACTTTGTAAGTAGTAAATGTTAATTAACATGAAAATAACAAAATAAAATATTTATTGTGTAATTCGAATTAAAAAAGAAATTAGGAAATATTTAAGGACAGAAGGTTTAAACAATGAGCAGATGTATTTCTTTCCAGATTTTTCTTTCAGAAATCGATCAATAATTTCATTCTATTCCAAGTTTCCAAACTAGAATTTTCGATAAATATAAAAAACTTTTATTGACTAACAGTGACTTAAGAAATTTGTTATCCTCTTTAGAACAGAAAATGGACGCTTACAACTAGCACTGGAAATATCCTTCATAAAAAAACTTAAGTTGAGAACTTAGGAAAAGTAGATTTCGCCTCCTGAACAAGTTTTTTCTTGTATTGCAATTTTCTTCGTAGTATTATCAAATATTCAAAAATAACTTGACGCCGGGCCGTAAGCGTTCACTTACAATGCTTATACAGTGAAAACATAAAGTTATATTGCAACGAAATTTGGAACGATCATATGAGCAAATTCTCCATGTTTAAAAAAAGATAGCTGTCAAGAAGACAGATGGGCCAGATTCGAAATTTTTTTATGGAAAGGGGATCGTTTTATTCTTAATTCAACTTCCGATTTTGAAAACATTTAAATCAGCAGTTCTCAAATAATGACCAATAAAAATTTCATTATCTGATACGTGATTTCGTGCTGCATTTTTTTCCATTAAGTGCAACAATTAATTGTCGTTGCTTTTGTCTTCTAATATTTGACATTTTGAAACGTGCTTTTGAATTGTTTTTAAATTTAAAAATATCATTTAATTGAAATGGCTCCTTCGTTAGAAGATAAAATCGAAGCAGTTATCATCTTTGGTGAGGATAATAGGAATTTTAACGCTTGAGTTCATCTTCAATGAACGCATTCCGAAACGGCCAATATACAGGAAATACTTTCACAATTTATTGTCAAAAATTCAAGTAACACAGACGGTAAAAGATGCCCCAAGATCTGGGAGGCCCAAAATTAGCGAAAACGTGAGAATTCAGGTCGTAGCCGAAATGGTCGTAAATCCTACGAGTAGACAATGTACTAAGCAAGCAGCTGAGATATGCAATATTTCGTGTTCACTCGTTAAGATCATTTTAAGATCCAATAAATTTCATCCTTATAAAATGAGAATTGTCCACGAATTCACCGAAGATGATTCTGACAGGCGACTAGAATTTTGCGAGATTATGGCAGAAAGGATCACAACAAATCCCAATTATCTGCGCCATATTTGTTTTAGTGATGATAGAACTTGAATGGATAACTCAATACTCAAAATTATAGAAACTGGAGTGATGAAGACCCCTATGTGTTTCCGTTACATACCCAGTTTCCTCAAAAAATAAATGCTTGGGCGGGTATTTTGGGTGGGTATTTTGGGTAATCATATCATATGACTCATATTTTTGTAAGAAAATTTAAACGTCCCCACATATCTTCGAACTTCCACTTATTGATGATGTTGTTGCTCAAAACCCACGTGAGTTCCACTTTGGCATTAGGTTTCAACAGGATGATATCCCGCCAAATTATTTTATAGATACTAGAAATTACTCGGATGCAACCGATCCGAATAGATGGATTGGTCGCCGAGGTCGGACAGAGTGGCTAGCTCGCTCGCCAGATCTTACACCTCTTGGTTATTTTCTAGAGGGTATATAAAATGTCAAGTTTTTAAAATTGCTCCGGATTCTCTTGACGAACTGCGTGAACGTGTCATCGATGTTTGAGGTGTAATGAAATGAAAATTTGATGTTTTTCTTTTTCTGCTTATTTCAGTTTTTAAATATTCGTTTTATCACTTTTTTATTAATTGGTATACTGTTTTAATAAAACATTTACCGTTTCATTTTCGTGCCTCACTTAGTACGGAGTGTTGACATTGGTAACATCAAAAAAATATCGCAAAGTATAACAATGAACATTGTTATTGATCATCATTTGAGAACTGCTGAATCAAATATTTTCAAAATCAGGGGTTCAATTAATAACTCGACCCTCCTTTCCTTTAAAAACAGTTTCGAGAGCATCATTTTTTTTTAAATGGAGTTATATTATCGAATATTATAGTTCTAAATTTCGTTGCAATATACCAAGCGGTTTAAAACTTAAGCGTGGGGTTTATGTCCTCACTGTATGATAAAACGACTCTCGACTACTTTTTGTTTTCGTTTTATTCATTAGTACACATACATTTAAAAAAACTGTGGTATTTGAAAACGCGATGTGCACTCTCCGAGTATGTTGTACATTTTTTACAGACCTAACATTTTTTAAAACGGCATATATATAGCCTATAGAACATGCCAGTAATCTATTATGGTGTGTGTTCATGCACCCAATTAGAAAGACGTCAGTCTTTTACCTTAAAGTTTAGGCCACAATAATCTGGCTGATATCGACCCAGACGAAAAAAAATCCGAAAGGAATAAAACACGTAGAGAAAAACGGCATTTGTTTGTCAACAAAAATGTTTTAATTTGGTGTTAGGGTGAATAAAGAACATTTTTTTTTTAAATTGGAACAAATCTTCACAAAATTATAACTTATTTATGCTCCACGCATTCTGGTTTTACAACCATTTTCAAGAGCATATAAATGAATCTCTTTAATTTAGGGCAAATATTATATGAAACATATATGACCAACATTCAAAACACGTACATTTACCTAAAATTAGTAAATAGCTACTAGTAGAAAATAATTAATACTGTAGATCTGGACCAATAATTAATGATTTACTTACTGCTGCAGCAGCAAAATATTGATAAAAACTAGCAAATCTCACATTTAAAAAGATGTAGTCCCACCATTTGCAGGTTACCAAATTTCCAAACCACATGTGAGCGAATTCGTGAGCTACTGTTAAAGTAACGCTTTTTTTGTAGTTATTTGACGAATCTTTTTCGCTCCAAAGTAGATAAGTTTCTCGGTAACTAACTAGACCCCAATTTTCCATAGCTCCGGATGCAAAGTCTGGAATTGCGAGTTGGTCGATTTTGGACATATAAGATCCTGCCAAGATAATAAATATATTTTCAGTAAAATTGCAAATATGAATATGCAGAACTTATAATACAATTCTAAATAAACAAATAAAGAATCCCGGTTATTTTAACTAAAAGAGAAATTTAAAATATTATATTTTTAATATTTTTGAAGAAATGTACCGTATTTGATTCCTGTCATACTCTCTAGATTTCTCAGAACTGTTGTTCCAAATTCCACAGCCCATGTTCTATCAGGAGCTTCTTCAGGCCTGGAACAGACGCTATGCGATACTCCACTCTGAATGGTGTAACCCTCTGTACAAGTAAACGAAGATATTGCAAATGCTACTAAATATGTTGACATAATAGTTGTCTCCTCGAAGCTCGATTTTGTGTAGGTGCTGAAAATATATAAATTGTACGAAAGTAATTTTTATGTGTTGAAAAAAAATATTTTTTATAAGTTTCTTCTCAAACTGAGACTATAAATGGATATAGCTTGAATAAATAAGGTGTTACAATAAATAATAAATTATTAATATTAATATAGTTCTATATTAAAAAAATAAGCAGAAATTACCATCACAATATTTAGTCTCATATACCTACGCCAAAGAGTGAAGAAATATTCGCTCTTAGAAGACGGTTGACTGTATTTTTAAATATAGGTTATACCGTAAAAGAACCTGACATATCACACTTTTTTTTTAATGGAATATCTCTAATTTAGCACAGCATTAAAATCTCCATTAAAAGTTAGAACAGATTTATTAAACGTCGCTATAACTTTATACAGTTGTAGAGTTTTCGAAATATTATTTTTTAGTTTTTTAGTAAATAGGCCTTTTCTTTACCAATAATGAAAATGGCGTCTTTAAACTTTATGGGAGGCTATTCGTACGGTTTGGGAAAAATCGCAGAACAAAATCTTTTTCTAGATTTCTAGTTCTCTAAGAATCAGTTCCCTGAAGATTAGAAGAAGTTCTCCGGAGAAATGACAAAATATTAAATTTTTAATTGCTTTGAGTTCTAATATAAATTTAATTATCGTCCTCAAAATTTTGCATTTTTGATTCAAATAAAATATATGAAGTTTCAGTATTCTAATTTTTTTACTATATACTTATAAATAAAAGATAGATACATTAGAACTTGTTTTTTTTTGAGAGCTTGTGAAACTGTAGGCAGGTTTACACAAGTAAATTTGTCCTAGTTTTTACTGTACAGAAGTGTACTATTGATAATATTCAAATTTCGGGGCAGCACTGATTATGTATCTATATCTATTCGCTCCAGAAGCAGTTGCAATAATATTATATAACATCAATATCTTCTATTTTACGAACTAAATAATAAAATATTAACCATTATAACCGTTTCTTATTTTATTATATACTTACCCATCTAAAGCAGTACTGTTAGCTATCCGGGTATTACCTAACGCATTTAATCCTGTTGGATAAGTAAGACTAACCCCAAAAGTAGCTTTAAAATGTGGTTCGTCCAAATTGGGAAAAGCGCGTCTTGAGTGAACAGGTTCGAATTTCGACAAAACTAAGTAAGATGTTTGATTGTTTTCGTCCTCATAAGTGCTAATATAAAATCCTACCATGCTGTCTTTTCCAAAAATGCCATAATACCTAAAATAGTAGAAAAATTTAATAATTTTTCCTAATAAGTGTTGACAAATTCCTAACTGAAATAAACAAACATCATTAATATGCAAAATCTTTGTAAAAGAACTTCATTTTACACAATAATAGATTCACTGCTCAAATTTTCTGCCAACATTTAAACAATGTCTTGTATTTCTCTACAGGATCTAACCCAGGATACCAAACAAAGATGGTTTCTTATTTTAGAGGCGGCTGGAAGCAAACCAGGAAAGACGGTAAACTACCTGGAAATTTAACTTCCCTGGGACATACGAACATATAATATCCATAGTGACAAGTCTTGTTAATATTCGGTGAAGATACTTTTAACTGTGTGGTGTAGCAAAGACAACTGACCTAATACAGGTCATTGTACTATAAATGAACATTATGATTACATGATATTAATTCAAGAAGATAACTTCACTTCGCGTAGCTCATTTGTAATTATTACGCATGACGTCACACGGTGTCAAACATCTTCGTGTCAATAAAAGTGTGCCCGGTATTACGTGTTACCTAATATTAATATTATGAGGTGCCAGTGTTAATATTATACAGGGTGATCCACGATATACGGTCTCTATCTTCTGAATAGTAATATAAGTTTGGGTAATCAACAGGAGCAATTGTAAACAAGTCCTATAACTTTTGGAATTTGGCAGGCAGAGAATGAGTTGACTGGCTGCAGTAGTGCTCCCATCCTTGAAGTATATTGGCATGATTTAACGAGTTTGCAGTGTTAATTGTTTATCGTGCAGAAACATTTTCTCGGCAAGCCGCTCATAAATTTGAAAACATATTTTGTGCCTACTGAAATTTCGTTAAACATTTTAATTTGTGAATAAGGTAAGATAATTTATTTACAAATTAGTTTTAGTTGTTGTATTTGTAAAGTGCATGTTATAATTTTAGGTTAGATTTCACGGAAAAAGAAATACAAAGGTGTAATTGGGGTAATAGTAAACACGTGTTTACATTTACCCTAAAATATTATTAAAAGCTTTTATTTAACTTCACTGGTATGCTGGTTAGTTAGTTAGTATGTATGTGTCGGTCAAATTGTAAATATTTTATACAGGGCATGTAAAAAAAATTCTAAATAGTGTAAAACAGTTCCCGTTATAGGAATTGAGTGAAATTTGGTATACGTATATAAACTCGATGACAATACAATATTGCAGGGTTAAATCGTGAATACCTTATACAAGGTGCGCAAAAAATGCTAGATAATACAAAACAGTTCTTATTATTGAATTTGGTATATGTATATAAACCTGATGCTAATACTATATGATGGTGTCAAATCGTGAATAAACTTACATAAACACAAACCCTTTAAAAATTTTAATCCTTTCTTAAAAGCTTGAGACGTGAATCATTATCACACTTGAAATAAATTCTCAATTTTTTAAGAAAATATTCAATTTTCTAAAAGCTCTTTGTTTGTGTAAGTTTAATTATTTTTTACTTTTTAGTTCATTAGTCTATACATTTATTTTAATATTAATTATTATAAGACATCGGGTATAAAAAAAAGCTGTTTATTTTTTTTTCAAAATAACGATGAGAAAATATATAAAAAAACGACCAAACCCGCTTCAGCGATATACGAAAGAAGATCTTATCAATAATGTAAATGAGGTGTTAAATAAAAACAAAACTTAGACAAGCACATGTAGTGTAAAATATTCTTATTGCTATTATATACCATCGAATTAAAGGGAGAAAAAAATCCGTTGACCACCTTGAATGCTGGACGCCATCCTGTTTCACCTTTAAATATAGAAGTAGATTTAGCTAATTGTCTTGTAGCTCGGGCTAGAATGAGTTTGCCTTGCAATGAAAAAGAGCTTTGCCTCTTAGTAAGCGAATACGTTACATTGAAATCATTGTCATATTAAGAACAATATTCCCGGTCACGACTGGTACTCAAATTTGTCTTTTAAAAAGCCTGAAGACCTGCAGAAAATAAGGAAAGACGCCCGCGATCCCTTCGTTGTGTATGATTTCTATAACAAACTTCAAAAATCAGTTATGGAGAAGATGTTAAATAGCCCAGCTAAAGCCAGCTTTGTCTTTAATACAGACGATGTCGCGTACGAGCGATTGGCGAAAAGGGAAAACTATTGCCTAGGCTGTCAGGCTAGGAAAAATACAACCGTATGGGCGTGCATAGGAGCAGACGATTCCTATCACCCTCCGTTTATTCTATTTAAAGGGAGTGCTGTGGAGGCCCAATGGGTATCAGTGAACGCCTTTCGTGGCTCCCTGTATAAAGCATACAAAAATGGATGGAAGAGTGTCACTTTTACCATTGGTTCTTGACTTTATTTATTTCTCATGTAATAGCCCTAAAACAAAAATACGAAGCTCCTAACCAGACAGCGCTCCTATTATTTGACGGTCATTCGAGTCACGTAAGTGTTCGCATTGTTGCTGCTGCTCTCGAGCACAACGTAGCTTCATTTCGATTTCCTAGTCACCTAACTGATCGAATACAACCTCTGGATAAATGCGTATTCGGACCAGTTAAACTTAAATGGAACAAATTACTAGTGGAGCATGTTAAAGCTGAGCTGGGAAAATCTTCTGACTGAGGAAACGATAGTTTGTTGAACTATTGAGTCAAGTTTGGACAGATAGCATCACAAAATGTTGTATCAGGATTTTAAAACACCGGGGTGTTTCCTGTCGATGCTGCTATGTTTTCAGAGGATTACTTTGATCCCATAAAATTAGCTAAATATAAGGAACATATTGCTTCGGCCTCTAAAAAAGTACAATGTTCACCAGGATCGATTGGATTAACACAAAGTAAGGTTCAAATCAAAAATCAAAATAATCATGCTTCGACATTCCCTTATCAGACACTGCCAGAAAATGTCATAGGACTGCCTGTTCCATCATATTGTCCGTAGCTTGAGTCAAAAATTGTGCGAAGCGAGAATTTCTGCAACAGATATTCTTGCCCCCAAAAAAGTGGAAAGCAATCCACTTATGGCGAAGTTTTAACAACACCGGAAATTATGAAAAGACTTAATTAAGCTGAGCAAAAAAAGGTTATTAAAGCAAATAAAACAAAGAAGAGTAATCAACTCCAGGACAAATATGAAAAAGACCCAAAAAAGGGAAACGTTAAAAAGGCATTGAAATGTAGTGCTACTGCAAGTCAACTTGCAACAATTGTATGTAATGATAACGCGTCAGATGATGATTTATCACTTTCAGTTTATGTTAATAAAAAACGTTCAACCTCACTAAACCTTGAAACTGTCAAACACAAGGAGGTAAAATGAGATGACCTGCAAATGAACACCTTCGTTCTAGTAAAATATAAAAGATTTACTAAAAACACTGAGTATAAGTATGTATTGTAGTACACCAAGAAGATAAGGATGATGGTAAAATTGGAATTATAGGCATAAAATCAATAGATGAGCCATGCACAGATTTCTACATTAACGAAACCACAGTATTATATGTCAATATTGATATGGTTGAAGCAATTCTCTCAGAGCCACAAACCAAATTTGTGGGGAGGAAGATAATATATTCGTTTTCCGAGAAAATAGATGTTATGTCCTTAAAACAAACGTTTTTTTCCATAGGGGGATTGTAAACACACTTGTAACACATCGATAAACTTAATAATCCGAGTAAGAACAGATGGTATAGTTGTTTGTTTATTATTACCCCAGTTAAAACCTGCTACATTTTATTTATAGAACAAACAGTGTGTTTACATGTACCCCAAAATATGATAATATTTGATGTTATGTATTACAAATTTCTAGCTGTTCATTAAAGCACCTATTTAGTAACGGCTTTAAAAAAATACCCATTTAGAATTTTCTATGCAATCATCAAGGTTTTGAATTTATACCTTATTAAAATTATTTTTGTAACAATCGTTTACCATTACCCCAATTAACCCTACTACATATATTCTTAACTAAATGTACTTATTAGATAGGGCTACGATTTGTAATTATTCAGACAAATACAGGGTACGTCATAAAAAGGTGACAAATAAAAGTTGTTTTTATTGCATATTTAAATTGAATAATTTTATTTAGATAAATTCTGTGCCTAATATATAGGGTTTTCGAAATATTTTAGCATTTCTGAAAATATCATTTTTTTTGCAAAAAGTCTATGATACCGAAAATTATTAACGTAATTAAATGAATAACAAATTGTATCCTAAAGATAGTTCGAGCAATCAGTATTATGACCTTCGATTATTTAACTATTTAATAGTAACACGGGGTGTACAAAAATCAGCGGAAAAGTAATTGCCAAATTCAACTGTTATTAACTTCCTTATTTTAAATAAACTCAAGTATACCTAATATAAGTAGAACCTATATTAGCGTTTTCTATTCATACATTAAACTAGTTGTTTCAACATTATTAATAAGCACACGCTATATGTAATGATTTAGTACGTAATATTTAATTATATATCAATCTGTGTTAGGTATGCCTATATCTAACTCTTGTCATTTTCCAAGGAAAAGGGCTGTTCTACACTTTAAATAAAAATTTTTGTAGCCTACAGTTTAACAGATAATTAGTGTTTCCATTTTTCAAGCTTTTTCATACAGGGTGTGCGTATTAAGAGTAATGATATAAGTAATTTAATAGGCCGTACCGTACCCATAATATACTTGGCCTCGATTTTTATGGAGAATTCAAATTACAATATATTTCATTTGAAGTAATGTAAGTTTCATATGTCACGAAACTTTCATGACACATTTTTTTAGACGTATCATCTATATGTCTAAATAATTTTAAATTGCAGTCCTATTCGTTCAGCATATATCCTAGCAACTTCTATTTAAAAATTACTAATTACCATTCAGCAGATAGAAACGGCGTCCTATGTGGTAATTGTATTTTTAATTTAGTCTTAATTTACTTGCTGCAGTGTCACTAAAGTAACTAAGATTATTTCAAAAGTGAAGAAAAGCATTTAATTAAAAAGTACCTAAGTTCCTAATAACTGTAAGTTACTTTTTAAAAGTATTTAGTTACTCTAAAAAGATACTTTGTTTTCTGGATTTAACATAGTATAACTAGATTAAACACATTATTAGGTAATTATTAGGTATCTATAGTAGGTATAATATAACTTAACAACAGAGTACTTACCAAGACCTCAAAAACCTATTATGGCAAATAAAGTATCAACAAAATATACGGTTGAAGCTACTGTTTTATTATACTAAAATACACGTAATAAAAATAAACATTAAAACTCGTAAAAGTAGTGCAAAGCTCATATGCTCAAGAAATCATGTGAAAATGGAAAAAATGATACACTATCCCACCCTCGATGAAATCACGAACCCAAAATATGCAAATTATGTAAAAGAATTTGGTTTTTGTGCAATAACAAATTTTCCCTTTAACATACCATAAATATGACAAAATAATAGCTTCTACAATTCAAAAGGTTTTGTACACTTTTTACGTAATACGGGCAGTCGCTTTGAACTGACGATGCGCGCAAATTATCTTTTACATAACACACCTAACAATACGCCTGTGAATAAAAACAGTAATTACAGACACGCATCAGGCAGTTGAAAATGGCTGCTATCGCGATATAAAGAAATGTTCAAATTTGTACATATTTTTGCTTTAACTTATAAAATATAAACAAAAACTTCAAATTTCTTCCGACACCCAATTCCTGTCATTTTCGAGATGTTTGTATTTTGTTAGCTATTCAAATAACAACAATAGGTTAATTAACAGGAGCAAATTACTTAATCAAATAAAACTTTTAACATAGCAATTGATGTCAAGGAATTGTTTACTCCTAAAAGATAAAAAAACTACGTGAAACACTCTACAAACTTTATATTTATTATTTTTCTCTACCTCATTAAGCAAACAATTTATATTCAATATTCAGGTACATTTATTTATCCTTGAACAAAAAAGTTTAAAAATTATGCCCAAAATTAAAATCTCTGAAATCTGAGATCTGAAATAACAGATTGCTCGATATGACAAAATCGAAAATGAAACGTCTATCATACTGAAACAGTACTACATACTAAGTGTAACACTTAGCGCTACCTATTGGGGCTCCGGTGGTTTCCGGCTGCACACTCATAGGAAATTTGGAAAAGTATGCACTAGCAACATCATGCGGAGAGTAGATACTAAAAATCGATACAAATGCGCTTTCACGCATCTTTATCAAAAGTTCTTGGCCAGAAAAGATATATGTAGAATAGCAGAAATATATAATTTCTGCAGGTGCAAAACGGCCTACAAGAGTAGAGGCCCAGAAATCATCGCAGGAGGGTACCCTGTGATATAATCGAAAGCAATTCTTCTTGTAGGCCATTTTGCACCTGCAGAAATTATATATTACTGCTATTCTACATATATCTTTTCCGGCTAAGAACTTCTGATAAAGATGTGTGAAAGAGCATTTTTAGCGATTTTTAGTATCTACTCTCCACATGATGGTGCTAGTGCATACTTTGCCAAATTACCTATGAGTCTGCAGCCGGAAAACACCGGAGCCCCAATAGGTAGCGCTAAGTGTTACACTTAGCATGTAGTACTGTTTCAGTATGATAGACGTTTCATTTTCGATTTTGTCATATTGAGCAATCTGTTATTTCAGATCTCCCTGGGTACAAGCCTGCCTGATGAGGGTAGAGGCCCAGAAATCATGATCGGGAGGGTACCCCGTGACATAATCGAGAGCAATTCTTCTTGTAGGCCGTTTTGCACTTGCAGAAATAATACATTTCTACTATTATATATATATATATATATATATATATATATATATATATATATATATATATTAATTATAAACAAAGCAGTGTTGTTGACTTACCCTGTACATACTACTTAGCTTCATGTCAATTTTGTATTACTTACCTATGTAACTTACTATCTAAACTCCACCTATATCTTAATATCTATCATATTCAGAAATAAATAAATCCGTAGCAAAAACTATGAATGTCAAAAATCTAATATTCTAGGTAAACCTAGTTATCTTGTTATAAAAAACAAACAAACTGCACTTTACGGTTTGTTACTGCAGATCAAGTAACTAATAACATAGAACACGTAACAATAGCTCGCTATCTTTTTCCTTGTTATATCGAAGGAAAAACGGTAAAAGGGATAGTAATAAAAAGTTGGTGAAACTTTGGGTTTCCAAGTACAAGTTGGCCAGACTGACAAATATGTAACAGAGATACTTTTCAAAAGTAAGCGTTACAAGATACTCAACCAAAGTGTCTAGTTACAAGACACTTTTTCCATTTCGATCTAACTAGCGTCTAAGTAAAACTACACTAAATTAGCATCAAGAACATCAAGGAAAGACAGTGACCGAAAAAAAAGATCATTACGCCTTAACACGTAGGCAAAACAAACAACGACCAAATAAACGTCATCATGAATTTGTTTTGCGTTACCTGGGTATTTATGAATGTTTTTTTACACATGGGTGCAAAATATAGGGGACAGGGGGCACCAGGACGCAAAAGAGTGGAGGGGGCATTCGTCCTGCCTTGGTTACATTAAATAAAGAGAAAGAACTATATCTCTTTTACTTCCCTCGTAAAAGGGAAGTATTGTAATCATGAAAATATCTTCCTCGTTAGATTTTTACAGATCATCGCGTTTTAGGGCCATTAGATGCCAAAAAACAAGTTTTCTCAGTTCCGTAGGTCTGTCGCTCTGTCTGTCGATCTGTCCGATTGTCTGTCTGCACGCGGTTTTGCTAAAAACTTCAAATCCGTTTGACTACAAATTTTGGTTAAAAATTAGGGGTCATACAGTGAAGTCCTGGTAATATTTTAGTAAAATTCTAATATGGCGAAAAAAAATGGTGGTCTAATGAAATGTTAAAAACATTATTACTAAAAAACTACTTATCCAATTTACCTAAGTATTACGCAGGAATCAACTGGTAATTTTGATATGAATTCAAAATGGCGGAAGAGAATTGCAGCTGAATAAATTATTTATAAAATCAACCCGAGAAAAGCACTTACTTGTTTGAGTTCAATTTTTATGCAACAATTAAGTGTGGTGTAGAGATGAACTAGTAGAATTGTGGTAAGAATTCAAGATGGCAGAACAAAACCGCGGTCAAATAAAATAGTTGTAATCGTGAAAAAACCACCGTCAAGGTTTTACTTATCTTCACGTTTAAGTGTCTCTAAAAGCCAAAAGACATGTTTTCTCAATTTCGTAGGTCTGTCTGTCTGTCTGTCAGTTTGCAACAAAAAAAACTACTTAATCGGTCGAGATTCAATTTTGGTTAAAAATTAAGGGTTTTATGGGGATAACCTGGTAACGTTTTAGTAAATATCCAATATGGCGGATTAAAATGGCAGCCTGGTAAAACGTTAAAAAAATATTACTAAAAAACTAATTATCCAATTTACTTCAAATCTTGCACAGAAATGTTGCAGAGAAATAAATACATAATAGGTAGAAAATGGTAAACTTGGTTAAATATTGATAAGAATCCAATATGGTGAAAACGAATGCGCCCAATAACAATTTTTGAAAAGACTATATGTACGTGTTACTCAATGACTCTGTCCGGAACTAAATTGGGCCACACTACATTATTCCTAATAAAAGGAAGGATGCATAATAAGGGAAGTTCCGGTTAAAGGAAATTTGTCGGTTTTTTTATTTTCCGATTTACATGAAGGTAATTTTACTATATGGTACTAAAGTATAAGAATACTCAAATTACCCAAATTATGTTTATATTATCTATATCGTGGACTTTGAACCAGGTTCCTCGGGCACTCTTTTGACTTCCGATCCACATCCCTGTCAATTGTCGGGTTGCGATGTAGCCTGGTTTTTAACAAGTGATCTACCTTGCAATCGCTATCTGCAGCCTCCTCTATTCATTCTAGGAGATATCCGACCTAATCTGGCCTCTAACTTACGTGAATGGGAAGGACCATGATATAGATACATTTTACATTTGCCGGTGTGGATTTCTGAAAATTCGACCCCATGACTGAACAAAGTATGATAGCTCGCATGCTTGGAACACTTAACTCATCCTGCAAGGGATGTTCTCCATCAGTTCAAATAAACATATAAATAAATAGTGCTATTTATTAATTTAGTAAAAATTTCTGAATATCGCAAAGTTTATTGTTCGTAATATATTTTTTAAAATAGTATTAATAATACTCGAAATAAAGGCAAGAATCAAGGAAAATGCCTGATTCTAACATACCGTTAAAATGAAGCCGCTTAGTTGTTAATCCAAAGCGATTTTTAATATCATTTAAAGATAAAAAAATAACAATTACCCGGATACTTAGTAGCGATAATTCCCTAGAATTGTATCATTTGTTAGAACTTATTTTAATCAGCTTCGTTCTATATAATTGATGATTTCCTGTAAATGTATAGGTTTATATTTTAGATGCTTGTAAAAAGTTGATACAAAAAATATCTTATAAAGCATCTCTAATAATTGTCGCATGTGTGAATACTAAATTAACCCGTTTTTTACCAAACCTTTCAAAGAATGATATCATTGTCCCAATCTTCAACAATCAGCCTAAATTGTAAGCTGAAACACCAGAAATTTCTGCAGTTTGCGAGTAACATTTGGTTGCTTAGGATAGTTCACATTCTCAGTTGACAGTTTAACCTCTAATGAGTGTGTAACCAAAAGTTCAACATTTTCTGCAAAAAATGATAATGTTCATTTAATCATTGCATTACTACTATGGACATGGTGATTCTTAAAAAGTGCGCATGCTGTTTGATTTTGGTTGAGCTTTATTTTGTTTCTCCACACTGTATAAGACTTTTAGGAATATCCCCTTATGATATGGCTTTGATATAAGATCGGTAGTTATTACACAAATATGTGTCAACTTGTCTAATACTCTATTTACTAAAGGTATTTATCTACATTTTGCTTTTTATTGTATTGTATAATATACCTGCTTCCGTTTCCGTTGATTTATTGGTAGTGGGCGTTCTGTTCACCTATATTGTGTAAGATGTTGGGTTTTGTGAATGTTAGGTTCTCTGTACCATAATACTTATTTTGCTGAGACCACTTTCCAGTATTTCCTTTGTCATCCTGCCACAAGTAAAAGTATTATATAGTATTTTAGTCTGTCTTCAGCTCCTGATTACGAATATCGAATATCTCTGGGAGGCAGTGAAGTCTCTGAATATACATATTTTTTTTTAATTTTTAATAAATTCGTGCATTTAAAAAGTTACATAAGGTATTTGTTCAAAAAAAATTAATTCTTAACTCCAGGCTGTTTCTTCTTGCTCCCGATAATATAAGGACGTTAACCTTGGAATATTCTGCTCTTTTTTTTAATGGTTGCAACGCATATACCCATAACAGTGTGCAAAGCTGTGTAAAAGTTCCGCGTTAGTGATGCCAGGAAGTTTGGTTCTAATTAACAATATGTAATTATGCAGTATAGCGGCATTTTTGAACGATTTTTGGTGTACCTAGTAACTTTTGGGGAGATGATTATGAATCCGAAGTCACATTTTTTCGATGTTATTTCGTGTCTGAAATATTCGCCATCAAAGTTTACAATCTTAGGTACAGTTTTCGGCTCTCGTACATATTAGGTATTTTTAATTTTCACAATATTAGTAGATTCAGTGTAGAGCATGCCTCGAAATAAATACATTTCAGCAAAAAAATTTGGGCATGCGTTTTTAAGGCACTATAAGGTTATAAAGGTCTAATGTTACTTTAATTATGTTGAAATTGCATGCAGAATAGATAATTAAAGTACATTATTATATAACATACGGTTTTTAATTTAAGTTTTTAAAGAACTAATGTTAAAAGTGTATCAACAAAATATGTTGATATTATTCATATAAAAATTTTTTGAAAGGAAAATTGACTGACATTTGACATTTCATGATTAATCGGACATTTCCTCGTATTCAAGAAACAATATTGCAAATCTAATTTCATTTTGTCAGCGTCAAACAGTCATTACTGTTTATTAGGGTTATTAATAATATTCTATTGCATAGTTGAAACGCTCTCATAGGAGCTAAGGAGAAATAGTAAAGGGTTGGCACTAGTTAAGGTGCCGAAGACATTAAAGCTGTAATAAAAAACTGTATAAAAAAGAGCTGGCAGTCCATTTTAATACATTCGGTAAATCGGTACCAGGTTAGGTGTCGAAGGCATCATCGTTAACCATAACATAAAAAACTCAATCACTAGCAATATAGAGTTACGTTTAAAATATTTACATAATAAATCAAAAAATGCAAGGCAATTTGCCAACACTGCAAGTGTCTTTTTATTTCTAACATCATTTTTGCACTGCAATGTTTTGAGGATTGTAGGGAATTTGGTCAGTTTTTATTTACTTTTCTGGGTCAAAAGTGCTTCATCCGCAATTTTTAGTTTTTTAATCCATACTATAAAACATAGGCTTTCGACAAGACCCTAGTTTTCAACCTGTTAGGTGGATCTGTCCGTCAGTTTCGTAGATCTGTCAATAAAACTGTTTTTACATTATAATAAACCTGGTAGCGAACACTCGATTCTAGAGGCTCGAGAATATTCCTGATCATTGCTTGCTAGTACTTTTTTAATATTTATGATAGTTTTAATGATGGTTTTATTGACAAACATGGCCTTAGTGATAGTTTTTTTTTGACAAATCTGGTGCTAACCTAACGGGACAGATCCACGTAACAGATCAAAAGCTGTAACTTTGATTGCTAGCACCTCGGAAATTAAACGTCGCCAAAAAATGTGACTTCGGATTTGTGATCAGCGCACCAAAATCTACTAGTATGGCAAAAATCGACCAAGTGACGTTATACTGCTTAATTAACTAACAATAAATAGGTGCTTACTATAAGTGGGTATAGTGGTATGGTGTCTCCTATGTATGAAGTAATACTGCGGCCAAATACTAGCACAAAGAAATTTACTTTAATTTGTTCTAGTATTAGGTAACATATGGCACGTTACAGGTTTTGATTTGTTGTTGTCAACTTGTCAGATAATACATTTCATAAATATTTTCTAGATAAAAAACGATAATGCCAGCATTAACTGTAAAACAAAAACCCATAGCTCACAATAGATTGAGCGACAAGGTAAGCGATATTGCTGCAGAATTGAGAGTAAGCGAGAATAAAATTTTGAGATAAAAATTGAAGAAAACGGGAAATTAAGAAAAATCCAGGTTTTGGGTAGGAGGAAGATCTCGACGGAGGATGAAGATACTGAGATTGTCAACATTCTAAGAGAACATCATTTCAAAGCAGCCTTAAACGCGAAAGAGGAAATTCCACGGATCCTCCAGACTAGGAATATTACAATGTGCAGCTAACTATTTTAAGTGACGAAAACAGTAGTAGCATTTTCTCAGCCAAAATAGTTTATGGGAAAGAGTAATATTTTCTAAAAAAAAAAAATTTCCAACGTATAATAATGGCAAAATTTGTGTTTATAAATCTAGAAACGTGAGATATGCCGAGAGATATAATTAACTATACGAATAATCAGAGTGAACGTTTTTCTATTAATATTTGGGGATGGATCGGTCTAGGGGCCCAAGAGTTTTGCAATATGTTCAGGGAAGTCTGTAGGCTGCTGTTTATCGATATATTCTTCGTCGAGTCAAAATACCATCGCTTGGAGTTGGAGTAGTATATGAAGATGAATACATATTTCATGACGATAATTCACTATTCTACAAGGCAAAAATTGTTCAAGAATTCACCCTAGAATACAATGTTCACATCTTACCATGGAGTACCCCTTAATGGCGATTAACCTTTTCGGCTCTAACTCTTCAAGGGATTTGTATATTTTAATGAAATTTTGATATTTTATGTAACTAAATAGAACCATGCTACAGTAGATGTTTGCCTGCCATCATCTTCACAAGTGTCATTTTATAGAGCTGAAAGCTGTTTTTTTAAATACTTTTGTTATTCGTTAAGAAAAGGTTCTTTACATTTGTTTCGATAAAATTGACCGTTTTTGGAAAAAAATCAGTTTTCTGTATAACACGTTATTGAAGTAATAAATCACAATACTACAACTCCAGTCGTTTTTATTTCTTTATCTCTCGACTCGACAAGAGTTTGTTATGTCCTTGCCAGGATTCAAAAAGTCTCTTCGTCCGCGGCGTGTCAGAACGTACTTTTGACACATTTTTACCTTTCAGTCGATATATCTCGAAAACGCTTTCAGATAAACTTTTGAAATGTAATAAGCTTTTAGAGCACATATGGGGTTTTCGAACGGTACCAGACGGATCTTCATATCGTTTTTTTTTAGTTCTTTAGATTTATTTATGATACACGATAACTGTGGAAAAAACTAAAATATCGATTTGAGACTTTTAGGGAAAGTTCTTCTTTACGGTCTTATGAAGCCTGTTGAAAATGGACACAGTCGGAATATGAAAAGTATTTTTTTAAATCTTTAATCCTGTTTTTTTTTGGTCAAAAACAAGGTTCCATTGAACGCCCTCTGGTGGCAAAACAGTTCAAGTTTTCGACAAAAGCGAAAAAGATTTTGAAAGAGTATACATAAAAAAAAAATTCTTATGAAATGATTTTTTCAAAAAAGGGTAACCAAGTTATATTGATTGCCGCTTCTTTAAAAAATATTCAATTATCTTAATTTTTTTGTTGTCGCTCGTTAAAAATTAGTTTTATTGAAAATTGCCATTGTATCATAATCAGTGTGGAGGCAAACAGATACAAAACAGCGCTTCAAGTTTGTAGCTAACTGCTTTAGAAGAAAAACTACTTACGTGGAAATCATTAAATGTTTTTTTCAATTTGGTGTATGAATCAGCAAAATCCCCTGACAGTCTGGGGTATTTTTTTTAAAGCACATCTATGTGTCGAGGTCCTGCCAAAATATTGACTCTATCAGATAAAAATTAAAAATGTTTCAATTTTTTGAAAATTCAGCTAATCACCAACGGTGCCCTTACTCAAAAAAAAACCGAATATAGTCGAAGTTTTTATTTTTTTTACATAGAAGCAATGAGGATTCAAAAACTATTTGCTTCCACGCGGTACGAAAATATAAAATCAAACTCGAAAAAAATTCGGAAGACTGGAAAATGTCCAATTTTAATAGTTGAAATCGGCACTCTATCGCTCGGTAATAGTAGCTCGCGAAAAATGCTTTTAAGGGGTCGTCGTACAGGATATATAGGCGAATTTTCTGGTAAAAACAACTTTTTGGTAGAGCGGATAATACACTGACGTCCGATATCAGCACATTTTTTGAAACCCTGAAACACGATTTAGGTCTTAAGGTTAATTTTTTGATTTATTATTATTTATTTAAAAACCCCGAAAGAGCTCATAAACCCTCACTATTTGAGCATAGCATAACATGTTATATAAAACCTGTTGTTTTTTAAACGGCTAATTTTATCGAAACAGGCGTAAAGTACTTTTTTTAAAGAGGAACGACAAAAGTTTTATTTAAAAACTAAGCTTTTTAACAAACCTGTTAAAATTTTGGCACAATGAGTTATGTGGCATGTCCGTTCTTGACTTCCTGGACAATGTAAAACATCTGCCGTATAGTATGGTTTTGGTATTTTATAGTTGTATATCATTAAAATATTATTAAATTATACATCTTAGTTCAAAAATAAAAGGCGAAGGTAAATTGCTGGGTAAGAGGCACTTTAGGATTTTTTTCTATGAAAAACTATGGGTATTTTGATTTTCCCTATACGCTCCCAAGAGTATGGCATATAGTATCCAGACTCCTCATAGAAAGATTCTTCCAATGATTACAGAAAGCCGCAAAATCTATCCAAAAACAGATTACGAAAATATTATTCTATTAACATTCTAGCATAAGAGCTTAATAAAGGTGAATCTCTATTTATAAAGATTGTTCCTAAAGCTACATGTGTCAGCTATGAAACTATATGTCTTTTAAGCATTGAAAGACAAATAATAATAATAAATAAGTTGAGGTCGATACAGTGTTTCACGAGAGCCTCTGGCCCCAGGGATGAGCGTCGAACGAAAGTGTTATGCTTTATAATGCTCATAGTGCCTTTAACGTGTAATGTCCGGCTAAGTAAAATATTTGATCTGGAGTGTTATTTCTTGTTTAGTTATTATTTCTAATGCTCTAGGGCATTATTTTTCTACAATATGCCCTAGGATGCTATTTCTTATTTAACTCACTCTGATATAATGACATTATTTGCCAAATAATAAACTAGTCGGACATTTAATAGAATTGGATATACCATTATTAGTTTTAGAAATTAGTCTCTTGTTTTTTACTTACGTAACACATTAAAACTGTACTTACTTGATGTATAAACTGTAGTCGGTGCCAACACTTAAAGCCTCACCTACTGTAATGGTATAAATTTCGGTTGTAGTATCATATGATGTATTTGAAATTGGTAATTGTTGCGTTACTGGGGAACTTAGCACAACATCCGTAATATTTAGCCGATGATGTAATTTTATTTCTGAAGTACTATTGTTTACTGTGAAACTTATTGTCACCTCACCTGAAAAAAATGGCAATTATTTGCTGCCTTTTAAATTATAAAACACATATTTTAAAGGAATTCTCTTTCGATATCCTCGTTACAACATTATAGAAATATAAAACTAAAGGCTAGAATAAGACTGGACTGCCTATTGATTTAAAGTGAAATGGCCTGTAAAACCGTTTAAGTTAAACTAAATTACCTTCGAAAGTATCGTTTTGTCCCATGAAAACTCCTTCTGGTACAAATAAATCAATAACATATCTAGATGGTATTACGGTTTCTGGTAATCTGTAATCTTGAGAATTGACAAATGATAAAAATATAAAAAATAAGGCTATTAAGAAATATGGCTTCTCCATTGGATTTCTTCAGGCAATAAAACCTAAAATAAAAAATATATGATTTTCATTAGTGAAATAGTATTTATCTTCAAATAATGCACAGTGTAAAGAAGAAGTGTAAATTGACACTATCGTTTATAGCGCAGAAAATTGAATTGAAACTGTCAATTATTATCACATTTAAAGGTAAATATCTAAATAAACAAGATACATATCAAAGCAACAGAATGTATGTTGCAGGTCTACAAAATATATTTATGATATATTTCTAGAGGATACTGCATGCTTTCTTTATATTTTTAAAAAGCTAGGTAAATTAGAAACTATCGAATATATAACGTGTAATATTATGTTAAAGAATTATCGGTGCAAGAAAATTTTTTTGGTCGTCAGTTAGTTTGAGCAGAAATTATTCATCAGTTTTCCCCAAATAAAATCTAATGTTGCAAAATAGCATTTAAAAATTAAATCTCAGATCTGCTGTATATGCACAAGGTCTATTCTATTACCAGTATAAGAAGTGAGTCTGCGCCTTTTCACAATGGTACTAATTTTGGTGCACTACAGAGGCACTGAATTTGGGACTTCTGATACATATAACTTTTAATATAATAAAATAACTTATTTGTTGAATTTGCATTGTCTTTTTTGATGATTCCTTCACAACGTTACGACTAATACATTATCTAAAGTCATTATAAAGTGCAAATTAAAAACTAATCTTAAGCTTTCTGTTTGGCTAAAACTTACATAACGAATCTTTTCTCAGTACGGTTTTTTAATTATCAAAATTATTTTTTTTAATTCTCCTGCTAGATAACTTCTTCATCAAAATAGTATATTTTCCGTGACTTTTTATCTTCTAATTCTTTCTTACTTTATAGCTGCATCTTCACGATAATTTGTTAAGAAAAGGTTATCAATGTTATCCATTAGTAGTTAGGGGCGCACTTAAAAGATGTTTAAATGAAAGAAAATAAAATATTGCTTAATGGTCCAAGTTTGGCTAAGATCTATAACTCACCTACTTGGCTTATGTGATTTAATTTTATCGGGGGGTAATACCATAATTTTATTTAATCAATTACCGATAATTTTTTATGAACGCCTGTTTTCTTATAATTTCACGAGTCCGAAGAACTTTAAAAATATATTGGTATAGGCATGCTTCTTATTACTTTACGTGAAATTAGGCCGTTTTGACCCCCATGCCTGACTTGATTGAATACTATTCAAGCTCTATATTTATATTCTAGAAAATATGCAGGATCCTTTAAAATATTTGGCTTTTATGTATTTTTTAGTTAAACATATATCATAATATGTTTTGTATTTTAAGAAGCTTAGGACTTTGGTTTACACTTTTAGGCTAACAGAATAACTCTCGCGCTACTTTATTACACCATTGTAAAAATGGTGTCCAAAAAACAGAATAATGATTGATAATAACTTTTTGGTTATTATGAATAATTTATTCTCCAACTAATTTGGCTAATATTTTCCTAAATGAAAATATCTTAGCAATATTAAATAAATGTAACGGTTTCTTAACAGAGTAGAGTAATCATTGTTTCAATTTAATTAAAAAGAGTAGTCCAACATCAACAGATCTATTATGAACGATATTAAGATTTTTTAAATTTTATTTACTTTTAACGTTACTATCAAAGACAGATCATACTTTGAATAGACAATCCATCCAATATTAAATAAATTAACCTCTAAACGTGTCTTAACTTTGTATTCTATTCAGTAGAAATACAATGACAGGTGAGCATCCTCCCTTCTTCAGAGGGAATAGCCTGAATGTGCAATGCTTTTTTATCCTAAATATAATTTGTTTGACTTAAGTTTATGATCCAAATAAATCTGTTCTAATCCACCTAGGTGATCAAATTAAATCTTGTTTAACCCAACTATGTGACATTTTTAAATGATAAATTCACTTTAACTCAACCAAACCCGCCATTATCGAAAAAAAGAAGAATTCACATTCTGACATTGATTTACATCCACCGTATTTTTAAATTTGTAAAATCCTACACTTTGCAATATCTTATTTCGAGTGTAAATGGTAAAAACACAATAACTTCAAACTACCAAAAAAGTATAATAGCTGTCATCTTTAATATTCAATTGTATAATCGTTAAATATTCATAAAAAAAACACACAGTAAGGCACTCGTCGTTCGTAGTATATCCCCTGCTGAGACGGTCTCGGCCCTTGAGCAGTTAACTTGAATTATTTATTATCCCCTATTTTTCGTCAAAGGATGGAGTATAAAAACTTTGACTGGCCGATTTATTGCATAAGATAGATGTGCATGCAGCATCTAAATATAAATTTATTAATATATATTCTTTTTCTCATACCATAAATCTATTATTTAATTGAAACAGTACTATCTAATACTACGAATATATTTTAAACTTTTACTCTTGTTTACATCTAATTCTAAGAATAAAAGTTTAGCTAAGGTCCAACCGCTACCTTTTTTTATATTTACCAGACTTAGCAGTCAAAATTTGTTAAAACTCGTTAAAAATTACATCAATGTTGATGTGTGTTATTTTCTCTGTTTCTAATAAATACAAATCATATAATTCCATGTTGACTTTCATATAAGCATAGGGTTGAAAGATTATTTTTTAATAGTTTAATATTATTTGTTTTAAGAGCTTCCAAGTACCATTTAATGTCAACTAGATTGTTTTCTTGAAAAAAGACGATTCGATTGGATTTACAACTTAGTATATGTGAAAGAGAGCAGATACTTTCGTAACACACCTCGCAGAATAAAGAACACATTTAACGACCCACTATTTATTAAAAATTATATAAATAAGTATTACAAACAATTTTTACTAGATATATTTCTAAATATTAAAAACTAACATTTTCAAAGACGTACGGATCCATCTAATGTATTGTAGGTGAGAAGGGGACCATGTATTATAAAAGCGTATACTCTAAAGTTCTTGCTGAATTTTTAATGTTTTACTGTAGAGTTTTTAATACCCTCTGGCTGGTTACTACAATCTATAAAAAAGACAAGATTCTCATATAGTCATCATATGCTCATTCGTGATGAAACAGAGAAACAGATGAAAAATGTTTCATTTCATCGACGGAAAGTCAGCTAAAATTACCTCTTGGTAAATATTGTAATATAGCTGCACCATATCTCTTAGTCGATATTGTAATATAGCTGCACCATTTAAATTTGTGCTATCCAAGTACAGTATGTAGGAGGAAGGTTTAGAAGCATTGTAATTAGGGAAAATTTTATTATTGTGACACTACATTGAGCGAGACCTCCGCGAATACTACATTTCAGGAAGTGTACCATGTCTAGATCTGTCAGTAGCTCTAGCTGAACGGATGTATGCTTAAGAGTCCTGTCAAATGCCAACTCCGGAGCTGTAAAATACTACTATGCATCTAGACCAGATGTTGCTTGGCACACGTCTCTGAAATTCTCAAAAACATCTGCTAAAATTAATACGTCGGATTTTAAATAAATATCGGAATATTAAATTAGAGTTTCTCATTTTAATAAATCGTACACAATCTGCGGTCGCTTTAAATCTTCACGCTTAATGGCTTCTTTTCTAATTTGGATATAGAAGCCATCGATAGATCGAAACTTAGTGTCATGCAATTTTGCAAATGAATCGTAATTATACGGAAAAATTAAATTAATCTTCTGGGAGGAAATATGTTCTCACTTTTGAATACTGGGATGAAACTAAATTTTGACTTAACTTATCTAAACTTGACTTTCCTTGTTTTGGAAGTTATTCATCCAAATATGTTTAGTAAACGATATATACTCCCCCTTATACTTTTTATGAAAATTAATCAAGAGTTTAATTAATTTAAGGCTAAGGTTACATATAAATGAGCTGCACCCCGAAAGTTTCCTGTAATGCGAAATCTCGCATAACAGGACTTGATTGCGTACTCTTTTATCTCCCGCTTTGAAGGGTTTCTCGCAAATGTAATAGATAGTTGAATTATGAAGATTTCTCTTCTGTTCATCTTTAGGAGACATTGCCTCAATATTTTTCAAAAACTGGTTGTAGATTGATTTACAATCATCTTCCAACTAGTTTGTAAAAGTTTTGTGTGCGTGCTGCGCGTTGAAACTTTTAAAGATTCAGTAAACATTATCGAAATCGCATTTAATATAATAAGTGCAAAAAAGTGGAGTGAGTTAACAACTCGAAACACGAGAAATTATTTTTAAAAAATCAATTTTATTTCATAAGCGTACAAAGAGAACTGACTACAAAATGCATTTTAGTTATATTTATAAGTTCAGTAATGCTTATGTTGCATGAGAACGAAAAGATAAAAGTCTAAGAATTGCAAGTGCATAAATGCAGAATTGCATTTCTCACGGGAACGTAACTCCTCCCCTCTTAGTTGAAAGCACGTTCTTAAAGAAGTGTTTTCAAAAATTACCAACAAGGTTTAAAGATTATTAATAGTTTAGAAAATTCTATTATTTTCTTCAATATCTAAAGTATTAGAGTTTGCATTTAATTGTTTTTTCTTAGACTTTTTTACAAGTTTTTTGTATATGAAAAATATAAAAATTATTGAAATGAATATGTAAAGTAAAATTGTCCAAAAACTGGTCTTCTTTACATAAATCGTTGTGGTCATTTCTTCTAGGGCCTTCTTTTAGTTTTCCAATTTGGCTTCAATTTCTTTAGTAGTTTTTAGGTTTACGTAGTTTAAGTCCATACTAGGAGGGCTGTAGAATGAATCTCGGTTTTCCTTAATTAGACTTAAATTAAGGGTAGGTAGATTAATTCCAATATATGTTAATTGGCTTGATTTATATGTTTCAAGCGTAATTGACTTTATCCTTACTTTACATCCTGGGGATGACTCAAGAAGATAGGAACCATATAAGGGTATGTTATCTTCGGATTTTTGACAATTTATGACGGCAATTACTTGTATTGGTACTGTTATCAGCCATTTGTCGTCGATTATTTTTGTTGTCTGGATCTCGTGCAGTTGAGTTTCGAATGGGTGGCAAAATGTAATATTTGGGTGATGTTTGATAAGTTGAACAACGCAGGAGGGGCTGTCTTCGACAAACGTGGTGTGGGCTTCTTTACACAAATATTTCTGTGGTTGGATTTCGTAACATCTTTGGTCCATGTGAGCATATTTTGTATTGCCTAATGCTAGGTAGGGTTTATAAGGAATATTTACAAGAAATGATCGATTATTGGGAATTGGTAAAGGAAATAACTTAAAATATTGACATATCTCCGATTCCACAAGAGGAAGTTCAAATATAAATACAATATTAAAGTTTTTTAAGAAACTTTTAATTTCTATAATTTTTTCGAAATTAGGTATATTTTTATAAGTTACTTCTAAAGGGAGTTTATCTGAACCTAAATGATTGTGTAAGTTCTTTATTTCTATAAATAGTTCATTTGGGTCTATTATTGAGTTATAAAGTACATTAATTTTTGCAAAAGTGATACCTATTTCAATCTTATTCAGAATATCGTAGATTGATTGATAAATTATTGTTATTTGATTGATTATTGTATATATTAAATAAAATTCGTGATTGCTTATTTGTTTCATTTGAACTTTATTAATTATATTTTCTATTTGTAGAATGCGCGATTTTAGTACCATTTGGTTATGTGTGATATTAGATACAATTGTTTTAAATTTATTAATAGTAGATTCTAGAAGTGTAATTTGATTGACAGCGTCAATTTTCAGTTTATTTTGATTTTCTTGTAATTTCGTGATTTTGGCATCAATTTGCTCTGCGTCATTTTGGTCTAAGTTTCCGATTATACTTTTTATGAATGAACCCAAGGGGTTAAAAAGACCTCTTTTAATACGATGATTTTCTTGATTTGGGACAATTTGTTCTAATAAAGTTTCTATTCTTTTTTCATATTCGCTGTTATTTTGAATGTTTATATATATTGATTTTGCTTGCTTTTGAATATTTTGAAATTGGTTAATTAAAGGGGTTAGGTTAATATTTTGAACGAATGTCCAGTGATTGGATTTAAGTTTAGGGGTTCCCATTTTGAAGGGCAGTATTCCTGGATGTTTATTTAAATCGTGGAATTTTACGTAGCCGTCGACGATGGTCCAGCATCTGGAACAAGGGGTATTATTTTAGTTTCGTTAACATGTATGATTTCTTTGTATTTATTTTTGGGATTTTCTATTTGAATTTTATTATTTTCTAATATAGCTGTTAATATGAATGGGCCTAAATATCTCTTTTTTATTTTTCCAGATCGATTATCTGATTTTTTATAAATTTGTGAGCCTATTATTAAATTAGTCGGGGTTTTATCCTTGTTTGCCCTATCTATAATTTTTTGTTTTAGTTCTCGTGATTCCTTTGTAATTTTGTCGTACAAAATTTGTGTGTTATTTTTATGATTATTGACATACTCGGTGTATACATGAGCGGGTATTAAATCCATAGAATCTCTAGAGTCTGTGTGTCCAAAGACAAGTTCGTATGGGGTAAAATTCGTACTAGAATGGATTGTGTTATTATAGGCAATAATTGCGTACGGCATAAGTTTGGTAACTTCTGCATTGGGGTCCGATTCTCGAAGTAATCGAATATGTTCGATTAATGTGGAATGTAGCCTTTCAACAGGGGAATTTGATTCATGGTGGTAGGGGGTAGTGAAGTGTATTTTAATATTATGAGTATTTAATAAACCTTTAACGACTTTGTTCTGAAAGATCCGTTGTCTGAAACTATTTGTTTTGGGATACGTAAAAAAGAGAAGAAATTAATTAACTGTTCACAGCACGACACTGCATTTCCAGTATATGGTAAGGCTTGTGCGTATTTAGAGAATTTATCTATAATAGTTAGGAATTTTTGTTTACCTATGATGAAAGTGTCGATATGAACAATTTCGAAAGGTTTGCTTGGCGTTTCGGTTAGTATCAAAGGTTGATCTGGGGGTTTTCGATTATATTTTGATCTTTTGCAGATTTCACAATTATTGATGTATTTTGTTACATCTACCTTAAGTGATTTCCAATAATAATTTGCTTTTAAAAATTTGCAAGTTTCTTCGATTCCTCTATGATTTGTTTTGCCTTCATGACGATATTTAATTAGTAATTCTCGTTCGTCAGGTTGAGCATTATTTATTAATTTTGAACATTCTATAAGTTTTAAATTTTTAAAATAGTTATTCATTGTTTGTTGAAAATAGGTTCTTAGTTCTTTGGAAAAGAAATAAACATATGTTGTTTTATTTGTTAAATATTCTTTCAAAAAGTTAGTAATTACTGTAATATTAGTGGGTAATGTTGCGTGAATAATTTGATGTCCTTCGAAATTTTCACGTTTGGTTTTAACATATTTGTCATAAGGTGCTTTTTTAATAATAAGTTGATGAGCTTTATTATTAATAATTTCATCTAATATAGTCATATTGGAAAGATTTTCGTTAGCATTCGTACTATGTATTGTTTCCGTTACGGGTGGTTTTATTGTGGAATTATTAGAATGTCAGAAATAATATTAATTTTGGGTGTTGCTTCAGGTTCGTGTTCTAGTCTTTCTATTGTTTGTGACACTACTTCAGAGTCAAGGATATCTGGGTTAAATTGGTCGTTTAGGAATTGCGTTACATCGGTGTCTATATCGCCTGGGTAATTTATTAATGATTCTGATTCGATTGCGTTTAATTGAATTCGGCTAAGGGCGTCAGCGTTAGTGTTTTGTTTCCCTTTTTTGTAGACTATTTCATAATCATACTCTTCGAGTTTTAGCCTCCAACGTACTAATTTCGAATTTGGTTCTTTGAGGTTAAATAACCACACTAATGGGCGATGGTCAGTATATATTTTAAATTTTTTGCCATAAAGGTAAGGTCTAAAATATTTACATGCCCAAACGATTCCTAAAAGTTCTTTTTCAATCGTTGAGTATTTTTGTTCTGTTTCATTTAGAGTGCGCGACGCGAATGCTACAGGGTTGTCATTTGGTGGGTTGCCTTGAGAAAGAACAGCGCCTAGGGCTACATTTGAGGCGTCTGTCGTAAGGACAAAGGGTTTTTCAAAATCAGGACATTTTAGTATTGGAGCATTAATAAGCAATTCTTTTAAATGGTTAAAGGATTGAATAAAGGCTGGTGAGTGTTCAATTTTCGCTCCTTTTTTAAGACATATTGTAAGGGGTTTTGTGATTTTTGCGAAGTCTTTGATGAATCTACGATAATATCCGGCTAGTCCTAAAAATGACTTAATGTCTTTTTGGGTTTTTGGTATGGGGAAATTTTTAACTGCGTTGACTTTATCAGGATTAGGTTTTACACCTTCGCTTGTAATTTTGTGACCTAAATAAGCAACTTCTTTGTGTAAAAATTCTGATTTGTCTAGCTGCACTTTTAAATTGGATTCTCTAAGTCTATCAAAAACGGATTTTAATCTATCGATGTGCTCTTAAAGTGACGTAGAGAAGATTATTATGTCATCAAGATATTTAGAACATATTTCATTTTGAAGTGCCCGAAGGACGTTGTTCATGACTCGCTGAAATGTAGAGGGCGCATTTTTTTAAGCCAAAAGGCATGCGTCTAAATTCATAATGACCTGTATCGGTTGAGAAGGCTGTTTTAGGTATATCATTCGGTTCCATTTCTATTTGATGAAATCCGGTTGCGAGATCCAATGTGCTGAAATATTGGGATTTTCCGAGTTTATCGAGAATATCCGATATATTTGGTAAGGGAAATTTATCATCAATACTGCGCTCATTGATTTTACGGAAGTCGCAAACGATACGCCATTTACGTTTACCGGACGCGTCCATCTTTTTTGGGACAATCCAAATTGGACTAGTTCACGGTGACGTTGAGTTTTGAATGATACCGTTCTCTAACATTTTGTTAATTTCGGTTTTAACCTCTTTTTTATGAATTTCAGGATATCGATAAGTTTAGATAAGTAAGAGTCAATGACTTGTACT
This sequence comes from Kuschelorhynchus macadamiae, assembly GCA_030620095.1. Classification (NCBI taxonomy): domain Eukaryota; kingdom Metazoa; phylum Arthropoda; class Insecta; order Coleoptera; family Curculionidae; genus Kuschelorhynchus; species Kuschelorhynchus macadamiae. The sequence continues at coordinate 888,356 of JAUTXW010004716.1, forward strand.
AAAGCTTCTGGCATCTCTGCGCAACCAAAATCTGTATATTTTAAAATACCTAAACCATTTGATTGATTTACAGGCAGTTTGATTCTTTGACATGTGCGTGGGGGAATTATTATTTCAATAGTTTCAAAATTATGTAAGTTTGATATATTATTTTGATAATATAAAGGCAAGGTTACAAATTGAGTATCTAAAGAACAATGTTTCAAATTTATATTCGCTCCGATATGTGTTAAAAAATCAATTCCTAAAAGTCCGTCAAATTTAGGTGAAAAATCAAAAAGATAAAACTTATGATTACCTGCATGATTAAAACAAGGAAATATTGGTATATTAATTACTTCATTGTGAATGGACGTAGCGTGGGCTATCCTTACTGAGAAAGGTTCCGAAAAAATGAAATTTGAGTAAATTTTGTATGCTAAATTAGGCTTTATAAAACTTTTGCCACTACCTGTATCAATTAAAAATTTTGCTTTGATTTCGGGTATGAAAATTACTGCTAAATCTGAATTTGTGTAATTATTTAAAAGTATTATGTTTGGTTGTTGGAAATTTGGTTCTCCTGAAAATTTTCTTCATTAAAATCAATTTGATTTTCATAAGGGTTATTTTCTAGACAAGAAAATTCGGTATTTGAGTCATTACACAAATATTGCGAATTGTCGGTGTATTCCGGGTAATAATATTGAAATTCAGCATTGCTAGCTTCAAATTTTCATTTTGGTCATTATCGGCATTTATCGATTCGACTGATTGGTTAAATAGTTCTTCTACAACAATATTACGTTGTGAAGAATGTGGTTGTTGGTTTCTTCTAAGGATTGTGTTCCCTGAAGAAGTATCCATCGGCTCAGGCTTTTGTTGGCGTGATATTCCAGAAGAAGTTGGGCGTTGATTTTGGGGGTTAAAAGATGGTCTTGGGGTAAAAGTATTTCTTTGCATAAAATTTTGATTTGGGAAATTCGATTGTCTAAAATTATTTGCGGGTTGCCTAAATTGTCCAAAGCCCATAAATTGATTATTTCCATTATTAAAATTTGGGATTGGTTGTCTATAAGAAGGCATAAAATTTGAAAATTGCTGAACGGGGTAATTCGAAAATATTGGTCACACATTAGCAGGATAATGTGCTTGTGTAGGCAAATTTATTTTTGGTTTTTGTGAATTCAAATTTGGGTTTTTTGGTAATGTGTTACTAGGGTTCATATAATATAGAAAATTTTCTTCTTCCAAGGCACAGCTCATTGCCTCTTCTAAAGTAACTGGATTTTTTAATCTAACCACAAATTGTATATGGTAGTTTAGACCATTTATGAAGGTTTTTAATACTAAATTTCCGTATTCATTAATTTTTAAAAGTTTTAAAGCTTGCGTTTCATTGCTTAAATTTACTTTGGAAAATAACAAACTGCGGGCGTCTTGCAAACGCAGGCCAAATTGTTGCGGTGTTTCATTTTTTTCCGGTTTGGACGTTATTATATCTTGAATAATACAATTAATCGATCTATGGTCTGAAAAAGTCGAAATTATTGCAGCTTTTACTGCGGGCCATGTATTTAATTCTATTCTAGAACAAATAATATCGGCTGCCCTACCTACAAGTTTACTTAATATATGTAGTATCGTGTAAACATACATTTATAGGTGCATTATTGTCAGTTTTATTTCTATGATTATTGTAAAAATTATCACAAGCATTAATAAATCTGTTTATTTGTTTTGGATTCCCATCGAATAAGGGAATATTGTCTGCCTGATATCTAACTAGTTGTAAATTAGGTTCAGTAGTCATTATTTTACTTATTTGAATTAAATTAGAAAAAGGTGTTAGATTTCCCTCACAATTTAAATTTTCAAAAGCTGATGTTAAATCTTCCAGTTTGCGGAATTACAAGAGACGTAAATATCAATATTTAAGATAGGATAAAAATAAAATGAAATAAGGAAAATGAAAGGAAGCACTTACAGCAATGTACTGAAGATAATTCCAATTCTCATTCTTAAACTAGGGTCCAATAGGAGAGGCGATGTGGTTCTTTCCCTGGTTAGCTGCTATCAGGGTGGGACGATGTGTGTTCCCAAACTCGCACCAATAGGACGCTGGACGATGCTGTTCCAAATTCCTGGTCAATTGTGAGTTTCTTGGTACACCCTGAAGATTTTTTTTTTGATTGTCCGATTTTTGCCACAAATCGTTGAGACGAAACCAGAAAATACGCACGATGCGCGACTGTTGGCAATAATCCTACCGACTGCGCCAGTTAACAACTCGAAACACGAGAAATTATTTTTAAAAAATCAATTTTATTTCATAAGCGTACAAAGAGAACTGGCTACAAAATGCATTTTAGTTATATTTATAAGTTCGGTAATGCTTATGTTGCATGAGAACGAAAAGATAAAAGTCTAAGAATTGCAAGTGCATAAATGCAGAATTGCATTTCTCACGGGAACGTAACTAGTGTTTGTGTTTTTACAGTTTAGGAGTTTTCGTAATCTAACTCATTTTATTCTGAATCAATGGGTTCTAGGAAAGTCTCGAGGTCGGCGTGCACAGTAAAAATACTTTTAATTTATATTCGAAACTTGTGCATTTAGGAATATTTTCAGGAAACTCTTCGCCATTTTCTTTAAGTCAGTAGTTGGAAGTTTAGCTAAAACGTGACCAAAATCATGTTTCTGATGAGCAATAAACATTTCTTTAGAACTAAATTTATATCAAAACAAACATCTCACCAGTACTTTGCTCCATCATGTAAAGATAGTTACTTTGACATCAAGCGAGACATATTTGTTTGAAAGCAGTAGATACTATTACCATAATCATCACTGATTATTAACAAAATTACACGTCTCTCTATTCGAGATCCTATAAAGTACAACTACTTCAATTTTATTTTTGCCATTTTCGAACACCCTGTCAAACCCATAAACATTAACAGACATATTATTTCATGTTAACTCCAACTCACGTTCAAAAGGCAGATAGGTCGCTATTTGCACTTTGGTGGATGGAATTGAGTCATAACTGACCACATGAAACATTTCTCGTCATTGTTTTGAATAGTTAATACAGTTCGCTTCCATTCTATCTCCTTTGGTAGTGGTAATGAAATGAAGCATTTGCTGGAGAGTTCATCCTATAACAACATAGAACAATATAAGTAAAAGGAATTAAACGGTATGTCAAAATACTAAAACATACATATCTGTCCCTTCGTTCACAATTTGAAACTTTGTATTGAACGACTTGACCTCCGTTGTCTCTGATGTTTGCAAGAGGTAAGACCCGAATAATTCAATACCATCTTTAAGATGACCAAACGTTCTATAATTATCCCTCAACATCTTATAGATGTTCTCCTCGAGCATCTGAACAAATCTCTTCCCGGTGGTGGGGTCTTGGCTTGAAGGAAGCCGGTATGCCGCAATTTGGTTTTCAAACGTTGTTTTAGTAATCTGGATTGTTTCCTCCTGCTCCATGCCACTGTTGGAAATAGGAGATTCCAAAGATGGCCTGTCCAACCGTTGGTAGGAATGTCCAGTGCACATTGACTGCATCGCTTTGTGGACAATGTGGATGGTTCTATAACAATGAAATTTATGGTTGGTGATATAAAAGAAGGCAAAATAACTATTTACAAATAGTAGGAAAACTTCTTACCGTTATCTTGATCAAATCTAGCCCTCTTCGTCATGGGCTGTGGTGGATCTTCAATCACTCATTTGGTGGTGTTGAAGGGTTCCTTTAGAGTAGATCTCACCATACCTCGTCTTAATTCACCTACACCCTTTACTGTCTCTAATGCACAAAAGTTGAAAATTCTTAAGTTTTATTTATAAATAACATCTGATTATTAAAAATTTTAAACGCATTTAAAATCCCTGAATTTTGAAAACAAGCCAATTCTTGATTAAATCTTAACGCTCAGAGAGATAAATAAGTTTGCAACTTTTATATATCACGGAGTTTTAGAATTATTTAAAAATTGATTTATATCCGTTTAAAGAAAAAAAACTTAACGCTAATTAAATAAATAAATTACTTACAGTTTTCAGAAGAAATGTGTTAACTCACGAAAAATGCATCCACAAGTTCACGTTTGCCGCTAAATAATGTGTATGAAAATTGGCCTTTTAAGGTGTACTAGCTGCATATCTGCGATTGTCTATAAACAGACTCAGACTTATTTTACATGTACAACTACCCGCACATGTGATTTACGCAATAAATCAACCTATCAAAGTTATAAAATTCCTTATTTTAACGACGAACAAGAGATAATAAATAATTCGAGTTAATTGCATAGGGGCCGAGACCATCTCATCAAGGGCATAGTCTCAGTGACGAGCATTTCACGGTGGATATTGATACTGATAGTGACAGCTATCATACATTTGGCAGCTTTAAAATTATTGTTTTGTATACATTTGTGTTAGAAATCGTATAATGTAAAGGGCAGGTTTTTAGACTCAAATCAATGCCAATTCCCTTCGCAGAAGGAAGTATGCTCAGCTGTCATAGTATTCTATTGTATTCCATGTTTGAGATCCATGGAAAAATTTCCGTGGGGCACAATGCTCGGAGTCGACGATGTTGGCAGCGTAAAACGCCCAGGGTTGCCAGTAGGCGACGTAATGTAGTCGATCAGCTGATTATTTTTGTTTATAGATAGTCATAATTATTGTATTGTTTTTCTAAACAAGCATTTGCTACTGGTGACACCAAACTATATATTGTTGCGTTAATGTAGTTAATTTATTTGTATCTAATGGATTGTCTATTCGAAGTAAGGTAAATGTCTAAATATCTCAGTGATCGACACTGACCTGGTTATCGCGAGATCAATAAAATATTCTTGAAAATTAAGCGCTTAAGAATTTAAAATAAATTTGGAATATCGTCTCGACTACTTGTGGATAAATTAACATACTTCCGTGATGATTTTTTTGTAGCTAGTAGTAGCGTTTTTACTCCATTAATGTAAATGTGAAGGTAAGTTAATATCGAAATATTTTTGTATAATATGTTAGACGTATCAGGTTAGAAATGAGTTTTTCCCTTAAAATTATACTGATCGCTACTGGTACAATATAGTAGAGCTCTTGTTATTATTGTTTAGAAATAAAATAGTTTTCTATTTGTTTAAAGGATATATTGTTATTATAAAGATTTAGGAGGCTTTCTTTTGCATTAAAAATATATACATTATACGTCAATCCAATATTTGAAAAAACCCAAAGTTAACGATCTGTAAAAAAGTCTGATGAATACTGAGTCTCTAAGAGATCAAAACTGGTACCTAAAGACTTAATTTTCATTTGCATGTACTAGTCGTTTTACATACGATGAGAAAGACACGAGAAATGAGATCGGCATTGTTGAAAAAAGGTCTTTCATTGCTGCAGCAGCAGAATATTTTAATGTCTCTCGAACAACCCTTTCAGACGAAGAGAAAGTGAAAAATTATTCTGAAAGAAAAATGCGCCCACCATTAATTTTGTCCAAAATGAGGAGAAGAATTTGATAAAATGAATTGCTCATTTACGTAGCAGGGAATTTCCGGTCTCAAGTTATCAACCTCTGGATAGTCTCCAGATGTTATTGAAGACTTTAGGCAAGTCCATTTAATGATGACTGACCAAGTTGACATTGGTTAGAAGCCTTTCAAAAAAAGCACTCAGAGATTTCTATTAGAGTGTCTTAAATTCTAACAAAAACTCGGTCTTCTGTATAGGAAAACAGCATTAGACGTTGGTTTGATGAAATAAGTGAATATTTTACGGAAAATAATTTAATAGTCATAACAAGGACGTTTCTCGTGTTTACAAATGTAAAAAAATTATTATCTAAGCCTTAGTAATCACAGGTTTTTAGTTCAATAAAAGCAAAAGATTGTGTACAATGTAATAAATTCCAATAACAAGCATATCACGACGTTGACGATGAGAAATGGTTCTGGAAAATGATAATAGTTGACCAGAAGTGGGTATCTAAGTTATTGGCCGTGTCAGTGACGTCATTTTGGCCTATTGCCAGATCAGACAGTGGGTGGATGACCGGACAATTTTTTTATGAATACATAAGCAAGGTTTTTTATCCATGGTTAATACAGAGAAATGTAGAGTTTCCTATTATTTTGTATCTTGACGAACACGTGTCCATCTCACTTTACTACTTCGTGAATTTTATGCAAATAAAAAGTAGAATTCGTTGCGCTTTATCCAAATGTAACGCATTTTTAGCAGCCAATAATAGATGTTTCATTATTTTATACACTAAAAGCAGTATACTAATGGCGAATTAAAAACGGAAGGGACAATTTTGCTTCAACGTCACACAAGGACCTTCAAGAAACAGTGAAGCCATCGATTTTGCAAAATGGTTCTAGGGCCAGCGGGTTGGTTCTACCCAATCCAGAATCGATAAACTACTTCAAAATTAAAAACCGAACAAATGAAAAGTGTTCTAAAGCCACTATATTAAATTCTAAGGAAAACAAATATTATATACAAAAGTAGTGAAATTATATCGAAGGCTTTATTTCAGTTGATGTGTAAGTTGTTTAAGGAACCTGCATCAACTTGGTTACAAGAAATGCAGTAGATGAAATTGCCTAAGATTTGGTACAAAACCCCTTTTTAGTTTATAATAACTGAAACGGGAGTATTGCAAGAAGCTACTATTAAAGATTCTTGAGGAAAATTGGCTGAATTTGAAGATATTTTCTAGAATGTTTCAGTTCTTTGAGAATATTTATTAACGATGTCTTATTGTCGTTTATTGCAAATATTTAAGATATGTATTAAATTAAATAAGCCAACCTAGAAATAACTGCGAAAGTCAAAATCACAAACATATATTTTTTAATTTCCTTTGTTACTTACCTTAAGATTTTAAAGCGACAAGAGAATAAAGTCAATATCAGGGAAATTGAAATTTAAAAAACAAAACAAAAAAAATTAGATAAAAAAATAAGGCAGAAAGAAATTTACCAGGAGAAACAAACAAAGCACAAAGGGTATTATGGATTTACATGTTTAAATGTACAGAACAGAAACTAAATTAAATAAACCATGTTTTAAAAAACTGAAATGGTTAATATAGTAACAATTTTAATTTCAAAGGTAAAGTTGATCTTAACATAGCGAATAATGTGATATTTACCTTATGACCGGTTTATGATATTATGTAAAAAGTCTTTAAATGCCAGATCTAAATATTACATATTTTCAAATAAAGTTAAATACCGTTAGAAAGCGACTATAATGAATACGGTAGTTGTTACCAAGAAATTGTTTTATATTTATTTGAGTATTCAAATTGATACAAATCTAGCGATTGTGAAATCGACTATGACTGAAAACCGGATTATCTTTAACCCTTTTTACGTAGTACTATAAAAAAATCTTAAATTCATAATTAAATATTTAACCCTAATATATGTTCAAATAATATATATGATTTGTTGGAACTAATTATTTTACATATTTTTTTTTTTAATTTATACATCATGTATCTTAAAATTAAACTGTTTCAGTAAAAAATGTATTCAACTAGATTTTATTTTAGAATGAAGTATTAGAAATTTGTTTTTAAATAATCTTAGGAACAAACTTTAACCTACTGTACAGCTTACAAAGAAAGATCTGGAAATTTCCGCAACATAACTTAACACTTGTACCTAGCTTCAAAATTGTCATTTTTTGTCAAAATGTTTAAAAGTAAGTATTTTGTAAAAATAAGCAATGGAATGTAAAGTAACATTTTGGCACATTAACCATTACGAATTAATTACATTCCTAGAATATTTCCTTATCATTAAAATAAGCTTATGCAATACAATTGTTAACAAAAATTCCTAAAACATATTTTTTAAAAATAGTGTTCGTTACGCATTAGCCACATTACATAAAATTATAACTTAATAAAATTTAGTGTTATGGTCGCTTTGAGAAAGATTATAACAATATGAGAGTTGGTATTAACACATCTACTCACCTAGCGAACACTAGAGTTACAGTATTTTTTGTTTTCTCGTCTAAATAAAAAATACAGTCATAAAATTTTAGTTAATCCCACAATCTTAAAACTAAGTAGCCTGCAAGGATTTATCTGTGGAATTGTAAATATTTAAGTCAACATTGAGTATGATTTTCCCGAATGACATATCTTCTATTCTTTTATGACTAGTGTAATAAATTATTATTCCAAATTTTATTGGATGGTATCGAATATTATTAATATTGATATTAATTTTACAAAATTAATCTTTGTAAAAATAATATTAAAGTGATTACACAAAAAGAATAAATATATCTGGAAATCCATATTCACGAATCTCGCAATAGAAATTCTGATTGAAAATTATTGAAGTTTTATACATTCACATTTTTAATGACAATATGGCATCAGTAACATACAAATTAAGAAAAAGCCTATCATAAAATTAGTAAAAATCGACCATATAATCATATTTTAGTACATCTTAAAAATTAACATGTTGTTTCAAAATTAAAATGGAAAAATGTTTGACAAAATATTAAAAACGGTTTGAACATTTTTTTGGATACTACGAATTGGGGATACTGCAAGGTTTTTGGTTATATTTTTTTTATATATACAAAAACATTCGTATTTTTATAGATTTTAATCAGTGTTTCCAAATTATACAAATCCTGTTGAGTGAGTTTGCAGATATACAGGGTATTCGTTTTTCTGCAATCAACGTCGACTTTGATTTCTTAAATGTAACACCTTGTTTATTATATGGCTATCAAATGGGTCGCCTCTGGCTAATTATAAATATATCAGATTTGTTAATGTTATCTTCAAAGATACCGGAGAAATTTGGAAAAACCCTTGCCATATAAGGCAATGTGTTAAAGAGAGGCGTAGATGTTCTAGGTTCTAGTACATAGTGTAGTACATAAGGTATCAAACCTTGTATATTTATAATCAGCAAGAACAGATCAATTTGCTGGACTTATAATATACAAAGTGTTACATTTAAGAAACAAAAATTAATATTGATTTCAGAAATACTAAATATTATGTATAAATTTAAAGAAACCTTAGTATATACTTTGACATTATATGTATAAAAAAATGGGAGTGGAGGTGTATTTAAGTGTATGGTGGGTACCAGCGATTTTAAAATGGGTGTTCAAAAGAGTTAGGCCCTTCGTCCACAAAACCACTGGTTTCTGATGAAACTGTTTAAATACCGTAGTAACAAAACAGTTGGATACTCAGTTCTCGTACACGTAGCGACCCCAAAAGTAATTAAAAAAATATTAGTATACTACCGATATTTTGTACTATTACAATCCTAGATATAGACGCAGAAGAAGGCGTGAGAAACATAAACTGTAGATTATTTATTATTTGTGGCCGCCTCAGAATTTCGGAATTTTTTCCACTTCCTGGACAAATTTTACGTTCATACTTTGTTCATTCATCTTTTTTATTAGGAAAAATCAACGGAAACTAAAACAAAAAATCACTTGGCGACCGACAGTGCCAGTCTCTTGGCGACTAATCACTTACAAGTACGCTATCGATTCGTGGCTGGTACGTCCGTGTACGAGGTATTATTTGAATCAACATGCAGGGACGTGCAACAAACTGGCAAGTGATGAAAGTATTTAATCAGTCAGAAACCAGTTGCCCCGTGGACGAGGGGCCTTAGTCTTCTGTAGCTGACAGCAAAAATTGGTTTTTAATTAATCGCAAGTACAAGGGTAAATGTAAGATTATAGATCTTACATTTGTGAGATTCTAGTGAATCTACAAAAAGTGATTTCTGGAGTTTTTGCCAAATGAAAGGCAATAAGATACCGAGCGATATTTTTTGAGTTTAATTAATTTTTACAGTGAAACAATTTTTTTTCTTCTTTCTGGCCTACTGCAGGCAGAAGTTAATCCATTCATTTGCCAAATTAGTTGTGAAATAAAGTCTGAACTCTTAAGAATAGGCAAAAAAAATGAAACTTTTTTTTTATAGATGAAACCACAGAATTGTGTTCTCAAAACATATGAGAGGATTATAAAAATTAGATTGGAATTTTGGATGCTGAAGAACCATTTGTTTCCATAGACTCAGCATGGTTTTAGAAGAGGAACGTCTTCTCACGAACTTATTAATAAACTGGTAACAGACATTCAATTAGGATTTACGAAGAACCAATCCAATTCATCTTAATAAGAACAAATGAAGGATTATCTAAAGTAAGGGAAACAAAAATCGGACTTCCTCAAGGCGGTATATTGAGTCCACTGCTGTACATAATATATACATATGACCTCGAAATAAATTGTAATGATGTTAAGCCGAACAATCTTCACAATTTGCTGATGATATATGTATATATACGACTAGTAAAACTCCTGAAACTTGTCAACAAAATTTGCAACAACCTTTTAACCTAAAATAAAATGGACTAAACTTTTTACCTGACAAGGCAGTATTTTGCAACTATACAAGGAGAAGAAGATAAGATCCAAATAACGTCAATCTAGGAGGAATATCTATCCGTCAAAGTTCAGTAGTCAAATATTTAGGACTTTTCCTTGATAAAAAAAAATTGAACTGGAAGGATCAAATACAGCTTCTTATAAAAAGAACAGAAAACGGATTAAATATAATCAGAGCCTTTAGTCTCTGTGGAGAGCGGATCCCAACATATGCCTTTTGTTCTACAAAGCCCTTGTTCGATAGGTTATGGACTATTCTAGCGCGTTTTATGGCTCTGCAGCTTAAAAACAAATGTGTTAGTCAAAGCGTAGGTTTTATAAACAGTACTCCTATAACCGTAATTGAAGCTAAAACACTAGAACCCTCAGATGAAAGTTTTTAATTTAAATTTAATAAAAATTAATTTCATTAAATAGTATTTGAATTAATAGAATTAACCAACTTACAATATTGTGTTATACACATTCATATCGGAAAGTTAAAAGACTACCCTTGCTAGTACACAGTTATTCTTGGGTAACCCACAGAAAAGGAGAAGTTTATAGTAATAATACTCTGCCATACTTTCAGTTAGAATATTATGCTTTTGAAAATCCTCAAAAAGTTATTATTAAAGACATTAATAAAAAACATCACTTAATTTTAAAACATACCTTTCGGGAACAACAACACACAATTTGGGTCAATATGAACAAAGTTTTACGGACGGTTCACTTTTAAATCGACCAACAGGATGCGTCTTTTATCGTAAAAATAAAAATATAATTAAGAAGTTTCATTTACCCGATGGAGACTCTATTTATTCTGCAGAACTCTGGGCTGTTCTCGAGTCAGTTGAATATTGTATTAATTTTAATGAAAATAATAGGTTTGTAATATTTTTTGATAATCAAAGTGCATTATCAGCATTATCTAACGGTTTGAATGTTCCACATGCAAATTATCTGATTACTAAAATTGTAAACGCCTATGCAAAACTAAAAGAAATGAATAAACAAAAAAAAGAGAAACAACAACAAAGAGCCTTAAAAAATACATAAAATAAAAAAATAAAAATAAAAAAAGGCAGAAGAGATAAAAAAATGGAAAAAAATTAAAAATAAAACCAGAAATAGATCATACAAAATATAAAATACGGAAAATTAAAGAATAAAACTAAGTTTATTGGTTTTGTTAACATTTAGCTTAATGTAATATTATGTATAGAATAGCATGATACAACGCGATATCTCTGAAAATTGTATAGCAAAAGAACGGGATAGTAAACGAAAAACAAAACAATTATATAAATTTATAGCCATAAAGAGGGATACTGGCCAGTTGGTTTACACCAGAGCCATAAAACATATAAACACACACACATTATAGCTTATTTATAGTTAATAGTGTTATTTAAAGTGACTTTTGAACGACAATATCAATTCAATATGGAGAAATTCACACTCCCTTAATCAAGATTTTTCAAATGATTCTCGAAATTCGAAAGGATCTCAGAATTCTAACTCACAAAAACATGTATCACAAAATAATTCACAACTTGATTCCTTTCCTGACTCAGCCAGTCAAAATTCCTTTATAACGAAACATTTTGTAAATAAATTAAATTATCTTCTGTAAATAAATCTGAAAATATCAGTGACATTTCTCAAAATAACATGAATTCGCAAAAAAATGACAAATGTAATTTTTCAGTCAAATATAATAAAAGGCAGTTTAAACTTTCTTATTCTATTTTGCCATAAATAACGTATCAACTACCGAACAGTGTCGGCTCTTCCATAGGATTATTTGGTCAATGACCTCCCAAAAATATTTCAGAAAATAAATTATTCTTTGAGCATCTCTCCTAATAGTTGTAATTAAACGCGAACCTTGGGAAAAGTTAAATACGCTACACCAGCCATGTCAACTCAAAGTCACTGGTGGGCCAAAAGCATGATGACCATCGACTAGGTGGGCCGCAAAACCTTATTTTAAAGAGGACAAACTACTGAAAATCTTGAGAAAAAATACTATTATAGGACAAGTCTGTTTATTAAATTTCCAATAAAAAGGACATTACAAAAAACTACAAACGTTAAATTCTTTTGCCAGATATTTGACATATTTTGTCTTTAATTAAGTTGTCTATTAGTGGCGCGAATTTATCGGTGGAAATAACTTTTAAAACTCCGTCCAAGTGTGCGTCTATCAATCGCGATCTTGCGGGAGATTTGTTTCCTTTCATCAAAGAAAATAATTGTTCACACTTATAGGTACTTCCTTCCAAACATTGACAGTATTTTACAGGCAAATTTTCTCATTTCTTGGTATTAAACAGGCAAGTAATTAAAAAATTCGAACGTACCAACACTATCAAATTTTTGTTTTAAATCAGTCTGACACTGAATCTCAGTTACTTCAATTTGCAAGTGAGGGGGAACTTTATCAATATCGATAGTGAAAAGACCAGTAAATGGAGAAAAAATGTTTTCTTGGGTCTTAAAATCCTGAAAAAGCTCCTCAAATTCTGCCAGAAGGCTTCTCATATTCTCTGAATATATTTTGTAAGATATTGGGACACTTGTGCTTTCCTGATATGCTTTACAAGTCAGAAAATGTGACAGATTATCCTCTGCTAACCGTTTTTCCCGCAACATCATCTTACACTTGAAAGGTTTCAGATGATCATGCATATCTGTAATAACTTGACGTGGTCCTTGCAATTTCGTATTTAAGTCCGACAAGTGTTTTGGGATATCTACCATAAATGAAAGATCTTGCAAAAAGGTACATCGCATAATAAGCTGACATCTTCTCCTTTTGTTTCCATGAAAACGCGTATTTCTTCTTTGAGTTTCCAAAGCCGGTCACCATAGAACACGAAAGCCATCGCACCTCTGCATAATATGGTAAACCAGTGTATTCACTTTCTAAATCACGTAAAAGTGCAGAAAACTGTCGCTAATTAAGGCTTCGTGACCTTATGACGTTTATAATTTTGTTCACTGACTTTAAGACGCTTTCTAACTTGATCACTTTTGAGCATAAAACTTCTTAGTGGATTATACAATGAATATGATGAAAATCTTATTTCTCACTGCCTGTTTCTCTGATCTTTGTCTGTTATACTCACTTTCTAAATCACGTAAAAATGCAGAAAACTGTCGCTGATTAAGGCCTCGTGACCTTATGAAGTTTATAATTTTTTTCACTGACTTTAAAATACTTTCCAACTTGATCACTTTTGAGTATAAAACTTCTTGGTGTGACATGTCGCACCAAGAAGTTTTATGCTGCGAATGGTCTCGTTGCGTTCCTTAGGTATAATAAAATACGCTATACTAGGCTGGGCAGTCCGAATTGCCCTGATATGAAATCGCGATTTGGGTCATTAGCCGGTCTCTTCTCATAATTCGATCGATCGGTCGCGGCATTACGGAAGGTATGCGGAAGTTCAATTGTTCAGAGGTCGCGCGGTCGATATTCTAACTCGATATTGTTTCGGACGTTTTTAATCGATGAAAATTGATTTATATATTGTTTTTTGTAATATATATATTTTTTATTTTTATGATCCATGTATGAGTTGGAAATATGCAGGAAATAAAATGTTGGTAGTAACTAGTACAAAAAAATAAACAACTAAAAAGTGCTTACGAACTGAATTTTGCAAAAATAACCAATTTCAAGGTGGTCTAAGGTTGAGTTGCGAATGTAGACGAAATAAAATGTCGGTAGTGCATAAAATTAAACAACTAAAGAGTACTAACGAACTTAATTTTGAGAAAATCACCGATTCAAGGTCAGTGGTTGCAATTTGACAGATAAGATTAAAGAGGTTCATCGAAATTTTCGCAAAAGTATGTACGATTTAGCTAACTGGATATGTGGTTGTGAAGTCTCTAACTCATTTTGCTGTTATGTTTGTTTGTTGTTTTTTAATGACTGGTCGGACTCATTATGGTGCAATACCGGTGTTAAAGACTTAAAACACTTAAAAGAAAAACTAAAAAAACATGCGTTTTCTGCAGATCACATGAAATGTTCGGTGAAGTATGATACGGTCGGAAATGTTGATATTCGCACTCAGCTAGGCACAGCTTATAGAAAATTCCTTAGAGATTTTAATAAAAATGTATCCAAATATGGTTATATTTTAAACAAAATTATAGATTGTGTAAAATTTTGTGGAGCATTCGAGCTGGCACTACGTGGCCATGATGAAACTGCTTTGCCTGAAAATCCAGGGGTTTTTCGAGGGCTTATAAATTTTGTTGAGAAGTTGAGCCAAGATAGACTATCCGCTTTAGCAATGTTAAGTATCGAGAAATCGTTTATAAAAGGAATGTGCGTGCAATTTTAACGAACGTGTCATTCAGCAATTTTTCAATTCTAAAGACCGAAGAGTAGACCTGAACCTCAAGAGAATTTAAAGCTCAATTTAAAGATAGGATATTTATTTTTATTTTTAGTATGCCTGTTTTTAAATTTAATATTAACCTCGCAATATAATTCACCACAAGCCGCCACTGCTACCGAAGAATTCAAAAGATACAAATTTTAAAATTTCTAGGTACTTACCTTTAAGTGACCCTAATTTTGACATTCTTTTTGAAATAAACAAATTAATCCATATAGATAGTTACTACAATATTTTGCAAATAGTCTGTATCAGTTGGGATAAAACTTACCTATTTTGCAAAACACGTACTTGGAATTGGTCATTGCTGGAAAAGCTCCTGTTGCACAAATTCGCATTCAACCAGTTTCTATGGTTGTTCAATCAAGTGAACAAAATTCTTTGACCAAGAAAAAACTGGCGACAAACCAAATCCATTTCAGAATTTGATTTTTTAGTTTTCAAGGTCATAGGTTAATACCTCATGATAATTGTGATTCTAATTTATGAAGGCAAGGCCCCAGAGTCATCCCAAATCTCAAATACAGATGTTTTAAATTTAAAAACAGAAATAATTAAAATTTCTCAAGAATCATCTTAAAGTGGTTTAAAATACAAAAAATAAAAACAAAAAAAACGTCATTTCTTTTTTTTACCCAACTAAGACAAATTCACTCGCAAGAAATAAGGGAGATTTACGCCCTCACTTGATTTCTTTGGCACCAATATAAAGCATAGGTTTGTTTAAAATTTACCACCTCAATTTAATCTTGAACTTTAAAAATATTTTAATTAAACTTTCTAATATTTACCTTTGAGTAAAATTGATTACTCATTTTTTTGTATTTTGATAACACAATCCTCTTGTTTTCTTTTTTTATGCGTGTTTAACACGCATTCTGCACCAAATACTGTCATTTTCTAACCAAGAATAAATTATCTTTCTAAGTTATGCATACTGTACATTAGTTACAACCTTTATTAAAATATTTGCAGGTTTCGAACCTTTAAGTATGTCCTCAGTAGTGAAAAAGTAAAATGAACAGGTAAGTTCTCATTAACCCCTTCTAATAGGTGGTAAATATTTTTTGGAGTCATAGACCTCAAGATATTCATATATATCATGCCTGTTAATTCGTTACTCAGGAAAACAGATTGTACAAATGCATTTTGTACAAAATAATAAAGATTTTTTCAAGTTCCAAGGAAACTAAATCGCAATTTTCCAGAAGAACGTAAATGATTCTTCACGCTATCTGAAATAAAAGTTCTGAACTTGGGACAAACAATGTTTCTAGATTTTCTTGGTTTAGTTTTTTACTAAACGCAATTACTTGCGTGCTATATTTCTCATGCAACTACTCAAAATAAACAAAAAGATATTTTTTGAGATTTACGCTCTTAAATTACAGTCCCTGTTGTTCATTCTCCTATATTTTGTCAACAACGTTTGAGTATTTAACTATTTAATCCCAAGTTGCTGCTTACTTTCCCAAAGTATATTACACGCTTTCAACACCAAAATAGTGTCAGTATGAGTAATTTATACAGTGAAGTAGTTTTGTTTTCTCCTATGACCTATTACGGGCAAAAGTTGATTAAGTCATCTACGAAATCAGTCGTTAAATAAAGAGTAAAGTTTTAGGATTAGACAAAATTAATCTTCTTTCTACCGTTGAATTGCAGTTTTTGTTTAACAAGATTGAACCACAGAATTGTGTCGTGTTTATAGTTTATTTACTATTAATAGAGTTATTTAAAGTGACGTGAAATATGAACAGAGCTAGATTGTATTTCAGTAGGAGTGTTTAATCAATAATTTGTAAACCTGTTGATTATTTGAATATTTACAGATTTGATTTTGCTGTAAACAGTTGTTAAGATGTGCTACACATTTGTTGAATAAGGGTGTGAATGGGTGTTTATTTGCAGTAAATAGATGATACATTGATTTTGTTTAAATCTCCGATTTTTATTCTTAGCATAGGCTATATTTTAAGAGAAAATAATCATAATTAGAAAAGATAGGTATACCAATTTACAAATAAAGTAAATAACCTTAACAAAACCAGCACCTATAGTAATATATGCCATAATTAGCTTGTCTTATTTATAGGTCGGAATTGTAATTATGTACATATTATATAGTTTATATTTTTGTTTCTGGAATTACTGATACACTTCCGTCGTATTGTTGATTGTTGCTAGCATTGCGACTATATTAATCGAATATTTAGTATTTTTATTATTAAAGACAGGCTGCTTACAATGAGTAGTAGGCATTGTAGTAATATAATAACCACCCTGGCAAAACTACGCCTCTTTAAAGCTGCCGTGAAGTGCAAATGCATGTTTTGGTGTTTGAAGGCTGTCGTCGGAAACTACGGTTCCGCGTCCTGTAATACAGTAATACAAGCAAACACGAGCAGTTAATGTGGCGAATTTATGAAACTGCCTGTTGTACTGTATATTGGAAGTATAATCGGTTTTTGAAATTATTTAATAACTATGTGTGGAATTAAAACACTTTACTTTCTTTATTTAAAAAAACTCATAACGAGGGGCTTTCCATGTCCATGACAATTTACCAATTCCTTTTTACTTATTAATTTTTTTTAGAAAATACCGAGAGACTCAATAGACTCAACCTGAGACTAATAGGCTTCTCGAATTGGGCGAGGTCAACTTAAAACCATTATTGGGGTTCTAATTGACCACTACTAGTGAAATATCACATTATAAAACCAGAACCACACATGCGGTATTTGCTGAAAAACTAATAATTGGCATTTGGCGAGCAATTTGACGAGATGTAAGGTTATTCGCCAACAAGCTAATTCTTTGCTTTGACTCGCTCCAAAATACGGACAATAATCGAGAAAATAACGAATACTAAGTAATCACTATAGTAACCAGTCCACACTAGTAGGAAATCGCCGATTCGGCTGCAGTTACACTGATCGTTCATGTACAAATGTCCTCGGTCGCCTACATCTGACCAAAGTAAAGCAAATTGTGTCTACATTGTTCTAAATTGCTAATTGTAATTAACAGTCACATAGACCGGCTTCCAACGGTTATCATAACAACACTGGACTCTGAATTGCACATTTATAATATCATAAGTATCAATATAAACAATGTAAAACATCACACAGCAGGCTATTTGTAACTGCTGTTTTCATTATTTTTTGTATTTTGGCTTTGAGGTTAAATCAAAATACAAGAGTTCTAACCACACTACACCACAACTGGTTACGTTCTGGACGCGCGTTTCGTAAAAAGTTGTGGTGTAGTGTGGTTAGAACTCTTGTATTTTGATCTATCTTCCACCACAGGTTCCAGTGTTAGGACTTTGAGGTTTAAGTTTAAACGTTTGAGTAAGAGTTGCATGTTTAGTCAAGTGTTTGTTCAGATCATGTATAATCATTATTCATTTTTAGCGAATAAGGAGGAAGCTCTTTTATTATTAGCATAATTAGTTTCCGCACTGCAACCGTCCCCGATGCCGCCGGCTCGCGTTGGTCTCATTCTGAGTAGTTCTTTATCAACTCGATATCTTTCAAGTTCTGCATCTGAAAGACAGAACCCACATAGAGTGTTTTGCTTGGATGATACCCACGTGGAATTTAAGTTTGTAAGACATGTTCGTCCTAAAACAGACCTTTCCGTGTTATAAAGGAGCTCTTGACATTGGACGGGCCAATGACCCCAAAAATACGAAGTGTAGAACTTGGCCGACTTTCTCATCAATTTCAATTTTTGAGCTAAAATATTATAAATTAAGTCAGTTTATAGTTCTGCATTGTCAGAGTGTACAGTCAAAATTTAATAAAAGAAAATACATAACGAAAAAGCTATGAAAACCTTCAACCAACAAAAAGGTCTGAAAACTGCGATTTTGGCATGGCGTGGGAAATATATTTTCCAAGTGTCAAATTGGTTCGTCATTGGTTAGCTCCCGTGTGCAAATTAGAGCGCACTTCATATTTTATTTTATATAATGCTATATGTTTGGTGTTAGTGTCTGTTTCTGTTATACTTTTCAATGTCAAAGTCTCAAGGTGTCCAAAATATTTAAAATATTTATGTCACTACAAGCCACATTATCGTGTACGAAATAAAGGACTCCAGGTGAATGTAAGCGTACGCCCTAAATACATTCATTGAAAAAATGCAGTTTATAACACGTTTGAAAACAACTTTTCGTACTCATGTGACTAGTGCCACTAAACTATCACATTCATGTGCGAAGAGTTTTCAAAACTTCTTATACAATATACTTTTTTCTTTATGTGTTAAGAAAAAAGTGTGTACAAAGCCTGATTTAGGGGTGGGACTAGGTGCCTATTGGTAGTGGTACATTTTTAAGAGGCGGCAGAATGGGTCCAGGAAATAATTTAAAATGAAGAAGCGAATGAGCTTGTGTTGAAAGTGGGGAATTTTTTTTGTCATCACTTTTTCTCACGAGCCTCTTTTCCTGCGCCAGTATATATAAATTAGTCACCGGCGCCGGCGACACCAGTACTAAATCTGGTGCTGCTGATATACGACCTACACTATTGTATGTACCCAAAGTAATAAAGAGCAACGCCACGAGGATCAGTTTTAAAAATTTAGGACACTCTAGAGCTCACGGCGCAGCCCTAGTTGCCTTCTATACATATTTTACTTTTATACAGTTGAATGTATAATAGCACTAATTTTTAATGTGACATTTTTATGAAAGATTAATTTCACAAATCAAGAGCTGCTTCTCCGAGAACAACATTTATGTTATTATAAATATCGCCTCATGCTTCTTACATGTATATTGGGATTATTTAATTTTGTTATAAAGTATAAAGATTTGTTTAAATAAATTGAAGCTTGAACAGGATCCGGGCCATCAGACTAGATGGCTGAAGTTGGAACACCTTTTGTATCATCTAGAGATTAAATATAATAATTTAATATAAATATTGTAATCTTGATAAAACAATAAACATATTACAAAAAATAGAAAAATTGTGTCTAATCCTCAATTTTAGAAATATTCTTATCTGGGTTATTTACACGTATAATGTCGGTTATCGTCGATTTCAAGATTAGTAAATATTTAACTAGATACTGTTTGACCTATTTGCAAGAAAAAAGTATTTTCAGGACATTATGTTAAAAAATAATAAAGCGCAAGTTAGTCATTTTCAATTAAATACAACAAACTGTGCTTTTTTTGTTGGAAGAGTTAGTGGCATCTTTAAGCTCACTTATTCTTTTAAACATGTCTATATATATATATATATATATATATATATATATATATATATATATATATATATATATTTATTTTAATTAGCCTTATTAAAAGTGACTTAGATAATTAAAAATAACAACAGTTTATTTACACTAGCTAACAAAAAATCAACACGAAAATAACTTTTGTAAAACTGATAAAACTAATACTAATAGAAATGATGCTTTAAAGTTAATAGCGTCACTTCCGTCTGCTCCCTCTTGAGCTGATAGGAAGGACTTTACATCTTCTTTTAAAGTTGCCGCCCAAGCTATATTTGATCTGGCAGAAGCTAAAGCATTTTGAGTTGTAGCCAGATCACCACTAGATATTCCGGTTACATTAGCTAGTGCGTCTAACTGAAACAAAAAAAAAGTAGATTTAAGAGGTCCCATTAAAACCATATGAACAAAATGAGACAAGAAATTTAAACACCGTGACAGACAAAATTAGTTTTAGTAGATAGAGAAGAGGTATCTTGTACATATTTTTGGTCCAAAAGCTTAGAGGAACGTAAAAGTTTTGTAAAATTTGTAAAATGGATTACACACATGAAGATGGTAGAACTTAAAATTTAGGAATGTACTAAAAATATCGTTTCCTTTTTCATGCTTTTTAATTTAGAATTTTGCAATTTTTTTAATTTTCGTGCCAGAAAATGGTCTTGAAGGGTAAGTTTTTGTCATGATTTGGTATTTTTCTCGAACGTATCTGATATCGTAAAATCCAACCTTGGGTAACATCATTTTTATTAACAAATTATATAATAACAAAGATTTGATTAAATATTCGAGGAAAGATTGTTGAAACTGCCGGCCATCAGATACAGTTCTAATCGGTCTATGAATTCTATTGAATATTGGTTAAAGATACATTTGAAATTCGGAGTATTTATGTCCTTATACTTTACTTTAAGGCTGCTGTTGTAGAGAATCTCTTAAAACAAACTTTACATTTAAAGTAGCCCCATTGCTATACAAGGATATATGGCGTGTCCTTAATGAAGGGAAAATATTCCTTTCAGTAGGGTAGCTTATTTTCTAGGTTTACGTTGGTTCGCCGATTTTTTTTGTTACCGGGTGCCTTTCAAGGTGGCTTGATTATATTTGCCTTTTCCGACGTATGTAAGAGCTCAAAAAAATGTCATTTAAAAAGGATAAAGTAAAAGTTAAGGTATAAAATCGATTTACCTTTTTTAGAACCTTGGCTAACGGGAATAGTATATCTACCCGTTTTCACTGGGCCAGTATAGCTTTAAAAGTAAAAAGTCGAAGGGCCCGTGGGTAGACTTCCTGATATGAACAAACACGTTCGATTCTCTCGCAGAAGCGGTTCCTATCTCATCCGCCAGTCTGATGTGAGTTTCATCGAGACGGTTACAAGGGTAAACGGAAAAGTAGGAACGGAAATTTGTAAATGGATAAGGTAGGTTTGTCGAGTAAAGTAAAATAATTTCTGGATTTATGATAAAAAGTAAATAAAAAAATAATTCTAATTTGCTAGAAACCCAAATATATTTAAGCTAAAAAATATACAAAGAGACGGAACAATATCAATTCTTTGCTTAGATGACAGCGGAGTGAAAATTATTTGTTTAGGACTGGACATACTTCGTAGAATTTTTTGATTTATGTTAAGATACGATTTAAGATAAGAGTTCAAAGTGGAAAAAGTATTGTTATGTTCCAAAGCGAGTTACTAAAAAAACATTATTGTATTGAAAGACATACTAGATCTCAGAAACCAATATATTAATCAATTTGGGGCAAATAAGCAAAAGTGTTATTTATGATTTATGATCTCAAATTGCGACTTTGAGTTCGTTCCGTCAAAAATAGATTTAGAAAATATTGTTTTACCATAAATATATTTATTGTTGCTACATTGGCGGTGAGCAAAAGGAAGCATCGTAGGCATGAATAGGAGAAACAGGAAAAAAACAGCAAGAAGATCAAAGTAACGTAACATTAACAGAAATTATGACCTCAACAAATATTGTTAAATATTTTGTACAGAACCGTTTTAAACTTTAAAAAGAAAGATCACCAATGTTTAAAATATTTAAGAAACAAGTAAGATGGAAGACTGCGAAAACCCTACTCTTTCCGGGAAACTTCAAATGAATAAAAATATTTGAATTTCTTGATGACTTGCCATAGATTTAAGAGCCAAATTCTGATCAGTATGATGGATGCCCTACTCACTTCATACAAGTTGTGTCGAAGTGGTTAAATCAGAGTTTCCGAACAGTTGGATGGGAAGATTTTCAAATTTTAAATATCTTTGCGTTCACCAGACGTAACTCTCTTAGATTACTTTTTGTCCTTCTTCTTCAGCCCGTTTGCAACTTTATATTACCTTGAACAAGAAATAGCTACATGTGCAACAGAAATTCTTCAAATCGTTTTACGTAGTACTGTGGACAAACAGATAAAAAGAAAATGATTATTTATGCCGAACAAGGTGACCGTCCCACAAAAATATAATATATTTTTGGTTAAGAAGGTTTATTTTTATTAATGTATATTTTTTAAAGAAATTTAGTTGTAATCAAGCTTTCAAGTTTATTGTAAAGTTGGAATTACAAAATTTAAACAAATTTTCTTCAAGGAAATATCATTAGTATAGCCATTTCCAGCCCCAATATGCTCACTGTTTCATTAGAGATGAACTTTTTAGAAGAGACATATTCTCAGCTTTTAGGCAACATTATAATGAATAGTTAAACAAGAATCCATTCAAATTTTCACAATACACTCGGAGAAAATTTTAGAAAATAATCAAAATATTCATATACCAATCAAATTAAGTATCTGAGCAAAATTGAAAAAAATAGCAATTTTTTCATATAAACTTTATTTTTACCTCGCAAAATAAAGGTACTTTATTCTTTATCAAGTATTGTGTTTTCGTAATTTGTTGCTGATGAGGATGCCATTGCTGAAGTTTGATAAACAGAAATTAAGTTCTAGATAATGCATCAACTTGTTGGAACACACTGTATAGGGAACAGTTTTATCTGGTGGATATTTTAATTACTGTACGTCAAAAATTTATTGACTAAATGAATTATTTGATCGTCTTAACAAAATTTATTGTGTTTTAAAAAACCGATTGCGATTTTTTTAACCCTGGATAGGCTTTTTTGCGGCGATGTAAAAGTGTGAAATTATTCTAAAAAAGGATTTTTTTAACAACACCCATACTGTTAGATGTGTATATCGCGTTAGGCCTTAGGATGTGATTTTGTGGATTTAATAATGGTTTTATCGACGCTCCTGAGCTAACCTAACGTTAACGGGTCAGATCTACTTAATAGTTTAGGTTTTGTTAGAAAAAATCTTGTTTTAATATAGATTCACTTTTTACATCACCTCAAAAAAGGTCCTAACCATTCAAATTTAAAATTTGACATTTATTTTGAAAAAGTAATTATTAAAATTTCGCAAAGAACAAACTATTTAAAAAGAATTAGTAAAGATTTAAACTATTTTTCGAAAAAGATGATATATAATACAATAATTTTACTTCATTACCTGTATTGTTCAACAATTTTATATTATGCCAAGCAAGGCATAATAGACGGATTACAAATATTACAAAACAAAGCAATGCGTATAATTCTAGGCATGAATAGATATATAAAGATATCAATCATGTTAAAAAAAAAGTTAAGTGTCAAAAATTTAGTGTATTTATATGTAGCATTATTAAAACTTGCTTCCGGAACCTTTCTGCAATTTTGTTATACTAAATTGTCAGAATAACACATATGATACTAGAAATTGTCAAAGTTTTTACCTAAATAAAATTTCGAAATCGTTAAGCTATAAGTCGGTGTTTTATAATGGTGTCGTTAAATAAATTTAAAAACGTATTAAAAGAATATTTACTAAATAACTAAGGTTGACATATTTATAAAATAATCTTATTGTAATAGATAATAAAATGTGTTATATTCTGTATTTAAATAGAGTGTAAAAGTAGAATTTTTTGCTAAATAAACCATATTACTATTATTACTATATAAAGAAGGGTCTGTAAACTGTTTTGTATAAAATTTACGCTAAAAATAGTGAAAAGTTGAAATGTGCACTTTTACAGTGGAGAACTCAAAAATGGAACGTCGTCCATAAAATCTGACTTCAAAATCGTGATCAGTAGCCCAAGACCTAGGAACGAACCAAAAATAATAAAAATCGGCGATGCTTAGCCGAATCAAAAAATTACCGTACAAAGAGTTTACCATTCGACTGGTAGAACCTCGAACATTATTGCGTTTCGCGAAAAGAAATCCGGGAAAATTAAGATATATGCAAGCTCTAAAATAAGCCAGAACTAGAATTAAATTTGTAATGTAAAATTTAGAGAAGATGACACTATTGGGTTAATAATTTATGAAAAAATCAAATTGCTAGTGAAATCTTATTTACAAGAAACATTGCTAGGCACTTTATTTCGTTAGCGCTCCTTAAGCTACCCTTTAAACTCGTTGGTATATCTTTAAAGTATACATTCAAAATACTAACCTTTTCTAGTTGATCTTCATCATATATGTAGCTGGCAATATTAGAAATCAGCGTTCCAACAGCGCTGTATCTAAAATATGAATACGCATAAATATAGAAGGAGGTCTTGTAGTTTGATTTGGCACAAAAAACGATGTTGGCTTTGTTTAGTTTTTATGCAATTTTATGTTTTACTTACGCAGATGCGAGATCAGCATAGTTTTCTGTAATATATTCAAGTGCGGCGTTTGTACCGGCTTTACTGCTGCTGTAAACATAGGACCATACTGAAGTGAAATCTTGAACTCTTATGCCTGATGTTGCGTTGATAGTTTGGCCCAAATACCTGAAATTTTTAACATTAAAAAATTGCAATTTAGAGGACAAATTTAAGAACTGGGGGATATATTTGAGAAATTGCGCCGTCGCAATTTCCAAATCAGGTCGACGATATTTCCAAACTTGCACAATCGGGTGATTTGAATATCACAGGCGTAATTTTAAATCTCGTTGAGACCCAAATTTCGATTGTTTGTTTCTTTGGCACACAAAAAGATTAAGACGTATGTCGTCTTTCAATCATTAAAAATGTATTTGTCCTCTAAGCAAATATGAAAAAATTCCATAATTTACTGTAATCAGTATCATAAAAAACAAACACGTTTAACAAATTATTTCTGTTTCATGTCTTTTTGGCAGATATAGGACATCTAGGTCAAGATGACAAATGCTCTTGAGATTTTAAAATATCTTATATATACTATATACTAAAAATAAACGCTTTCTGTAGAAAATATAGCAACATTTATTTGTTGCTTGTTGAAGTTTGTGGAGAAATCTAATAAAATACACTACATATCTCTAAACAGTCGTAATATACATTAAGTTTCAACAAATTGTTTGCTCACTTTGTAGACCTCTTATCACTTCGAAGATATTTAAAACTAAAACGTTTTTATAGAACAGCAGGGATAAATAAACCATTGGACGGATCCTATATTTTTAGTATCTATAACCTTCTTAGAAAAATAAAGGGTTAAATTCCTGTCTTATGTTATTTCTCTATAACTAATGGGTAAAATTTATATAATATAATGTATAATAATTGTTATTTTTATATCAAATTTAATACATATTAGCGTATTAGTTTTAATGTGGGTATAGTTTGTTTAAATATGCCACGTGATCCATGTGATTTTGAAATTTAAAATTAATTGAAATATTTTTCTTGGTTACAGATCCACATGCATAAGAAAAATAATTATTAATGATGGAATTACGCTAAGAACGATTTTTTGAAGTGTTGCATATTGCAAAGTTGTTCATGTAAATTGTATAATAGGTTTTTTCGAGAATGTTGAAGTCTTTGAATATTGAAATTTGTAGGGTTTGTTTATTAGTTATTTTAATAATCATATATAAAAGGGAGAATTTGTGATACATAAATCTACATTAATATCTATTCTAATATTCAATCGATCCTATTTTCATATTATTTAATAAAGTAATTTCTTTCAAACCCAAGGTTATATGCTCATGTTAAAGTCTCATTTAAATTATGTTAACAATATACGTTAATATTAATATTCACACTTTATGTTTATATAATGCCTAATATTAAATATAAATATATAATACATAAAGTGCAGGGCGATCAATTTATCTTGACATTTCAACCATATCTCCTTTAGTTTTAAAGTTAGCCATATGAACCAAAAAACATGTAATAGGGTTGCTTAACAAGTTTTTTTTTCTAATAATTCAAAGACTTTTTTAGTTTTTTTTTAATGGGACACACTATCTATTATGCCTTCATCAAACGGACCTCTTCTTGCTATTTATAAATATACCAGATCTGATACTTTTATCATTAAAAACAACCGTGAAATTTGAGAAAAAATCTGTCCTAAGAGTCAATAATATATTACCATCGACTCCACTATATAATGTGGTTTTTTTTCGTCTCTCGAATACACTACCTCTTATGTTGAGGTTTCTTAAATTTCTCGGCAGTTTTTAAAGATAAAGGTGTCATGGTAAATTTATAATCAACAAGAAGAGGTGCATTTTGTGAACATATAATATACAAGGAGTCCCATTTGAGAAAAATCTTGTGATTTTTTTGAATTATTAAAAAAATAAGTTAAGCAACCCTTAAATATGTGCTTTGGTTTATATGCCTAAGTTTAAAACTATAGACGATGTGGCAGGTTACAATGTTGTGAAGATAAATTGATTACATTGGACAAGGTGTTTCCGTATGTTTAGACAGCGTCTACAGCATTTATTATAAGAGATAGAAAAAAACCTTAAATATATAAGTTGTAGGAATTGCCCTGAGCTGTCAGGATTCGTTACCAGAAAAAATAAATGATTCTTGAAAATTAACGAAATGAGCAACAACTTTCTGATTTTAAATAGAACACCCTGTATAATATATGTCCATCAAATGAGTCTCTTCTTGCTGGTTATGAATATATTAGCTTTGATACCTTTATCTTGAAAGATACCCGAGAAATTTGAAAAAAATTCCTGCCATAAGAGGCAGTGTGTTAGAGAGAGACGGAAAACGCTCTATCAGTAGAGTCCATGGAAATACATTGCCTCTTATGACAGGGTTTTTCTCAAATTGCTCGGTTATCTTAGAGATAAAGGTATCAAACCTAGCATATTTATAATCAGCAAGAAGAGACCGATTTGACAGACATTTAAATTGTTTTCACAGATTACACTCATTTATGAATCTTGTTTTGTTTAACTTACTACCGTATTTAATTAATACTTGATGTTTATAATAACAAACTTCTTGCAAGGGTTTTGCATCTATTACGCTTTTTTACAAGGATCTTTTTGTATAATTCTTTGATAATAAGCTTTCTAATTTCTAATTCTGGAGAAGTTACTCTAGTCCTGCATTAATTGTTACCCTTTTCTTATAATATTTTTGAAAAACAATACGATAATCAGACACATGTAGCCATTAAGAAATATGCTGAAAATAAAGATAATTGCATTTTAAAATTCCTGTTGTTTCAGTGACCGCGTTGTTATAAAACAAGTAAACATTAACCTTTTTCAGAAAGCCAAAAATATGTGTAACATCGCTCGTTCTATTTTTTCACTTATCCTATTAGATCACCTAAATTTTACTCTTTTTGTGTGCAATTTGGATTTACGACGGGCAAGTTGGATGCTGAAAAAATAAAAACTAAAATTGTGTCGACGAAATTTAAAATTACGTGTGTGATATCTTTAAGTAAGCGTATGACACAAATTTTCAAACCAAATGTCAAAATGACAAGCTTTAAACGAACTTTTTTATGGGCTAAAATCAACGACATATAAAACCAAATAAAAACATAAAATTCTCTCAAAACTTCGAGTGAAAAATCAGGCACGAAAATCTTATTAAATTTAGTAAATGATTTTTTTTCCCTTCTAATGCAAAAAATTAAATCTATTTTAAATCTGATATATGTTATTCCCGCAAAACAATAAATCGACATCAGTGCTAGCGGTCAAACTTTAAAAAAATAACGCGAGATCTTCAGATGTTGACTTCATAATATAGCGAAAAATCAAATTTGATTTAAAACGGCCGCCTTAAACTCTGATGATAAAACAGAAAACTTCTTAAAACTGAATTTGCTCTAAAAAAAAGCGCCACTGGTGAGTTAGGTGGTAATGCTAGGATCCATGTTGTCATTTACTCTATACTTTGTTTATGAGATCTGTCCATCTTTCTTCGACTCATCTTGAGTCTATCTATTTTAAATGTCATGCTAAAACGATTCGCTCTCCAACGCTGCTAAATTGGTATGTGATATTTTTTCAAATAGGGAAATAAACGTCAAATTTGAATTATCGCCGTAACAATTTCTTTTACCCATAAATTTCACGACGTTACGTGATGATTTTTTCCGTTGAAGGGCAAGAGAAATATAACTAAGAATTTAAATTTCTTACAAGTTTGTGAATTATAATATTACTAAAATGTATAAAAATTGTGCAAGGACAACTGTTTACTTCCTTTGTATGAGGTAAGTGTTTTTGTACTGTATGTTTAAATTAATGATATTGTTGCCTAGATGTTTTTAAGCCGTTTCACTGGGATTA
Source organism: Kuschelorhynchus macadamiae (assembly GCA_030620095.1). Lineage (NCBI taxonomy): Eukaryota > Metazoa > Arthropoda > Insecta > Coleoptera > Curculionidae > Kuschelorhynchus > Kuschelorhynchus macadamiae. Next base: position 917,114 of record JAUTXW010004716.1, read on the forward strand.
AGTTTCATAATTAAATTTTAAATTTGACTTACCATTTTAATGTGTCAGTATCCTCTGCACATCCAAGTCCACTAAGAATGGTAAGAATTTCCGACATTAATTTGGTGTCGCTAAACTTTTGCCACAAAAAGGCAAAGTCTGTCGCAATATCGTCGCTGTGTCTTAAAGCGTTGCAATAAACTATACTCCTTAAATTTTTAGGAACCCTAAAAGTATTTTTTTTATATACTGGTATTATTCAATACTAACAAAAGCTATATCTGAAAAATATTTTAGGTTTTCATATGAAAATTTTGTTTATCAATAATCAGTGACACAAACTACTAACCTTTTAAGGAGGATATATGGTATATTTGTAGATTTCTGGGTAGACTAATTAGTACCCATATATTTTGAATTTAAAGGATAATAGACAGTTCTTATGAGAGAACATTCAATAATATGAAGTCAGTTATTGTCCCAATATCCCTTAATATTTGTAATGTGGTTTAAAACTTACTTAATTCCATTATCTCTATAGTTCGCAAACAACTCCTTAGATTTGCTAATACAATTAGTCTCCCCGTACCTACAAACTCGTGTCAGAATCATAATTTGTTTCATCGAATAAACCTGATTCGAACTATCAAGAGTATCAAAAGGTACAGTATTGTACACGTTTTGCATTAAGGTTAGCATCCATGTAATAAATTGTTGGCCTTCTTCGGTATCATATCTAAAAAAAGGATGTTAATTTCATTGAGTATTTGCTAAAATGTGATATAAAAGTATTGATAAAATAACTAAAGCTTTTCAGTCGCCCAATTTATTTATAAAACTGTAACAATTTAGAAAGGTAAATCTATATCTTTATTTAAAATTTAATTTAAATAGGTATCCCATTTTATGTTTATATTACATTAAATAAAAGAATTTAGGAGACTTTTTTAAATTATTTATTCAAAAAGCAATAAAACCAAACTTTTACAATTTCGAACTTTAGCCCGCATAATATTTTTAAAGACTGTACTGTCAAAGTTATAGTTATTCGTTAAAATAAATAAAATCAACAAAGGAATTTGTCTAAGATAAAATTAATTTATAATTAATTAATAGATAGTTTTTCTCCTTTCGAGTTAAGTTCCTACTTTTATTTGGTAGACACAAAACAGCTAAAATATACACATATTTTAAACCTAGATAAAATGTCCTATAAGCAAATACAAAGTTTTTAGAAATCGAATTAAAATTAACAAACGTACATTACAATTTCTTAAAAAAAACAAGTGTCTTACTTCGAGCATGGAGCGGTTTCTAAAAACACAAAAATTAGATAGTAACTGAAGGGAATACAAAAAATTACCCGATTCTCTGTAAAAGATGATTGTTTCCAACAATTGCGGCATACCATGGATAGTAGTCTTGTTCATATTCAAGATATCTCAGAACGTCCAGTACATCGATGTACGTCCAATCTCCATATCCGGTATTACGACCAGATCTGGCATAATTATACGCATCGCTAACAATCTGGGCTCTATTTAGAACATCGATTACTAAGTGATTGGTGTTTAGCTGCGTTTTTATAGCTGACCACAGACTAGTATCGTACTTTACTCGGTAGTAACCTAGGAAAAATAAGTTAGTTTTTTGTTACAGGAAAGTCTGTAGGAGACTTTGATTTTGCGTGTTTTATTCGCTGCAAATAATTCTCCAATAATTGTTTTCTCCTGTTAGATGCTGATGACTTATTTGGAGTTATGCAGTTTTATCGATAGTAGTCAAAAATATAATAGTCTTTGTACTGCATAATTATATTTTTTTGAGACATGCTGAGTTTTTCTGACACAACACTAAATTATTATTATTAAAGCTAGAAAGAGGTATTCCAGATACAGCGATTCTTTTTTATTAAAATACTTGAAAATCAATCACATAGAATCGGTATTTACATTAATAACATACATAATATACGCATTGTATAAAGTAAATTATATTATTTACATACCTATCAAATTTATTTTATTATATTGTCAATCAATTACTACATGAAATAAATTTAAGTTAAGCCCGCTACTCACTATTCGGTTTAGTTCCTCGGTTCGATTCGTTCATTTGATTCATCCATTCATATGAATGAACGAATGGGCGAATTGACTAATATTCCATCCATACTATTCATAAATTTTTTCATGCCAGTCAATGTTTGAAAATACAAAAAAACCAAAGATGAGTTTTGGACGAATGGTTCGCCGAAATCAAAACCTACTTTGTTTTTCGCTTCAAAGACGGTATCGCTCCGCAACGAATCTAATGGGTGAACCGGACTTTCCACACTATGCGGACGAATGAACGAATGGAAGAATCAACGAATAGTGAGTAGTGGGTTTCATTGTATCGTAATTACCTCCTCAAACAACGATTTCTACCAAAAGTGAAAATATTTAAAGAATGAGGACTTTTTGGCTTAGTTTTCCTACATATGCCTGCAACTGATTGTTCCAATTAAAGCGTGAAAATAAAAATTTATACAACACCTATGTAGTTTGATGTTTTCGGCTTGTGAAAACCTGATGTTTTGTGATGAACGCTGAAAATTTTCAAATACATTTGATATAAATTGCTGATTTAGTTATCAAAATGTGATATATAATAAATTGATGATACATAACAAATTGTGATTAATTGTTAATTAATCGCAATTATAATTAATAAAATTAATAAATTGTTGACACTTGCAATATGAGTAAAAGTTTTAAAAAACAGCTACTGTGTCAATTGACCATAAACGCCCGAGTGTATTATGATTTTCGAAGAGCGATAGCATGTTTTACCAAATAGGATACGAATCGATATATAACAATCGACTTTAAAATCTCGATCGGCAAACATTTGTAGATTGTCTTTAGTTTGGCTGCTGATATATGCAATCAGAAAAAATTACCCTATCAATATACAAGTATACTGTTTAATACGTGATAGTAGATTGTTTTTTAAAATATGTATAAAATATTTTTGTAAACTTTTGTATTTATATACAAGGTGGTTCAATAATAGAGAAAAAAATATAACGTAACAGCAACACAAAAATCTAAATGCCAATTTTTTCTTAAATTTAAACCAACTACGTAGTTTTTTTGCTATTTTCAAAAATAAAATGGTGGTGGGTAAAAAGGTCAAACATTTCTACTTTCAAATGCAGATATATCTGTTTTGGATGAACCTATTTTATTCAAATTGCTACAAGTACGTTTTTTGCTCTATTCGTGGATCCATAAACTATATTGTAATGATTTTGTTAGTGGTCACTAGATAGCGTTGTTTCGGAATTCTCCAAATATTGCTGATTTTCTCAAAAAAATCAAATAGTACGGTATGACTTTTACATCACAATTTATTTGGCAGTTATAAAGAGCATTGAATAGTCAAATAAAAATCCAGGTCCGTATTTAAATTAAGAAAGTTGATGATGATCTCTCGAATTCGAAATGTTAAATTTGAAAATTGTTCAACAATGGCAAAGTGGAAGTTATTTTCATCTTTCATTTCAATTAATCTTAAAATTTTAGGAAAATCAAAAAACAGGAAACAAACAAGGCTCCAATAGAAACTTTAAATCCTGCATAATTGTAAAGAAAAAACTTAACAAAAGGACAAAACAAAAATATTAAAGTACAGTCTTATAATCACATAAGCTTCGCAATAAAATAGCTAAAGCTAGGGCGAGGCAGGGCAGGACTGGGTTTGGGCAAAAAGATTAAACAACCAAGTGAACTAACATCAAATATATTTAAAATTACTGAAAGCTACTTAAGGTAAAAGTATTTAGTATATGCGACTAGATCTACTACAAGAAACGATATGCTGGACCGTATTAAGAATCCCATCTAAAGTATCTCTATAGCAGAAGTGGAGGCTGCTGTCCAATCGACACAGGAAAGATTGTAATTTTGTATTGACAATGATGGCCGGCATTCTGAGCATTTGCGAAAGTAGTTTTCGGCAATTTTAAACACATTTGTTGTTAGTTTATTGTTGAAAGTTGATATTTTTTACAGATTTACGATACGCATTTGTTTGATTAGAGACTTAATTTTGGCGGTTCGGAACAAACCCTAAAACGATTGAATAAAACTTTCTTTTCCATCTCAAATAAAAAAGGGTCTAGGTAGGGGCATAAACATAATCTGTATATGTAATATTAAGAACATAGTCATTCTATTATCAAATTTCAAAATGATAAAAACGGTTAATTATTTACTGTATTAATTTTTGGTGCTCTAGATATTTATATTATGAATTCCGCGTTCTATAAGGCAGAGCAGTTCATTAGTGCTACAGCGTCTAGCCTCAGACTTCGCCTCACAACATTTTAAATTCGTTGTCAGAATTTGACAACTGGCAAACTTTAGTGACTTATTAAATCAGTTTAGTTGTAAATATGTATGGGATAAAATAATAAACAAAATATTGTAGTTTTACCTGATTGTCTGTTGTTTAGAATTATCCAGTCACTTTCACTTAAAATGCCAGTTAAAGTCAGCGATTGTCCGGGAACTAGCCAGGCTTTCACAGTCGTATTGTCAAATTTAGTCACGTCTTTAGATACTGTATAAGTTATAGGTACATAATATTGTGTACTGTCATTTCCAGTGAGCAAAAATCTCTCCTAAAATTAACTTTTATAAATTATCAAATCAAATCTTGTATGTGGCTAGGGTAATATTGCAACAGAAAATATTTATATAATTTGTCTGATTTGATCTTACGAGATAATAAATGTAGGGAATATTAATGAAATAATGTTTTGTATTATTGTTTTATCTTTTCTACAACGGAACTTTGGGGATAATTTGGTAAAAACTTCTCTAGTAATAGGAATAGGAATAGGAATCCCACTTCTAAAAATCTAAATAGTACGCATGAAATAATAATATTCATAATTTTATTATTCCTGGTAGCTTTTATTACCGACATCATAACCGTAGCTCTTTCATGCCTAAATGTAATGTTTTAGTTGAAAACAATGAAGTGGTTGTAAAAAAAATCGCACCCTCTCCTCGCTCTTTCCGCATCACATAGGCTCGCTGTAGTGCATTTACTTCGCTTACCGGCATTTATCATTTATATGTTATTGGTTGTGTACGCAAGAAACTACACCTCAGAAATAGCGGCAAGCGTAGTGCCTTGATAATTGGTATTTTTGTTGCATCACTGAGAAATTTTTGAATATATTTACTTTAAAGCATTTGGCTTATGTAGTATATAGTAAAATTAGTAGAATTTTTGATACTCAAAATCACCAATCTATGTGCAGCGCCGAAAAAGCAGCGGTGAAGACTTTAAATGAAAATGCAAACCTTCTGGTCCTTCCAGCGGATAAAGGCAATCGTCATGGACAGAACGGAATACGTAGAAAAGATAACTCAACTTATGGATCATAAACCTTTAAGGTTATGCAGGCAGACCCTAAAAGTAGAATAGAAAGACGCATCACCGATCTGATTAACGCATCCACTGTACCACCAGAGGAGAAGAAATCGTTAAAACCAAGCAGCTATAAGACTCCCAGGTTCTACGGTCTTCCCAAGATACACAAGAACAATGTACCACCGACCGACAGATAGTCAGTGCAATAGACTCGTCTACATACAAACTAGGTAAATATCTTTCAAATTTTCTTAATCCATTTACTGGAAAAAACATATTCTTTTATCAAAAACTCTGCACATTTCGTTAAAAAACTTTAGGCAATCCAATTGGATCGCGAAGATATTTTGGGCAGTTTCTATGCAGAATCACTATACACAAAAATGTTTATGTCAATGACTCAATATTTATTATATCAGACATATTGCATTACAGTAATCTTGATAAGAACTTAATAGACCTAGTGGAACCTTGTCTTACATCTACTTATTTCATTTTCAAGAACCTCTTTATGAACAAACTTCAGGAGCAGCTATGGGATTTTTTCTATCACCTGCGGTACTGAATATTTTTATGGAGGCTTTTGAGGATATTCCTATAATATACGCACCATTAAAACAAAAACATTGGTTCAGATATATAGATGATACTTGTGTTGTCTGACCCTATGGACAGGATAATCTCTTTATATTTCTAGACCACCTTAATAACAACATCATAATATTAAATCCACAATGAAAATTGAATTTAATGGAACGGTTCACTTTCTTGATGTATTTGTTCCAAGGAAATGGTACATTATGCAAATTCCCACCACCATCCAGCTTAAAAGAAATCCGTTATTAATTCATTACTATTTAAAACCTTTTAGATTTCTGATCAAGATTGTCTAACATTGGAATCGAAACTGACCGAATCTCTGAGAGGAAATGGTTATTGCACTGAAGATACTATGCGTTCAAATAAATTTTCAATCAGAAGGAGCATATAAAATTCCTTGCTCCTGTGGAGAAGTGTATGTGAGAGAAATAGGACTCTCATTATCAACTAGACTTAAGGGACATGAAAGATGTATTAAAAAGAAACAAATTGTTCCATCTGCTGTAGCTGAATACTCGTCTTATACAGGACTAGTTTATAGGATGCCTTTAACAAAATTATCATAGCCCTTTTAGTTTTTAAGATACAGGGCTAAATTGAAAATGTGGCATTTTCAGGCACCCCTTGTTTCTCAACTATCAGATAACTTATCGAAAATGTGAAAACTGTTTCTTATATAACTTTTCTCGTAGAACTCAATTCCGCCTTTAGTATACAGGGTCTGGTCAAAAAGTTATCGGTCCCTACTTTATTTTTATAAATAGAACACTCTGTATATTTATAGACTATAAACATTTGTCTTTTTTTTTACCTTTTCAAAAATAGTATGCACTTTTTCTCAGAAACAGGCAAATAAATGACAATTTTCTGAAACTGAACGCATAATTTAATAGTAGGCCATGAATTACAATAATAAACAATTGAAAGTTACATATTGCTAACGAAGAATTGGATACCTTGCATATAGGTATCTTCTTATATTAAAATACCTATAGAGTTTTTTAATAACAGTAAGTTTGTAACAACAGTTTTATAGCATAAAGTAACAATATAACAAACACAAAAAAATAACGTTATTAAAAAAAGGAAAAAACTAATTTTTAAAGGTGATGTTTAAATTGACGACCATTTTCTCTAATGCAAAATTGGCACATTTTTGTAATTCTCTAAATAGCGTTAAAAAGAACCATTGGTTTCATTAGCAGATTTCGAAAAGTGGAGACCATCTAATAAGTCCCTTGGTACCTATCCATTTTTGAGGAAAGTTATTATAAAGAAATTCCCTTAAGAGCCTAGAGCTGTGACTTGGGGCATCATCTTGCTGTAGGTAAACAGCTTATATTGGGCTAATGGAATATTTTCGAGCCGTTCTGAAATAACTTCCTCAAGGATTTCTAGGTATCTACGTGCTGTAAGACCTAAAATCCTATAAACTATATGTCTGCCCAAAATAAAACATGACACCCCAACTCCAAAGCGTCCTTGCTGTACCCTTTCAAACATTAAATGCTGATTTTCACTATGATAGTTCTTGGTATTGTGACGATTAAAAATTTCCGCACTTGAAAAAAGCAATCGTCTGACCAGATAACAAGTCTGCCAAATAAAATGTTAGCATCGATTTATTGCAAATACCACTGGCAAAACAGTGCTCGGTGCTCGGCATCGCCGGGATGCAAATATTGCACGATATTAAATTTGTATGGATGATACTTATATTTCTTCAAGATCCTCTGACCGTCAGTTTTTGGCACACCAATTTACTTCTCAATTTTTCTACACGAGCCACGAAGGTGTTGCTTCTATATATCCTAAAACATCTATCTCTTTTCTTTCCCTGTTCTCTTTGTATATGTTTTAGGACGCGGGTGAACAAATGATCCGTGCTCAACTAAATTTGTTTTTAAACAAGCAAATATTTTTAAAAAACGGTTGCCTTCTTTCTGGACATCTAACAAGCAAAAACTTATAATGATAATACAGATTTTCATAGCCATAATAGCATACTTACCTTTGGAAATATAATTCCGAGGCTTCTTCAGAATTTTCATTACTCTGTATAAAAAATATCAGCATATCATATTTTGCATACGCTGCCATTATTCGAAGAAATTGATAAATATCAATTAAATAAAAATACCAAAAGAACGTTTATAAACTGCTTTATAAACCAATCAATTGATCAAAAAACCGATGAGTAGCCATAGCCTACTATTAAATCATGCATTTAATTTCAGAAAATTGTCATTTATTTGCGTGTTTCTGAGAAAAACTGCATTACTATTACATATTTTTGAAAAGGTAAAAAAAAGACAAATTTCATAATCTAAAAATATATAGGGTGTTCCATTTAAAAAAATAAAATAGAATCCGATAACTTTTTGACCTGACTCTGTATACTAATTCCGGAGGAATTGAGTTCTACGGGAAAAGTTATATAAGAACAGTTCTCAAATTTTCGATAAGTTATCTGATAGTTGAGATATGAGGGGTACCTGAAAATGCAACAAATTCAATTTAGCCCTGCATCTTAAAAACTAAAGGGCTTTGATAATTTTGTTAACGGTTTTACGAAAAAGTAGCACACTGTCGCGAAAACCTCTTCTAAAATCTAAAAAAAAATCTATCTATAAAAATAACGGAGATACCCCGCAAAAGTACCCAAAATGGGATACCCTGTACGTACATTGCCCTGACCTATCACTTTAAAATTGTGTACACATATTTTCGATAACAGGTAACCTTGACCTTGATATTATAGGTTTTGATTTATTTTCGCTTGATACATTACCTATTATAGGAATGTTATGATTGCCAATTCCTTGAGAGTCCAATAATATACTCCATATTTCAACCATATTGTCCTTTTTTTTCTTGCATTTACTACCATTAAATTTCATGTATTTTCAAAATTAATGCCAAAATCAATATCATTAAACTATTGTAATATTGTCAGATTTATATGTGTGTATTAAATTTAAAAATAATAGGTAAGTAAATTGTGCTGAAAATTATAAAAAAATCTTGTAAGAGCGGATATATTGTAATGCTGTTGCAGAGATTTTAAGCTTTTTATGGATACCATCTTTATCGACTCGATTTTTAATTTTATTTTGTTAGTTTTTATGCATGGGCTATCTAGTCGATAAAATTAAGTAATATTACCTGAGTTAATATAACGTCATTTCCATTCTTAGTAGCAGTGACTACAGGATGACCAGATAATTCTACCCAGTTATATAAAACAGTGCTTAGGTCAACGTTAGATGGAAGAGCATTCGATGGTACATGATTGGCAAGAGAAGACCAGAGATTAGCTGGAACTGTGGCTTGCGATCGGCTAAAAAGAAGCAATCTATTACAATTTATTGCTAGATACTTTAACTATATGTATTATCTTAATCTTATATACAACTGTGGCAAGTTGAGAGCCACATATTTTTATTACTCCTTAATTATCTAACCTAATGCTTATAGTGGCCAGTGGATAAATCAGCGTCAAGATTTACCAAATTTTAGCTCGTCCTAATGTCGAATAATCCGAATAATGTTTCTAATAATGAACATAGCAAAATAATTATTAAATCAAAACTTCTGTTAAAATGCTAAATGTTCTTCTAAGATTTAAATTTTTAACACAGGCCTTCCGCATTTTTTGCATCAATTAATTTATTGTTAGTTTAACATGATTATTAAACAATATTTTGCTGGACATTGTATGATTTGGAAATGTAATCAGGAAACTCCAGTTCTTACAAGACATTTTGACTATTTTAAAAATCTCCTAGCACAACTTCTAGTAGAACAAAAAATGTAGTTTTATTACATCAATTTTTTTTATGGTATTTAAAATATTATAGTGTTCAAATGTCAGAAAACGAATTTTAAAACAGTAACGCAATTACCATTACTGTGTTTCAGAGGGATAATTAAATTAGGTATTTTCGATTAGATCCTAACATTCGCTTGAAATATATTATGAAATAATTGTTTAGAAAATAATAGAAAATATAGAAAGTTTTGTTTTAAGTAATGAAAACAAAATTACTTTGTCTATTTATAATAACCTCATTAAAAAAATAATTTTATTACTTCACTATTCAGTATCTAATTCTAATCATAAAAATTATAAGTCAATAACAATAATATTGTAAACACAAATCACAAGCACAAATTGAAATTCTAACTGGAGAACCATAAAAAATTTACAGATAGACAGTTCTTTTTTCAATGTATTTTGTTTTTATGTATACAGGGTATTGCACTTTGTCTGGGCTGGTAAGTACCTTCTTTTTTAAATAGAATATCATATATATTTTTCAAATTTTGACAGCGCGGTGACGGATGAGTTCAGCGATAGGTATTAACGTCATATTGGAACATTTTGGAGTTATTGGCATTTTTTTTAGTTTCCTATCTATTTTCAAATTAACATAATAAACGTTTTTTTTCAAGTTTACTTAAGCCAAAAAAAATTTAGAAATTCATTCTATTTGCAGACATTTACTTAAGTTTAAAAATTTTAAAAAGTGGCAACGTTGTCATGTTTCACGCATCGTATTTTTTTAAAATGAAACCCCTGCATATTATATAAACTCTCCGGTTCCGACTTACTATCGATCATCTTCAGTATGTAAGTTTTTTTTTCAGAACGAAGTTTTTAAATTGTGTAATTTCAAAAAATATATATTTACGCACTAAGAGTTATTACACATAATATTTTCTTCACCCTTTTTCATTATCTTAGTACAAATTTTATTAACTAGAATCAGTAAATGTGTCGGTAAAAGATGAAAACTTTGAATTTCTATATCGTTTGTAATTAGTTGTATGTCAAAATATTTTAAAGTTGTCTTCTGTGGTCATTCATTAATTCAGATATTTCGTAGAAACCGTATTAAAATAGTTTTAGATTAAATTTATAATAAATATTACGTAAACCTTAAGTTATTATTTAAATTAAGTAAAAAGTATAAATAACTGTTATATATGAAATAAACCTAAAACATGTTTTTCACGTTTAGAAATACGCGTATTGTAAATTTCTATAAATTTCTTATCGCTTTTGCTACACCCTGATTGTGCAATTGCATTCCATCACTTGTTTAAGACTTAAATTGCTCGATAATTTGACATTTATTTTTATACGGCTTTCATGTATTTTAGAGTTTCCCAAGAAAATATTACTAAGGATAAGATCCGGGTACTTAGGGGATAGCAACTTTTCCATTCGTTTCAATAATTGGTTCAAAATTTTGTCCATAATTTCCTGATGAAGAAGTGAATATTATTTTTCAAGTGTTTGGATCAATTTACAAAACAACAATTTTGTAGAACTGATTGGGCCCAATAAAAATAATCTCTGGCCTCCGAAAAACATTGTTCTGGTCACTTTATTTTACTTTTTATGGAAACTTAAAAAAATAAAGTGTTTTAAAATAGATGCCAAGATCTTAAGCAGTTTAAGCAAAAAATAGCTGAAGAAATTCAATTAAACAAGTAAAAGCGATAAAAAACTTGCTTTAGGTTTATACACTCCTGGACAATAATACAGCTGAATTTACGGTCAAATTTGAAAATTAATAACTTTTTCATTTTTCAACCGATTTTTTCGCCATATCTTAAGCAAATTATTAGGATTAATCTCGCATTTGCGTATTTTTAAGAACATGTTCTCTTATGCCATGATATACCAGGGGAAACAAAATGTTGATTTGATGCACTAATTTCAAAACATCTTGTTTATAATTGGGCAGTGGAATTATGTCGCACTATATTTTAAAAATAAGGCCCATTCATTCTTCTCATTTTGCTTTATGATTCATTGCTTTTCTTTTTTCAGAAGATATAGATTTTTAAATAAAATTTATTATTTTATTAAATAAAGTTTTTTATTCTTTTGTACTTGATTTAACGATTTTAATTAATTTAAGTTGCTTTCTATATTGAATTATATTTATGAACTGTGGGTTTAAGCATCATTTAATATAATTCTAATCTCGAACCATTTTAAAAATTGATTCCTATAAAGCCTATCTGCCACCAAAATATAAATTAAATTAATGTTTGAGCAAAAAATCACAAGTTTGAAGTTTTTTGACTTGCAGGTAATCGCACTGTATAAAATCTCAAAGTTTTGTTAATTTACTGATTCCAGTTAATAAAAATCTTAATAAGAATACTCAAGGGTGAATAAAGTTTTATTTGAAATAAGTATTAAGGCGTAAAAATTAATTTTTAAATAACTCAATTTAAAGCTTTGTTATGAAATAAAAGTTACATGCCCTAAAATGATCATCAATAAGTCTTAAATGGTCAATCGTAGACCCATGTTATTAAATATCGTTGAAATCCTTGTTTAATGCTCAATTTAGATTTAATACAATATACAGTTGTTGCATTTAAAACTTTTAAAAAATTACCAGATGCGAGACATTTGAGTAGTAGACTGTAAATATAAAGAATTTTAAACTTTTTTTGGCTCTAGTAAAATTTAAAAAAAGTTTAAAACTTCTTTAATTCTGTTAATTTCAAAATAGATAAAAAACGGAAGAAAAATTCCAAAAGATCCGAAACGTTGCGTTACAGTTCCGTACTCATACATATCCTTGAACTCGTATTTATTTTACCCTGTGTAAATAAAAACGATACAAATTAAAACTTCAAAAGAAACAGAGAAATATTTCCTCAATCTTTTATAGATCTCCAGATAGGCCATCATATTTTAGACATGCTGTACAAATACCAGTTTAAAACAATACATACTATACGTCATAACAATTTGTACCCAGACACCTACAATGTTAGTTTGCAAACTTACTAAGTATCAAGATATTCTCTGATTCCATAAATAAAACTATTAGGTCCCATAATATTTGTCTCAATCATTCTAAAAATCGAAGCTCCCTTGTTATAACTGATTGTACTAAATTTACCTGAAACCTTAAACGTAATAATTCAGTAATATAAAAAATACATTTATTTAGATTCTGGAAGCAGCATTAACAAATCATTAGTTTCGAGGTTACTTTGTGTAAAGTTATTCTTGGATGGATGTAGTAAAACTTTCATAAGGCAAATTTATTCTGATAACTAGACTACTAGATAACTATAAGATAAATTTGACCTTTCAGTTTTTTTTGGGTTTTTAAATATTAGCATATTTTAATGATAGCATTATAACAGGTATGCATCAAATTAATGGATTTATCAAGACGTCATTTTTGGTAACAACTTGATTTAGTGAAGCCGGGTTTTAAAATTCTTAGGGGTTGCTGACATGCGTCCATAGAGGGGGAACAAGGGATGGGCATGGTCGCCTCTGGTTTTTAGTGAATAATATATTATTTATTAATAAATTGCAAAATTCCATTTTTTAAAAATGAATTTTTTATGGAATGAGTTTTCAAGTTTTTTTTTTCACTAAAACCAATTTTACGAGTTTTGATTTTCTTCAAAATTCTAAATGCTTTTATATATCCCGCCTAGAGTTAACATATTTTATAGTTGGAAAGGCAATCTTATGTTATTTGAGGAATTTTAAACAACGTTAAAGGTAACTTTAAACGAGGATTTGTTAAAAATAATTTAAAATTTTCTGCTTTTAAAGATGAATGATCGAAAAGTTTTAGCTGAGGTTAGAGATTTCTGAAGTTAAAAACTTAAAAATATCTAGTGAATCTCTTTTCATGATTCTAACTCCTACTTATATAATTGCTCAGTACTAATACAATATTTTGGTAAAAATTATTATAACTATCAGAGTTATTTTGCCTTTGTAAACTTTAATTCTCATCAGTGCCGTTTGGAGATAGTAACAAAATTTTCGAACCATATTAAGTACAATTGATAAAAAATGAATTTTATATTATTATATATAAAACATTAGCATAACAATCAGAAATTGGAAAAATTTAATTTTAGCATTTAGCTTATATATGGTATCAGCCTCTTGTGGGCATATTTAATATAGGTATATTATCATCACTGTCAGGTAACTCGATGCTTTAAGTTCTGAAAATAATTTATAACAAATGACTAACAAGGTAATTAACCTAAAGAGCATACATTTATAAAGAGAATCACACAAGTTTTTGATTAAAACATATTCTAGTCACATAACCTTCTAGCTCGAGCTCAAATTTTGCGAACAAACAGCAGGTTTTTAGTAAATAGTTTTTTTTGTATATAATATACTATATGAGTTTTAAAAAAAAAAAAAACTTAGTCTTAGCAGTGTATTAAAATATCATCTGAAAGTTATTTCATCTGTAATAAAACAAAATAGCTCAAACAAATTTCTAGAAAGAGTCCCAATATTATCCTGAACATAAGAACTACAGAATGGATAATATTAATAATAAACGTAATTTGGAGCATTTCATGCAACAATCCTAAATGAAAATGATAGGGAACTGATATTGCTAGAATTATCAACTTTGTCCTGAGAGTGTACATGCAAAAGAAATTTCATTATATTTACCACCAACGTCATGCATATCAATTAGATGTGTTATGTATTATTCTAAGCAAGTGCACTGATGACTGAGCCCCGAAGACCATAAGCTCAACACCAACTATCACAATTTAATAATTTATTCAGTTTTATGTTTGTAGAATATTACGGTATTGCAGCATTCGGCGGCTTCAAAACTGAGGAGGATGTTAAAGGAAAAAAAACTCATTCATGAGTATTAGTCATTAGCATTAACATATAGCAATTTCAACAGGAATCCAAAGCCGATCTCTGAATAATAATATCAACCCGGAACAAATTTTTAAATTGTTGCTTGTTGATTGGCTGTATTTTGAATTGATAATTGAATCAGTTAAATTGTTTAAGTTTAGTTGCCTATATCAGGTGAAATAAATCTTAGCCTTGCAACTGAGTCGAATTGTTTTCTGTTACCAACTATTGTTCTTATATTTTTTACATAAGGTCGCCACGGATTGCAGAGCAACACACAAATTCGCCCATAGGTTGCTTCAGAAACTCGGCAATCCTATATTGGGCGCCTATTTTTATTTTGATTTCATTTGGTTTGTTTAACAGTTTGGTATTTGTTACGGAGTAACCCTTGATTTTTGACCAAAATTTGAAGTCAATTGGGTAACGAGGGAAGTAAAAAATAAGTATAACTTACGATGTTATTTAATTTGTCAATAATTATTAGGGTTGTCCTGTGTCCGCTTTTGTCCTTTTTATTTGTGAAATGCATTTAGAGCAACATATGGTTTTGAAAAAATGAAACTTATTTGCAAAATTTTACGTCTACGTATATTTGATGATACGCTGTGAAGACTCTAACTAATTATAATAAGTATTACCATTCTTTTTGATATGTAATTTTGGTTAAAAATGCTGAAACCGTTTTTTGAATTTTATAGTCAATTGATAATTACAGAAGACAGCTTCGGGCTTTTGATGAAAAAACAAGAAAGTTAATAGAACTTACAGAATAATTTTAAAAAATGGGGCTCCATATGATATTTTACTAACTAAACCCTTCCCCACCTAAAATTTAATAAGGTCTCCTGGTAAAGAAAAAATGTTTTTTGAAATTATGAAAAACTATTAGCAGGGTTGGGACGAATCTTCCCAAAAAGTATCCGAACCAAATAATTCGATTTATTTTTTCTAATCACGAATCTGAATCCTATCGCCAGTATTTTAATTTATCATATTCACTTTGTTAACTTCGATTTTATGTTGGTTTCAAATAAAGATGAAAAAATATTTTTGCGGCTTTAATTTAAAGTATATTGTTATAAATGTATGTAAACAATAATATATGTAGGGTATTATTGCTATGTAGCTTATACTTAGTTTATATATAAATCAAACTATTATTTTCTTATCATACTTCAAGTTATCTTTCGTTCTTAAATTAATGTTAATATATATTTACATTTTATAAATCCCGGGATTTACAAGACGATTAAAATAAACAAAATGTTTAGTGTTTATCTGTTTGTATACTTATTTAGTCTCTTAATACAAGCAGTACTTTAATAAATAGACAAAAGTTACCTCTTCAAAAACTTTTTTTTCATGTGATATCCGAATTTCAGCCAACAAGCAAACGCTTTTATTGGCAGGTTCCAGATATCTTTTTCAAATGTCACATGGGCTAATCCGATAAATATTAAGTGATGGGGTAGCTGAATAGGTACAGTGTTGTATAAAAATTATTCGGTCGTAATACCTATACCGTTCTATTATTATATTATCATATAAAAAGCATATTCATGAAAATTTTTAATTTTGAATTTCATCTTGGATTAATGGTTTTCGAGTTATTTTCATTTTAAAGTAGCAATTTTTGAAAAAGATACAGTTTTAGGTAAACTGTTTTATTAAGTTGTTATAAAGATCGTCAGATTTAATTAGATTTCTTAACAGTACGGGCAGGTCCTACCTATAAAATGTGTATAACGATTTTTGATGTAATCAAAATTGTAATAATATTAGACTGAATTTGTTAGGTGTAAAAATAAAAGAACCAACCGTTTTTTACGAAATTTTTTAGAAATATTTTGACTACCTGGTAGTTCGGTGTTATCATTATAATAAAATAATCCGAAAAATCATCTTTTGGTGGTAAAATAAATGTTACAATTTTTATAGTTGATATATTCAAGTGATTCGAACTAATAAAAAGGGAATCAAATCCGAATCCTCTGGAAATCGTGTAGCGAATCCGAATCAGGAATTCCTCAGAAAATATCGGTAAATTTCCTTTACCCAGAAATTCCCTCATTTTGAATCTTTCCTGTCCTTTTAGTTCCGCACATAATCATCTATTAACAGTTATATATTGTCTTCAAACATCTATCCCACACTCGATTTTTGGGCATAATTTCAATAAAACGAATAATTAGTTTTCAGCCTGATTTTTTTACGACTGCCATTTTGTTCCGTCATGTTCAATTCGTCCCAGGTTATCTCTATATCACGTTTAATTTTTGTGCAAAATTTGAAATCTTGTAAATAAGAAGAAATTTTTTACGTTGGTTTTTTAAACATTTTATTTGACCCAAATTTGGTTCCACCATCTTGTATCCGTACCCCAATTTTACGAGTTTATCTTTACACTTGCAAAAAATTTGAAATCAATCTAATAAGTTCTTTTTTCGGACTGATTTTTTAAATATTTTATTAGGTCGTAATTTTATTTTGTGGTCTTAGATTCCAAAATGTTACCAGTTCAGTTCTATGTAACATTTAATGTTGTGCAAAATTCAAGGTCAACTCTTAATTTTTGACCAAAATTTGAAATCAATCAGGAAAGCAGCTATGACGCGAACTGACGATAGACAGACCGACGGAATTTAGAAAACATCTAGGGTTGGACGCTAAAATTGTGAAGGTATTTTAAACCTGGTAGGGTTGTTTTTTCACGACTACATACATTTTGCCACCATTTTGTTCCGCCATCTTGAATTCGTACACCAATTTTGAAATTAATCTAAAAATTAGTTTTTTCATTTTACTATTTAATTTCTACGTAATACTTGATTTTTACGCAATGTTTGAAGTAAATTGGATAATTAGTGTCTTAGTATACTTTTAACTAAGTCGCCGTGTGTTCCTCCATATTGGATTTTTACGAAAATATTACCAGGACATCCCTCTATGATCCTTAAAATAAAAACAATTCGAATCACATCTTCGAATGCTAAAAAATTATTGGAATTCGTGATTCGAATCAAAAATGAATCGAATCCTTTCCAGCTTTGATCTTTAGCAAGGTATAATCAATGACTAGGTTAGTATATACTTGCCAAATTTCATAGTCATTTCCCACCGTATTCACTAGAAAGGTTTAAGAGTTAGACCTGGTCTAGTTGCATGATAATTAAAAGTCTTAGTTCGCCAGTTTCGCTTATGTGACTCTCATTTTGTAATTATGACATTCAGAAAAAAATACTTGATTGTTGAGAATGTCATCTTAAACCTATAATTGTCAAGTTATATCTGGTCTAAATTTAAGCTTCTTTAGTGAATCCCACAGTAACCAGTTTAAAAAAGAATTCAAAATTTGGCAATGTACAGTATGCTTTATAATTGCAGGATTTTTGTTTGAAGGCATTTAAGAGAACGATATCGGGAAGAAAATCTGGAGCACATCATTTTGGCACCCCCTCTTTGATTAGATGACCTTTCCGGTGCAATTCAAGATGAATTATTGAATATCATATTTCAACAATTTATCAGATGACCTTGTTATGCCGTCGAAGGTGATGGAAGGTATTTAACGTAAGAGAAGGACTTGATAGATACTTTTAGTTATTTATTTTTGCTTAAACCGTTTAATCAAATATTTGTGATAATTTTTTTTATTATGAGGATCTCATAGTAAATCAACCATCGCTATCTCTTAAAATACCGAATATCAGCTTGATTACCTTAGATTTTCTCTATATCGGGAACACTTTATTAAATTTTAGGCAGTAAAATACTCTATGGTAGTTCATGTTCTAGAATTATTGTATAAGTATTGTTATTTTCTTGTTATCTATCAAATCCCAAATATTCCACAAATATTAATCAAACATGAAAATCAAAAAACGTTTTAGTATTTTTGACTGAAGATCAAAAATGCAAGCAAAGCAATACAATTTAGTAGAACTAATAAGTGACTTTAGGCATTTCGAAAAAAGTTAAAATTTGCATATACATTTAATTTTTCCGTAACCATATGGTCATGTAAAAACCTGTATAAAATGTTTGTGCTAAAGAACGTAAATGCAATGAGAAAATTTGAAAAATTTTACAAAAGGGTGTAAAATTTTATTTAACTTTTTTAAAGCAATTTAAAAGAAATCCTTAGAAATCACCCTGGTGCGAACAAAAATAACCTATTTTTCGTGAGCATTTGAACTTTGGAAAATTCAATACTTACTTCACTTGGGCTTGCCGAAGTTGATGTTAAAGCTTGAGCAGTTATCACGGAATCGGCGAGTAATGCTGTGTGCACCTGTTCGACATTAAAGTGCTTCTCCAGCTCCCAATCCAGAAGCTGTGTAGTCTGAAAACGAAAATGGAATATCAATTTGTTGAAATAACCAGATTGGTAAATAAAAAATCTCCAACCCAAAATAGAATTAAGTAAAGTAGTATGTTAAAAAGTTATATTTAAATAATAGCGTTTTATGTGGCTTGTGTATTATTGTTGATATGCCAAATTTAGCGGTTTTGTTTATTTCGTCTTTTAATGTCGATGTTTCTGTACATTTACCAATTGGTTTACATCCAAATTACATCAGGTATCAGGTGGTAGTTTAGCATGACGCCTGGATGGTAAACTAATGAAAAACTTCATCATACACAAGCGTTCAGTTACTTTTGCCAGTTGTATGTAGGCGGTTTAAGACTGGAAAAGGCACCACTTCTTTTAATAAAATAATTGCCTCGATTTCACCGTGTAGCGCTTCTGTCACTTGTCATAAATTTGTCGTATTTCGTTTAATGCAACGCTTTTAATAAACCCGTTCAAACATGTGCATTGGAAAACTTATTTAAGTTATCGTCTTTTTAATCCTTAGTGAAGCCAATCTACCGAAAATTTTTGTGAAAACCGAATTACTCTTCCCCCAGTTTTTTCTTGCGTAAACATGTTGATGAGATTACACAGAAAGAAAATATTGAGGTTTTGTGTTTCAGAGCAACTGGAAGTCATATATATTTTTTTACTTGTGTAGAATAATGACGTTTTTACAATTTTTTTTAACAACGGAATAAGAATAGCGGCTTCTATTCGTTCGATTGGAACCAAAAAACAACGAATTACTTCGTTTTTAAATTTTCAACAAAACTGCGGGACCAACCAATAAAAACCAAATGACATAAAGAATCTTTGACGTTTCTTCATAATTTTACGTGTATTTATTCGATTTGAATAAAAACTTGTGTAAAGATATGTTTAGTGGTCATATCAAGCATATCAAATTTTAGGTCTCTGTATGATTAAAAACTGTAATTAAATTTGAAAACTGAATCGTCAGTAGTTTTTATACAAATTTAATATTCTATTTCTTAAAAATTGTTTTTTTTGTAATATTCAAAAAACCCTAAAAATATTATTTAAATAAGAAATTCTATATAATTTTTTATTAAAAAAAATTGTTGGTTTTTATGTTTTAAATACTATTTTTTATAATTAAATGTAGCTCAAAAGCTAGTAAACTCAAAAAGAAAGTCACATAGTTACCTACAAAAAATTATGTATAAACAAAAATAATAAAAAAGAATTAATGATATTTTATTTTTAAATAAAATACATTTTATTTGATTTTTAAATAAAACATCCAATGTAGCCTGTTTGCTCAAAAACTACTAAAGACGGTTTAATTTTTGTAACTGAATCGCAGTTTTTAACTGTTCTATTACATACAACAACCTAAAAATTGGTATACTTATTATTGACAACGAGAAGTATGTTTCCACAAGGTTTTGCCAACATTTTTTGACACGTGGTTTTTCTTATTTTATAGAATATGTATTAGACATAGATGTCGGAACTTAACTTCCGTTTGGACCAATAGAAAGAAGCCGCTGGAAAAAAAATATAAATATCGCATATTTTCTACAAAACTCAAAAAAAATATGGCTTCCGGTCATTGGGCAAAGAAAAAACCTAGGATTCCCATCCTTTACGAACTCACTGACATGTTTATATAAAAAAGAGAATGTCTGGTAAATTAATTCCTCTACGTATCAGGAATATTTCTTCTTGCCTTAGTTTTCGTATAAATTCGCTATTAAAACATAATGTGTTCTTTGATAGTCTATAAAAAATAGCGAAATTGTGTTTAGCAATAATCTTCTAGCCCGAAAATAACTACTTACTACAGTTCCGGCAAAGTACTGATAAAACCTTGCAAAACCTTCGTTTAAAAATGTGTAATCCCACCATTTGCAAGTAATCAAGTTTCCAAACCACATGTGAGTAAACTCATGGGCTACGACTAAAGCAATACTCTTTTTATAGTTGTTAGATGTGTCTTCTTCGCTGAAAAGTAGACCTGTTTCTCGATAAGTTACAAGTCCCCAGTTTTCCATTGCACCAGCTGAGAAATCAGGAATAGCGATTTGATCCATCTTGGGCATATAACTACCTACAAACAGAGATATTTAGATATTTACACAAAGTTTGTTTAAGAGTAGGTTGAAAAGAGAACACTTTACAATTTAAAAACAAATTAATTTGAACTAGTTGCCGTAAACCACTATTAAGGTTTTAAATGATCATCCTAAATGATTCACATTTGTTTTAAGGTTTATTTTAAAAAAACATAGGCTGTTAAACAATGCTTTCATAGGATAATCCATAGACATGAGATAGCTTAGCCAGTTTCTTTTATTTTCATGTTTTCGACAAATATTTTTAGAAACTGCCGCAGATTTTACATGAAGTAGTATGTAAAGGGATAAGCCCACTAAACTAACCCAAAAGAACCTTTCCGTTAACCCCAGTAAGGTGGGTCACTTCACTCCACCACATAGCTTGCTTGTCGTTCTTTTAATACCCCAGTCGAGGTATTGTAATGCCTCCTTGGAAAGGGACGGTATCTTTCATCCTCTCTTCCACAATTGGATAAAGAGAAACTCGCGAACCCCAGTCGATATATAAAGTAGCTAGTCCTTGACCAATTTTTGTCGTCTTTTCACAGGCCTATCTATTCAGGACCTGCTAACAATTTTTGAACCCGAAAACTGGAGCGTTGATATGCTCCTAGCGAACTCATTACTTTCTCGTTGGCCTCGACATCACTATGCCCGGAATTCAAGTTTAATTTCACTATCTGTGTTTTTGCTAACTCATTTAGGCCACGTCTGCTTTTCTGGTGATCTCATCATGGACAAGCCGGAAGCATTAACGTCCGCTTAACACTTTTTAGGCCCAAAATCTATACAGTCTATAGGCTCCTAGCAAACTCATTGCCCTCAATACCACTGTGGCCGGAAAGCCAGCTTAATTGCACTGCCTTTGTTTTTCAGCCTTGAAGGCCGTATTACTGCCTGAGTGAATCTGCAAGCAAATAGACAGTCAGGCGGAAACACTCTTCTCTTCGATTCTAATTTCGCCCCTAATAGCTAACTGCAATATAGGGTAGACCTTTGCCTTAAGGATAGTCGTGTGTCTTCTTAACAGAAAGACCTTTCCATTCACTCTCCGCTCCCATTCTGACTTCGTCACTAATAGCTATCTGCAATATAGCTTAGACCTTCGCCTTAAATAGTTGTCTCTTCCTATCAGAAAGACCTCTTCAACTCCCCATTCCGACCAACAAATGCGGCGCCAGTTGATACAGAACTGGATATCCAGTGTGTCATATTCATATTCTCCTCAATTGATTTGGATTTCAATTTCAAAAGACCTTCCGAGCCGTCTGGAATAATCGTCCTCGTGGAGAAAACAGGGATCTTTTGGCCGTCGGATTTTTACCCCAGACGTCACAATATTATTTCTTCTTTCTCCATATAGAAAGCTCCTGGAAAGCCAGGAAGCAGTTAAAGGGATTAGCTATAGTGGGCCTCATTGCTGTGGCAATTACTAAATAAGCCAGTCTTTAAAGTTTAGTTAGTTTTCGGCATTATCTAACTTTTGCTAACGCAGGCTGCCACATCACGGGTTCTTCGGTATGTTCTCTGTTATTAACAAAGTAAATAATAAAAGTTATATTAGAACTCCTAGCTATGCTTAGCTACACGCTTCTATTTTTTATATTGTCTTATTTGAACTTATGGCTAATATAGTATAAGATTTATCTCTATCAGCAAAAACTGTTATTAATTTAAGTTTTTAGGTTCCCGTTACTTGATGCCAGTGTTAAATAAAAAGAATCAAGGTCAAGGAACTGAAACTGAACTACCTACCCACGCAGATGACAATATTCCTTAACTTATTGTGTCAATTCTCTAAATATCAAGGTTCTCTATAAGATAGAAAGTAAAATTTTTGAATTTGAAATAAGTCATGAATAATATAGTGTTTTTTTTTTGTTTTTTTATGGCATAAAATATTTGTAGAGAATCTCTTAACAATGTTTCATAAATAAAAAAAAATTACCATATTTAATTCCAGTCATACTCTCTAAACTTCTCATAAGAGGAGTTCCAACTTCTAGAGCCCATTTTCGATCAGCCGCTTCTTCATCTCTTGAGCAAACTCTATGGTACACACCACTTTCTATTGGGTCACCTTCACTACATGTGAAAGATGATATAATGAACGCTATTAGGTAAGTCGACATAACCGTTGTTTCTTTGTAGTATGTCTTCGTTAAATTTCTGAAAACGTAATTTTCTATTTAGGGGGTAGATGCATTGAGTGGTTATTTCAGGAGGAAGAACAACTTTTATTTTTTGTATTTATAAACAAAAGTCATTCTACATAAAAAACAAAAAAGGCTATAGGTAAGAACTAAAATAGAAAACTGTAATGGTGAATTGATTCACCATTTTTTCTTACAGCAATGGCGACGTACCAGCACTGACAATTACTTCTCTGCATTAGTTTGTGCAGTTTTAAACCATGTTATCGAAAATTGAAAAATAAATCACATCATGTGCTTTAGTGTTTAAATGTGTCGTCCCTTAAATCAGGTAATTTAAGTTATAAATTAGCGCATCTATGTTGTGTAATAGATTTGTTTAATTTTAACTCACTTTGAAGGATCCTGAAGAAGATAATAAGCATTCTCAAAAGCTAGATTATACAATAAAGAGTTTCGTACACTAGGCCTCTTCTTTTATTTGACTGCATCCTCACAAAATCCAGAACCAAGGAGACAAAATTGTTTTTTGATTTTTTCTTCTTTTTTTTTGATTTACCGTATCTCCCTAATTGTTGACTTTTGACCAAACGTTTTTAACAAACTGCCCTTTGTTTTGAACAAGGAATATCATATTCAAGTTCCCTATTCTGCTCAATAACTTTTTAGTCTTTCTACGGTTTAGAAGTTATTTGTCAAAATGATCATTCGTGCATAGCCAATTTTGCTTAACAAAACTCCAAAAATACCGACATTTTGCTAAATAACTTTTAAACGGTTTATCTGACAAGAAAAACGCTAGAGGTAATTTCTATGTAAAAATGTCTAGGCTATCCAAAGCCAAATGAAAAAAATGTCAGTGGCGTACCATTTCTTTCTTCATAAATAAGTAATGTAAATCGCGTAGGGACCCACAGGTAGAAATAAAAAAAATTGTACACCAGAAAATGTGTCTTGATGCGTAGAAAATGTGTACCTAATTTCACGAAGATATCTGGAATGGTATCCCAAATATTACAAAGTTTAACACCCTGCATCTGGTTTAGGACATATGTTCATATGAAGTTTTTTCTTAAAATAAACTCTAGAATCACCCCCTTAAGCGTTATGCGTTTATTTTCAAACACTCTGCATATATATGTTAAAATGGTTGTATCGATTGTATACATTTAAATAAAACAAAATGAACTAAAACAATATACACATTTTTTTACTAACATCGTTATAAACACTGAATTGAGGATATAAAAATGTGACTGACGTTATATACCATGTAGACAAAAGTAACAACATCCAGAAATTGTTCGCGTTTTTATTTATGGTGACGAAAAAAAAAATCTGAATGTATAAAAGATTCGAAATATTATTCCATTCTGGCATGCAATAATGTGAATGTTGGATAACTCTGAGCAACATCCAATGTCTGCTGTCTCCGATAGACTTGGTTTATTTATTAAAGCTATTTGAAAAGACCATCAAATAAAGTAAATATTTGTATGTGAAGGTTTTAAAAGATCGGAAGCAAAACTAAAAATGTTTTCGAAGATCCAGATAATCAGAGACTTTTAAAAAATAGGACATCATATGTGGATAGTATGTGAATTTTTATTTTTACATTTTTCTAGTATTTTTCAATAGTTTTGCAATTATATATGCACCTGATTGCAAAATTCTATAAGTTTTTGAAATTTATCGTCCTCATGAAATGTAATAGCTCTCAGGGGGCAAAAGTACATTTTCTATAAAACTAATGAATTAGCGTCTGATTTATAAAAAAAGTAATTTTGTTCTAAAGCTTTCCATTACATGCGACAGTTAATTATGCAATTATAGGTTTTTAAATATATCTAAAGTTCGGCGTGCGAATCTGAGACTATGGAGAGAATGCAAGTATCTATGGGAAA
Organism: Kuschelorhynchus macadamiae; assembly: GCA_030620095.1. Taxonomy (NCBI): domain Eukaryota; kingdom Metazoa; phylum Arthropoda; class Insecta; order Coleoptera; family Curculionidae; genus Kuschelorhynchus; species Kuschelorhynchus macadamiae. The sequence continues at coordinate 942,307 of JAUTXW010004716.1, forward strand.
GGTACATTACTTATTGGTGATCGGGTACAACTCTGTATATCCATAGAGACGACTTTTGAAAAACCTCCTTCTCTCGTCGCAGGTTCCGCTCCCCGACGAAAGAGGGAGATTTGTCAAAAGCAGGCAATTTCTATGGATATGTAGGATTCTAGACAATCACCAATGAGGAATGCAACGTTTCCATAGATACCTGCATTCTTTTCATAGCCTCAGATTCGCGCGTCAAACTATACTATAATATACCAGATTTCAAGCCGTATAAGTCTGGTGACAGTTTTGGTAAGCTGCGAATCACTTCGAAAGTAAATTTGCCAATTTGTTTGAAAAGGTTTGGAATCAATGTATATTACCAATTAGTACATATTGTACTTAAAAGTTGGTACTAACCAAACCTTCAGCAGTGAGACTGGAGATAACGCAAAATTGAAGCTGAATGTCACTAGAAAAGACAGAATACCAAATACATCCTTAAGAGAACGAACTTATTTAATTGGCATAACAACACGAATTGTAGAAGATACTTGGTAATTTGGCGTTAAAAGGACACCTAGGCTAAAGGCACAGAACTGGCAAAAGAAATAGTGGTAAACTACTAACCAGATTGAGTGGAGACATTATGAACATAGCAGTCTCGCAGCATCGTCCAGAGCAAAATCTGTGGTACTATTTAGAGGAAGTCTATGCCCAACAGTGGACATAAACGATTGTGAGATGATGATAATAAAATATCCAAAGGAACACTGATATTCCTGAAACAACGATTAACATCGCCCATCACTTCTATTTCGTTCTTCGTCAGCTAACGATAGATTTGTTGAAGCGTTACGTACCTAACATTTTATGATATATTATTAAACAACACTTCCGCTCCTTCCCCGTTTTTTTAATTGTCTGTAAAGTGAACAAAAATCTATTTAATTGTAAATTAGGGCTCTGTAATAAAACTTACTATTATTCATATTCCCTGTAATATTAAGTTTGTTTAGCATTATCAAGAGAATCTTTGAATTTTAAAATGTTATTGAGTTATAAAATTAAAATTTAAGTGTATTCTGTTCTGGTCCAACTAAATGTTAATGATAGTGTACTTACGTATCTTCAATATCAGTACTGTTATCTATTTCACTATTACATAGGGCATTTAAACCTCTGGGATACGTTAGGCTAATAGCAAAGGTAGCCTTGAACTGTGGTTCATCGAAGCAAGGAAATGCATGTCGTGCACTACTCGGTTGAAACTGCGTGGTAACTAGATATGCAGTCTGATTGTTTTCGTCTTTGTATGAGCTGGTATAAAATCCTCTCATTGCTGTAGTCTCGAAAATTGAGGAATATCTGAAACGTCAAGGTTCGTAGAGTATTTCACTTGGTAATTTTTCGGCTCAGCTAACCATTCACGATTTTTATGATTCTTTGTACATTCAATAACTCTGGGCTGCTGATCGCAAATCTGAAATCAGATTTTATCGGCCCCGTTTCATTTTTGAGTTATTTTCTGTCAGTGCACATTTCAGCTTTTCAGTAATTTGTAATTCTCTTAATGTGTTTTAAATATAAAAAAACCCACGTAATGTGTTTACTATTTATTATTCTAGTATTATTATGTTAGTGTTCAGTGATTTGTTGCAAAATCCAACTATTTTGTGTAAAATGTATGCTGAAAATAGTGAAAGTTGAAATGGGCAATGGAGAGTGGATAACCGAGAAACAAAACGGTGCCGAAAAAAATCTTACTTCAGATTCATGATCACCAGCTCAAAATCTACGAATAATAAGAATCATAAAAATCGGCGATAGATAGACAAATTAACTTTGATTTAATTTAAATAAAATTTATATTTTAGAAAAATGTTCTAGACAAGCGAAAAGAGCTTAACAAAATAAAATATTTTTTTTACATATTCTAGTACATACATTTAAACTTATTCACGAATTCGATTTAAATTAAACACTAAATTTGACGGGCGTCCTAGGGATTATTTTCAGTACTTTAATTTCTTAAACAAAATAAGTCAATATAAATATTTAGCAGTTAAAATACCTTAAATAACATCCAAATTATTGTGACATGTTTTTTATCTTACGACTATAACCCTTGATATAAATCGAAAAGTTAGATGGATTCTCTAATTTTTGAGTAAAGAGACGACAATAACTGAGCTTGCGATGTCGTACGGAAACTTGTGACTTGTAAGCCTAAGTGATGATGTTCTCGAAAAAAAAAAAATTTAAACAGAGAGGTCAGACAGTTTCAAACACACAGTATGTGGTTGCCTACTGTATCATCAACCAGGAAAATTTTTTTGAAAGAAAATTGGTCTGCTCTCAAATGAATTTCAGAAATTTGTAAAGTAAAAATTACGAAACTGATATAAGAGACTGCGCGTAAGTTGTTGGATTTTATGCCACCTCAACTCGTGCAAACAATACTGAAAAATTAGCTGATGCAGTTTTGAGCCAAATGAGTTTTGCCAAAGGTCTTCTAGTAAGTAAAAGTGGATAGTTTCTGTCTTTTTCGAGGCCGACAAAATTTGCAGATAAAAACAATTATCAAAAAAGTTAAAAATATTTTAATCTGACGACGGTTTCGGATATCTTATGTTAATAACTAAAAATGTATTTAAATTAAAAAAAAATAAAACAGGGATTAGTTTAATATGTTTAGATTAGAACTTACTCTATTTAAACAATATATGTAAATAATGATATTTTATAAAATTCTAATTCTAAGATACAAAGTACAAAAATTCAAGACCTGTATTTTCTAACTAAAATTCACAATTTTGGTATTATAAATATTATTGCGTGTAATTGTTGATTTTTTTCATATGTTCAAGTAAGGTAATATTGAGAACACTCAGATAATCTGTTTCAGAATGGCGGACGTCTAAATACACTGTGCAAAAAAATTATGTTTATTGAAAACTGTGACTAATTTTAAAAACCTCAGTAAAACATTAAAGTAAACATCTTTCTTAATTTGTAAACCAACTTCGAATAACGTGTTCTTTTGATCATTCAAACGCCTTTGAAAGGTGTTTTAAATTATTACGTAATTAGTTCTTGAAGAGTTAATTGGAGAAAGTTAAAAATGTACGCTCGAGAAAACGATGCAATAAATCTATTTATCATATTTTTTACTAAGCTAGTACTTTACCTGTATGCAACAAAACAATTATATTTTTAACTCTTCTAGCAGGAGACTATGAGGAAAATTATGTTTATAAATTTATATTTTTTCGGTTATTTATTGGCAATATTTTAATTTATCTGTAGTAGTTCTAAAAAATCTAATAAAAAATGATAAATTAAAACATTTTTGGGTGCCCAAATGTCCAACAATATAACATGGAGTATTTTTTTTTAATTTAAAGCTATGAATTAGATATCTGTATTATAGAAGTAACTATCAGTGTCTCTTCCTCTTTTTGGACAATGATTTCCTATTAAACAGAATGCATTAAAAATTATATTTTTAGAACTTTCGTTATTTATTTTCAATATTTTCTTAAATACTTTTAGTTTAATATTCTCTTTGATTTATATAAAAAAAAAGTAGAAGCAAAATTTATATGCAAAATTAACGCTTATATAACTCTCTAACTAAGCAAAAAGTTTGTTAAAAAATAAATAAAACAAATAAAAGTAAATAGCAATATTGTAAAAGCTAACATAATTAAATTAACTAAACACTAACACTTGGTGCTCTTTACACGGTTTTGACGATTTTCAACAATTGCTAAACACTTATCGGTTGCTTAGTCGACTGATGCGGTATTTATCCTTACAAAACTAAAAGTACTTGAGTATATTATATGCTTTTAATTTTCTTTTGTATAAATCAATATGAATGTCAAATTAAAAATACTTAAATCAATAATGAAAGTTTCATAAATATAATTTTTAATGCACACTGTGCATTAGGAGTATGCTACTATAAGAAAGAATGTAATACTGATTCTAATGGTCGCAATACAGTTATCTAATTCAAGGCCGTAGAATTTGGAAGTAAAAATGATACATTATAAAAACAACAACTTGACGGATATAGGTTTAACATGATATACGGAAAAATAGAACAAATAATTTTTCTAAATGTCATAATTACAAATTGATAGTGACATAAATGAAACATAAGTGGAGAACTAAGAGTTTTAAGCACCATGGCAACTAGACCTGGTCTAACTCTTAAACCTTTTTAGTCAATACGGGGGTTAATTTTTATTTGTTATTTCTCTTTTTTTAACTATCTTAGTCTTAGCAAAGCTAGAATGATCGACTGCAAGCGGTTTGTTATAATTTAATAAATACCGACGCTTTTTTCTTCTAGCCTCAAAGGTTTTGTTGGCAATGGGTTTTCCTTAAAAAGCGGAAAACCGCAAAATAGGTTAATATTTATTATTAACAAAAGTTTTAAATTTATCCGATATATGAATTTCACTATCATGTCTTTGTAGAGATATGTTGAATTTTTATTAATTCAATTGTTTGCAACCTGTAAGCGCAGCTTAATGCTATGAGCATAACTAAAGTTGTTGAATAGCAAAATCGTATAAACTGATCTTTGTGAACTTTGGCTATTTTAATTTGTATATGAATCCTGGTAAATTGACCCAGGTTAAGATAGTTTTATTATTTTTTCCTGCAGTTCTTTTCTGTAATCTCCAATCGGTTCTTTTTGCCCTTTATATGCTTTCAATTTTATTAAACTGAATTTTTTGATTTTATTATAGTTCATACTTGAGAAAATTCTACATGTGCCTCCCGAGATTGTTTTACTTTGTCTACTAAGACATTTTTACCACTTAGGAACGTGTCGATTGGTTGATTTGCCAAACGTTTTTTTTGGCTAGGTTTTTCTGAGACAGTTGCATTGATTGGCTTGTTAAGGGCTATGAGGTCTGCAGCAATCTGAGGTTGAAGTATTTGAAGAAATTTACCTTCCCTTAGCTTATTATCATTTAAAGAGCTTGCTATTTCCTCATTTAATAATAGTTTCAACACGCTGTAATTCCTTCCAAAAATGCAATCCCTTGTTTACTGTCTTTTAAAGGATCAGTGCCAAACAAATTCGTTGTGTTTACAAATTCAGATTAATAGTAATGGGATAGACTTTGCTATTAACTGTGCCGTTTCCTCAACTGAAATAATGAGAACCATCTGGTAGAAACAACAACAGGAAATCAATAAAATGGAATCATAAAGCTTCGTAGGGTTACTTTTCGCAAACCGTCTCTTATGCTAGCCTATTAAATTCAAATTAATAAAAAAAAACAACAGCCATGAATCATAAAGGTTCGTGGACCAATTAAAATAATGCCCTATGTGTTATTGTAATCTCAACAATTAAGTTAAAATTATCTGCCATATGCACCTGTGTAGTGGTTAGCACTCTCTCAGTGCAGTTTCTTAATCCAAAATAGTGAAGAAAAGTTGGTATGAAACAATAACATACAGTTTCAGAGCGCTACTTCAAAGAGTACCGTCCGTTAAGTCAGCCTGGTAAATTTAAATTATTAAGAAAAAATAATAGCAGGCAAGAATCATTAAGAGTCTGGCCCATGCCAATCAAAAGAATTCCATTTTTAATGTTTGTTAGTTGTATTTGTATATCTGGTACAATTTCTGATTCATTAACAACTAGGTTAAAATTATCTGCTACATACACCTATGTAGAAACGATAAGAACTCCTGTTCCGTTTCCTCATGTAAAATAATGAGAAACAGTTGGTAAAAACCATAACAGAAAAGCATATAATTAAATCCAAAAAATTCGAGGGTCTACTCCTTGAGTACTGTCTGTTATGCTAGGCTAGTAAATTTAAATTATTAAGGAAATGAAAATTAAAATATGTAATCTACGTGAGGACCTGCTATTCGGTAAAATTTGTATTTGCTTTTGTAATTTTTCTGCTCAGTTTTTCAAAATAACGCTATTTGCATAAACTCACATCTTTTGTATCATCACTGCTTTCTAGGCATTTTTGTAACACTTTTGCACTAACAGACACATGACAAGCCAGAAAAAGGGTCTAAGACACAAGAAAATATAATGTCTAGCAGTACGTGTGGGTGATTCAAAGATTAAATTCTGAAATATTTAAACTTGGGAGTCATCGTGAAGGATAATAAATAATTTTATTACATGATTTATGTTAAACATGTAGATATTTTTTATTTTATTAATGCGGTCTTTTTTAAATGGTCCTGTAACTAATTACGTAATTAATTTAACATAAGCTTTGAAGCGTTGTGAAAGATCGAATTATCCAAATCATATTAACAAGTTGGGAAGTATTAAAATGAGTCACAATGTTCAATATCTTTAACTTTATTGGCGCAGTGTATTTATAACGTACTATGCTTATTTTTTAATTTGAACTTTACATAAGGTAAAAGTGTGTTTCTGTTTTTAATTGGCAGATTTCTTTAAGCCTGTTCAAAATGGTAAACACCTAAATATTACAAATTATGATTTGATACTTGTATACTCTTCTTTTTTTCTAAGCATGTCCAGTTGATAATGATATATTCTACACTAATATTTGCCTTAGGAGAACGCAAAAGAAATCTACTTTTTATTCTATAAAAAATTGAAGAAATATTTTTAGATTCGCTTAATAGAGAAGTGCATGTACCAGGTTGATGATGGAGCGATTAAGCCACGTGGGAGACCTCAAAAATTGTCATCTGAATGTAGATAAGCATAAAACGCAGAAGATTAGCAGAACTATCAAAAATCGAAAATAGTTTAGCTACTATTTTATGTGATTGCTATTGCTCTTATTTTCTAAATCCAGACAAAGTAACTAAAATTAGTAGAGAAGAAATTTTATGCCTTTTCGTTAATTCAAAATTATTGAAACATCTATTTATACAAATAATGAATTTTTTCAATTCCAAGATGCCTTCAAATATCATTCCTTCATATTAAATTATTTTCAAAGTTAAAAAGGGATATTAGAACTTTAAAAAATGCTGAATCCTACTGCTAGCGGATTATTACAATCTTACGAAGAAGTATTTGATTGATATTAACAAAAAATATGATGATAAAAAATGGGTAGTTCAGTTCAGGATTTTAGCGAACTAAGTACTGAAGATGGCAGAATGTTCATCACCTCATTTTATTCCACTTAGGTTAGATATAGAAAAATTCCGATAGACAAGGAACAGAACTTCTATATAAGAATCCAAGGTCCTCATTAACTATCCACCCCTGAGTTTTTAAATTTAAATGTTTCTCAGTTGAGTGATATTTTTAAAATGACATCCGCTGAACAGCATATATAAAATCAAAAACATTTGTGAGCGTACTCTACCTAAAAGCTTTCAAATGAAAAGTCACATGGCCAAGTTTGTTATTTTTAAAATTTGATGACATCATCTGCACAATATAATGTTTTATTTTTACTTCATTGTCTCAAAAACTTTGACGGATTAAATATTTTTCATTAGTGATTTATATTTGAAAAGCTTTTGGATATTTTTGTGTCCACAGTTCAGAAAAAAACACACACACTTGAACTGTACGCAAGAATTTAGCTAAAATATAAATATACATAATAGACTGCAAGGACTCCGCTCATTAGAACATCATAATGCTAACGTATTAAAAAGTTTTACAATTTTTTTCAATACTTCAAAGACCGATTATACTTCAAATAAACAGTTCATCAGGAACTCTCATTAATTCGTCATATAAATCACCCGTGTTATGGATTAATCGTAATATTAGCAAGTACGCAACTATATTTGGCTCGGAGTTGTGAATGACTTACCTTCAGCTATTTCCAATGGACGTTGCCCTTCTTTTGCTGATGATATCACCACATATAGTATCTGCTGACTTAATAATAATAAAGAACTAGTGCGATGCAAATTTGCTTCATTTTAACAACTCCAAGAAAAACATATTAAATTCTAAATGTGAACTTAATATATTTCTAATATCTGGTCAGATGATAAATAAATAATCCTAGTAAAAATAAATTTCTAGGGTTACAAATAGACTTGATCGCTCTGCCTGACACATTAGCTTCTATCTTTCCTATTCGAACCTTTTCTGTTGCACGAAATATATATTTGTCAATATTTGATTCCCATCTGCGTTATGACATCCATTTTTGGGAATCTTGCTCTCATCATTTATTTAAGAGATTTTTTATTTCAGAGAAAATACTCACCCTCCTTTTTGTATTAGGTACAGTTTATCTGATGCATAAGAAATGTTTAGTTCAATCCACAACAAATGTAATAACTCGCAGTTCATATAACATATATTGTTTTTTTTTCAACTTGTTTTCATATACCTTTCATATATAGTAATTATTTTGATATTTACTTTATTTATAAGATTGTTGTGTTTCTCTTTTATCAGATTAACTTTATATTACGTTTATTTATTCCTAAGTTTACTATTTTTATGATTACCACAGTTTTCAGTTTGTTTAAAGAGAGAAGAAAGATTGTCAGGTAATGGAGTAAAACATATCAATAAACTAATTTAATCAATGGATCAAATACTGTTAGTTGCGGATTGGCAAATCTGGCCATTGATGGCGCAGAAATCTCTCGACGGATCCCAACTACACAGAATACAATACAAAGTTGGTATTCACTTATGAGGTGTTTTATTTCACGTGGGATGGATCGTCTATTCGGGATAAAATCTGTCTTGTATAAAAGGCATTACTGAGTATGGTATTATCTATATTATTATAATCTAGTAGTAGACTTACGTAAATGTTAGAGAGTAATTTGTATCTTCGCTAAACGGAGTTGATACTGTAATAGTATAGATTTCAGTGACCGCATCATAGCTGGTATCAGCAATTGATATTGCTTGAGAATTAGACGCAAGTAAAACGCCTGTTATAGTGTTTACTCGGTGGTGCAATTTTATTTCTGTAGTGCTGCTGCTATTTACAGTAAAGTATATTATCACTTGACCTATAAAAAATATGCATTAGAATAGTACTTCACATTAAACTCATTTTATGTAAGCCTCAGCCAAATATGTATTTTAAACAAAGGAATATCATATTCTACAAATTGTAGTTATTTCCTCGCTTTTTACTCAAGTGCAGGGGCGTGCGGTGAAATTTTAAGAAAGTGAAGCAATTTTTAGAAACTTACCTATTTGTAATGTAATTCGATTCTTTGATCATTTTTTGCAAATTCGTCAATGACGTCATCATAAAAACGTCGGTGCTTCAACATATTTTGGAGAAGTTTATTTTCAATGGACAACAGCGATACATGCGAAAGTCTCCCCTGCCCCGTTGAATTTCTCACGAAATTTTTTATACGTTAAGTGTTGTGTTGGCGGTGACTAATTTCCAACTGTTTATTAAGGGCGTGTTCAATTCTTGTTTTGCCGAAAACTTTTTTTTTATGACGGCCTGCAAATGCGCTTTGGACATAATGTGTCTTTTTACAGCTTTATCGAAATTCTTTAAATCGGAAAAACTAGTTTTATTCCAGAGACCTTTTTCATTTTCAAAAAGTATGGCCAACAAAATAATTTACTTATATTTACACACCCTGTTAGCCATTTAAATTGTTCATATTGTTTTTCCGGATAAAAATGTCTAATACAGTTTTTCATTTCTGTGGTTAAATTTTTCATAGGCGGTTTTGTCCTTTGGAAATTATTTGAAGCTTATCAGCGAAGTTCAATGTTGAAAATCCCTTTATTATTAAGACACACACACTTCTTACTAAAATCTCCAACATTTTCAACGTTATTACCGACAGCCGAAGTTAACGGTATTTGCATATCCACGTACGTATTATTGTCTTCCATATCGCACCATGCACGACACGACGTACGTATCACACAACACACGGATAGCCGTTCAAACAAAGAACCTACTCCAACGATAGCTTCCGCCCCCACTTAAAGCACGCGACTGAAATGCAAAAACTGCAAACAGTCGGTGGAAAGTTCAATAACCTCTGGCTCGATTTACAGGAAATCAAGCATACAGGACTTGGCTGCAGAGAAGCTAGCGGCCCGCATAGGTTCTATTCGATTTCTATTGTGGCTCGGTTGGAGTCAAGGCCGCATTTATTATGGGCTTGATAATTAAAATAATATTTTAGCATTTTTAATATAAACTAAATTAATGGTTTCCTATTTCAAAAATTACATTTTAGAAGATATTTTGTATTTTTTTTGGGGAAGCACTGCTTTCCTTACGTCCATGGACTGCACGCCCCCGCTCAAGTGTAACAAGGTGTAAACAATGTTGTGTTATACTTTCACTTTTAATTTGCTTACCATCAAATGTGTTAGTTTGTCCTGTAAAAACTCCTTCTGGTACAGTCAGATCGACAATATAAGCTGATGGAATTACAGTTTCTGGTAGTCTGTATTCTTGTGAATTGGCAACGGAGAATCCAATACAAAATACTACTGTAAGAAGTTGTGGTAACCTCATTTTGATGGGTGATAATCCTGAAAGTTTTCAATTACTTTAATTTTTAAATATTTGCTAGATCATCTTCTATCGAAGGGGACAAACGTAACTCTGATATCTAGAGAGTAGAGTATATAGAAGAACTGCTGAAATAATAGTGGTAAACAATCATAATTAACCATTAAATTAATGCCAAAAAGTCTTAAAATTTTATAATATTAGATATTACCATGACTATTTTTTTAGAAGAACCAAGATATACATTTTTGTGAAATATATTTTTAATTTTTTATTTCGCCTTTAAAAGAAAAAATAATTTAACTTCGCTAAAACTCCTTTAAGTTTTAAAAGAAAACCTATTTTATCTTTTCACTGTTTATAGCCAGTTGACATATTTCTTATAAACAAAATTTTAAGTAAACAAAACATTAATTAATTTTTTTATAACCGGTAAATTTCTTTCGCTGAGAACTTCTCTCGTTAAGAATCTTTCCATTTATTAATAATAACGAAGTGACCCAATTTAATTCCGCACATAGTCATGTATGTGTGATACATATTCATAGCCTAACTGTTCAAATATTTCATTGGGCGTCATCTTGTTCCACTATATTGAATTCGTACCAATAATTTTTGCCTAGGCCAGACATATTTTTGGGGCATAATTTAAAAAAATTGAATAAGTAGTTTTTACACTGATTTTTGTAAAATAGCGGTTTTCCTCCTTCTTGTTGAATTCGCACTAATTTTTCACTATATCATATTTAATTTTTGCGCAAAGTTTGATGCAAAAGAAGTTTTTTACGTTGATGTTTTTAAACATTGTATTTGGCATTCATTTTGTTCCGGCATCTTAAATTCATACCACAATTTAGCTACTATATCATACTTTATGCTTGCACAAAATTTGAAACAACTTTAAAAAGTAGTTTTCAGGCTGAATTTTTAAATATTTTATTAGACTACCTTCTTGGATTCGTACTAAAATGTTACCAGATGATTTCTATGCTACACTTGATTTTTATGCAAAAATTGAATTAAATTGGCTAATAAGTTTTTTATAGATACATCGTGATCTGACAGACAGACCGACAGTATTGAAAAAACATATTTTTGTTTCGGACTCTATGGAGCTAAAACTAAGATATGTATAACCTGGGAGGGTGATTTATTCACTATTACAAACTTTTTATTTAACCACCATCTTGAATTTGTACTACAATTTTACCAATTTGTTTCTATATCAAATTTAGTTCTTGCACAAAATTTGAAAACAACCTAATAAGTACTTTTTTCAGGTAGATTTTCTAAACATTTTATTGAGCCGCCATTTTGTTTCACCATTTTTGATTCGTACAAAAATTTTACCAGTTGATGCCCACGTAGTACTTTCAGGTAAATTAAATAAGCTGTTTTTAATAATTTTTTTTTTACATTTCACTAGGCCGCCATTTTGTTTTGCCATATTGCATTTTTACCAAAATGCTGCCAGATATGAGTGTATGAACCCTTAATTTTTTGGCAAATTTGAAGTCCATCAGGTAGGTAGTTTTTTTTTTATTTATGAGCAGACCACGAAGGCCGAAGACCTAAGTACTAGCGACAGTGGTTGTTTTAAGTAAAGAAAGGAAAAGTATATTGATGCGAGATTTAGAGCCTTGCAGATTAATAGAAGTGGGAAGGACCTTTGCTGGTAACACATTCCATAATTGGGACAATTTGGGAATAAAGGAGTGAACAAAATGACAGGTATTTGGGCCTTGGAGTTGGACGGTGAAGGGATTGATGTGGGTCGATGCTCATCTCCAATACTGGATGATAGTTCATTAGAACACAATCCGTGGTAGTATCTGTAAAATAGAGTATTTTTCAGCTATGCTGCGAACAGACAGACCGACGGAATTAAGAAAACATGTTATTTGGCATATAGGGACCTTAAAACTGCTTTCCTTTTTCGAGGGATGTAAAAATACAACAAAAAACCTTAACTGATTAGAGCGTAGTGTGAAAGATACATCTAGTATACTAAAGAAAAGGAGAAAACAAGATGCTATATTTATTATTTTATCTTTTCAATTTAAGCTTTTTTTGATAAGATATTTTCATGCGTAATAATCTGTTTTTTGTAAAATCTCATTTCATCTATCGCAAGATATACACACACACGTTGGTCAGTATTAAGTAGTCACTCCTAGCTATAAATACTCTCAGATTTTAAGAAACCAGGTTTATTTATTTTTTATAATAATTAATTTATTTTATACTTTTCAGTCATAATTTACAAATAAACAAATTTGGAAATTAATACAATAGCATCTATCAAGTAAGATCCTTACAAACAAAATATTATCAAAATTAAGACGGACTTCGGAAATGTATAACGTATTAGTGACCTTTTTCATTTATAGAATAAATTGTGTGCAATTCTTGTACATGTACAGCAGATTCTCCTGCATAGTCGAGCAAAAATATCTCTTAAAAATCTTGGCTTGTTATACTGTCATGTTATCAACATGATAATATCTATTTTGCATTACGTAAAATATTTACCCATTTTACGTGAACAAATTTTGAAATGTGTATAGACAATAAAAATTGTACTTACTTGGTTACCACTGTATTTAAGAATAAATGCAATCTACATAGACTTTATAAATTTTGTCGATATCTTATCAAGAAAGTTTAAAATATAGTACAATAAAAATCTTTTTCTAATCCATCTTAAGCCCAAAAATAAGTAAATGACAATGATTGCTCAGATAGTGAATATCCTTGATAGCATTTGTTATTAGTTTCCTGAATTAACTTATAATTAATGAAATTTTAAGGCAAATATTACATAGCGCTTTTTTGATGTTCCATCAAATGCCAGGTTTTATATAAAAGCTTATTTAAACCACAATATAAACATGTTTCCCCAGAAGTTGCAGTCTTTCATCTGATGGCTAAAATATTTGTACAGAATGTCCGGTTATATTTTAAAAGCTTAACTTTTAGAGATATCAAAAAATATTGTATTGAAAATTCTACGTTTTCCTCTGTCAAGATTTGCTAAAAAATAAAGAAATGACAACTGGTAAGTAAAAAATTGAGCACCTACTATATCATTTTAAATGGAACATCCTATATAACATTTTTTTAATAAATGATTATCTTCTTGTTAATTATAAAAATACCAGCTTTGATACTTTTTGGATAACTCAGATTCCTAATAAAAACCCTGCCATAAGGGGCAAACTGATAGAAAGATAGATAATATATAGTACAAGTATAGTCATTAAAAAATATATATTGCCTCTTATTGCAGGATTTTTGTCAATTTTCTTAGTCTTGTTTAAAGATAAAAGTATAATATTATACAGGATTCGCCATTTAAATTAAGAAAGTCGGTGTTAATTTTTTTACTTTCCAATTGTCAGTTTCTTATTTTTTAGCAAATGCTGACAGTTTAGAGAAAACCATAAAACTTTTGCATACATATTTCTTTGATATATCTAAAAGCTAAGTTTGTACATGTCGATTAAAATATATCCAGACACCCTTATATTTTGTAACTTAATAATTGATAGATGATCAAGATGCAGATTTTGCACCCCGATAAATATTTTCGGTTTTCCGAAAAGTAACGGTAATGTCATTAATGGAACCCTCCATATGTTTCTAACTCATGACAGTAGTCTAAAGTCAGATAGTTTGATTTTAAAAAGCTGCAAGTATGAATTAATAATAGGCAACTTTCGTGATTATATTAGTAATTTCACTTTGCTTGTAACAGGGAATAGCTGAAAACGTACTATCCAATTGATTAAAAATTAAGGGTCATATAGGGATGGAGTGGTATAAATCCAATATGAGGGAACAAAATGGAGGCCTAACAGTATGGTAAAAAAAACATTATAAGAATACTACTACCGAATAGATCTCAAATTTTGGCACACACATTTAGTGTGATATAAATAGTAAAATTTTTTGGGTAAAACTAGGGTGAACAATATCACGGCTTGATAAAATGTTTAAAAATTTAGTATCAAAAATTGCTTATCTAATTGTCTTGAAATTTTACCAAAAAATCATATGCGAAACAGGGATAGGTTTGTAAAATTTTAGTTATAGAATAACAAAATTGCGGACCAACAAAATTTTTAAATATTGGTTAAAATTCTATTTCTTCAAAACAACAACTTTTTATGGATGAAAGAATGCCATAATTTATTTTATAACTTTATTTAGATACGAGGGGCAAACCACTAACTTGAATTGTGTACATCAATGCCCATTTTGGGCATTACTTAATGTTTTTTAACTAATGCCCATAATTCCTTAGTAAATTCTTGCCAATGCCTACTAATTCCCTCTAATTCACTGTACTACTAGTAATGCACCTAAATTCCCAATAATACCTTCTACGTAATACCTTGTAATGCCTAACAAAAGTGGCCTCAACTATAATATTCACAGCAATATAATGCTGAAATAGTTACTTAATATACAGGTGAGTTATTTAGTCAAAGTCAAATAGAATAATGTTTAATTGTCTTTCGGTTTATGTTATAATAGCTTATGAGTTTATATAATATAATTCAATTCTTGCATACAATATCCACCTTTAATATTAATAATAGCAAATAATTTTAAAAAAGCTTTACCAAAATCCTGCTAGTTTCATATTTGATTCATAGTAACTAATTGTAATTATATATATTGTTGTTGTACTTTTGCCTCGTCTTTTGCTTATTAGTTTATACATCTAAACTGTAAAAGTATTTTTCTAGGATATTAGAGAAAAGTCTAATAGATACAAAATAAATAAAAACAAAAAATGTTTACTGCTTGATTTACTGTTGATAATAAAAATCATAATTATTTATTCCCGTTTTTTTCGTAGATATATATGAAAGGAAAGATTCGAAAGAAACAATTAAGTTTCTTGAAAAAACTCATTTATTAGTTACTCCAACACATTTAAATGTTATAAAAGAACTTCGAGCAAAATAAGAAAATATTTTAAAATGTTTACTGATTAGTTTGAGGAATAGATAATGATATTATTTTTTTAAACAAGTATAATAATCCGCCAGCAAAAATGTAACTACTTAAGAACATCTTGTAACTTCTTATACGAGTTCTTGTGTAGCTAATGTGTTTTGTAGGACAATGTAAAAATTGGATTCTAGGTATTTTAATTAGCAATCATGAAACAATCACCTGGTAATCTAATAAAACGTAAAAAGTTACTATTTTGGCATTTTATGATTTTTGTCATAATCATGATTTATTTCAGTTTAAAAATAACCAGCTGATTTTATATGATTGCTTAATCATAATACCTAGAATTCAACTTTCATATTGTCCTACAAAATATATTTTCCAATTTTCCAGTCCGACGCGTGAATAAATTTTAATCAGCGGTGGCGGAGTATGCATCACTACTAGAAATTTCCGTAGGAAGAAAATGTTTGTCCTCGCGTAATTAAGCTATCCAAGAATTTACAAGATGTTATTAATCAGTTGCCTTTTTGCCGGCGACATCTTGAACTCTAACTTTTGTACAGTTGTACACGTTTATAGCAACAATTCTTATCATTTTTCTTGTAGCTAAAAACCTAAGTTACATAGTTGCAGTCTCGGTATTTGCCTGATATAATAATAATAATAATGATAATAATAATTATAATAAATAGATATACAGTCGCTAAATAAAAAACAAATTTACGAACTCAGAAAATTCTTCCACAACAAACAAACTAACCTCCACAAGGCAATAGTGAAAGCAGACAAGAATTATACACCGCTCGACCTGTCTCAAACGAGCCACGCAGCAGACGCACACAGTCACATCCAATCACGACTAAAAAAGATGAAAGCCTGGTCTGAAAAAACACCTCACGGAAGACACAGATACTACATAAAGCAAGACTACATACATAAAAAGCTTTCATATACGTGGTTACAAGAAGGACAGCTGTTCCCCAAAACAGAAGGCTTCCTGCTTGCCATCCAGGACAAAGTCATAGCAACCAGAAACTACCAGAAGCACATCATCAAGGACACAACCATTGAAGACGAGAGATGTAGGAGATGTCACCAGCAGAGAGAAACGATCGATCACATAACGAGTGGATGTAGAATAATGGCCGGAACTGAATACACCGCGAGACACAACTCAGCAGCGAAGGTCGTTCATCAAGCATTAGCCACAACATACACACTAACGGAGAACACAGACCCTTACTACCATTATACACCAACATCCATATTTCAAAACGAAGACTACAAGCTCTACTGGGACATTGACATCCACACAGATAAAACAATCTCCGCAAACAGCCCCGATATCACCTTTCAATCCAAAAAAGAGAAAGTCACTTTTAATTGACATGGCTGTCCCCAACGACGAGAACGTCCAAGCGAAATACAGTGAGAAGATCGCCAAATACACCGACTTGGCAATGGAAGTAAAAAGGCTGTGGAAACAGGAAAGAGACATCATTGTTCCTCTCGTCATATCAGTAACAGGTCTCACCCCAACAACGTTTACACCGCATTTGGCTCCATTAGGAATTAATACAGATATTCACAGGAATATCCAAAAATCGTTCAATTTGAAAACATGTAGCATCGTTAGATCATTTCTTAATACAAAATAGTTGTTTTTTTCCATTTTTCTTTAATTTTAATATTTTGTACTGATTTGGTATAATCCCGTTAGTATAAAATACAACCACAGGAATACTGTGAGACAACAAGTCATTAAAATAATAATAATAATAACGTGATCCAATTCAAACACCAAAAATGGAATTTGACTATATCACCCAGAAGGAAGTTAGCAGCTTTAATAAAGAGAACGAGCAACTGGAAGTTGCTAGAAGTTGACCATATTCATAATTTCTGGTATAAGAAAACTGAGGTCCTCCATGAATCTATGGCTCATCATTTTACCAAAATAATGCATCATCCGGAGACAACCCCCGCATTTCTCATGCTGAGCGCTATAACTATGCTACCCAAAAGCAATAGGACAGAAGACCTGTTCCAGTACAGGCCTACCACCTGTGCCCACCATGTACAAGGTCCTAACAGGATGCTCGCAAATCGTATCTATCACCATATTGACAGTCATAACTTATTAACCGAGGAACAGAAGAGATGCATTCGAGACCATCAAAGATGCAAAGAACAACTTATCATTGACTGCGTGGTACTTAAGCAGGTATAGAAAAAACAACGCAAAATATACCCTGCTTTTACAGACTATAAAAAGACGTTTGACAGTGTACCACATTCCTGGCTAATAGACGTACTAGGAATATACAAAATTCACCCTATGATCATTAATTTCATAGAAATTATCAAGCACCAGTGGAGAACGAACCTGAGGATCAATAATGGCGATCAATCTCTTACCACCGATGAGATACACATCAATAGGGGAATTTACCAAGAAGAATCGTTAAGTTGACTTTGGTTCTGCTTAGCGATGAATCCCCTCTCCACGTTGCTCAACAATACTGGACATGGATTTAACATAACAATAGAGACGATTCCTGAACTTATTGACTTGACATACACCGTCTCGAAACACATCCATATGGAATTTGGAATGGAAAAATGTAAAGCCTTAAACATCCAAAAAGGCAAAACATTAATGGTGATATAGCCGTACCCAATGGAGAAATAGTTCTAGCGATGAACAAAGGAGAGATCTAGAAATATCTAGGATTCGAACAAGCTAGACTGCTCCAGGATAAGCAAGCAAAGACCAAGCTGAAAGATCAGTACGTTCTACTGAAGACAGAACTGAACGCCAGAAATCTCATTACAGCAATGAACACCTATGCTGTGCCCGTGCTGACATACAGTTTCGAAATCCTAAAATGGACTAGCATGGAGCTAGAGGGACTACAACGAACTACCCGCCTAATGATGACCAAGTACAAGTCATATCACCCAAGGTCATCAATTCTCCGAATGACCTTGCCACGAAGAAGAGGTAGAAGATTTCTTGTTGACTTGACCAATTCGCAACTCCCAACAGCTGCAAAAATTGAGAGCATCAAGCCTCCACCGCATAGTGACCTTAAGTGACAACTCCACTTAATCTCGCACCAACACCTTGACAACATCATCCTAAATTCACTTTTAGACCCCGGCAAACAAGAACAGTGGGCTCAAATGGCACGGCCGACATCATAATGACTTGAATCAGCCATACATAGATAAGTAAGCATTCAACAGGTGGCTGAAGGATGGACAACTATTCCTAGAGAAAGAGGGATTTGTGATGGCAATCCAGGATCAAGTTATTACTACACGAACAGCATATAACATCTGGCTGCACTTACTTAGCAAACACGGATTACCTCCAGCGACATAGCCGGGTGTGTAACACCTTACACCAGAAGCTTGCCAAAATCATCCTCAAGTGGGTGTTGTCTTTGATGTTGTCAGATCGACCGTAATTACAAATATGTTCCGATTTGTTAATTACCGAGGTCTTTTTTTTATTTTACTTTCTTTTTAATCACTGGATTTAGCATTTACAAGTCACAGTCGCTTTTCATGAAAGTACCCTTCTCAAAACAGCCGATTCTAATTTGTATATCCAAAGAAAAATCGTTTATTGCCTGCTAATAATGCATGTCTGGTAACAACGTAATACTTACGTATTGGTCGAAATTCCCATGGTAATGCCTACTTATTTCCAAAAATTCCTTACCAATGCCCAGTATTGCCCTCTAAGTCCTAGTAATGCCTACTAATTCCTAGTACTGCCCTCTAATTCCTTTGCAATTCCCAGTACTTCCCAGAATTTGTACACCATAATTCCTCAGCGATTTACCCCTCGTTTACATATAAATATTATAAAATAAATAAAAAAAATAAAATTTTGTTATTGTTAAATACTTTGTACTCACAACTTCCCTCGTATGATATTCCATTATATACTGATAAATATTTTATGAATCTATATAGCAGTTTGGTAATAACGTAAAGAAAAATTAAACTAGCACAGTTTCTAGAATTTGTATAGTCTTTACCAAATAATTATATGCATATATAGTCTGTATTATAGGTATGTAGTGCAATTCTGTACGAGGTAACATATACTGGGTGGTGTGTTGCTAGGGTTGAATATTATGAACATTTGTAACATAAAAACAATTGAATATCGTTTCCGATTTCCCCGGAAATATCCGCGACTTCGTTATTTAAGTAGAACACCCTGTATATTTTATATTTTTTGAACTCTCCTAACAATTCTAAACAACTTTTGAATAACATAGCCTATGTCTAAAATGTATAGTTTTTCAAATAAAGCCACTTAAAAATGTGCCATAATTCCCACTTATTTGTGTTTTATAGAAAAACGGAGTAGGCCAGGATAAAAACAATCACGGTTATTTACTCTTTATTCAAGCCTTCTTCCAACAAAATGTCAAAAAAGAAAATGTTCCGAGTTTTAAAAAAATGTGATTTTCGCAAATCGATTTTTCAAGTTTTGATCAGACCCTGTACCATAACTCAACTGACTGGAACAAATCCTTCACTACCCAATTCTACTTTTTTATCCTTTATCCACATATGACAAATTCATCTTCCATAAACCGCTGCAAACTTGAAAAATTGATAACCCATTTTCAAGTTGTTAATGCTCATCTAAAGCGAAAATCAATATTGCTAGCACTTATTTAATTATACCACCGGCAAAGTTGACCATGGATTCAAAATAATCTAATTCAAAGGAATCCTCTTTTAATTCATTCAAGTTTTAAAAAAGAAATGAATATGATAAGGTGAAAACAAATGAATTTTATTATATCTAGAGATGATTAATATTAACTAATAATAAAAGAAATATAAAAATTTACACAAATTCGAGCATTATGGGCCGGTGCACCATTTTGTTGAAAGTAGATGTTGGAAACTTCTGCAAGAGTAAATTGTCCAAAATTGTCGATAACTGTTATTTCTAGAAAGTTCAAATAAGTTTGTGCTGTAAAGGGCTCATTAAAAATATTGGGCCCACAGTTCTCATTCCTAAAACAACTAGCCACACATTAACACCAAAGCGTTCTTGGAAAGATCCTACTCTAAATAAATGTTGATTTTCATTTGCTCAATGTCTTACGTTGATCCTGTTGAACATTTCCAGATTCGTGATCTGAGACTCATCCGAAAATAATATTAATTATTTAATAAAGTTATAATTATGGTTAGAATTTTCCATAAACCATCGGCAATATTCAACTCGCCGAGCAAAGTCATTAACACCCAAGAGTTGGTGGATTTGGTATTTATAGGGCTTGTACTTATGTTTCTTCCGAATGTTCCGTGCACTTTCTGTGTTAACTCCAACTTCAATTTCAATTTAGCGAGTAGAAATACTTGGATCAGCATTCACACATGCCAGAACGTTTATTTTAGCATCTTCACTAATAATGAACCTTCCTTCATTTTCATTTTGGGGAACTGTTTTCAAATGTTACTACCCACGGAAAATAGGCATAACAGGGTTGGTTTCTGTCAGGGTATCGGTCTGCGTAGAGTGTTTGAGCCTGACTTTTATTTTGCCAGCACTCGCCATAAACGAGAAGCATATGATTTATTATTTGTTCCGCCCTTATAAAACTTGCCATTTTAAAGAGATAACAAATAACTTTTAGTTTACACCACTAGAGACACGAAATAAAGCATGAGAATTTACAAAAACTGCAACAATCTACCAAGCCCACAAGTGATAAAAGTTACTTGTCAAAATTCAATGTTTTTAAAAACCATAGCAATCTCTGTCAAGGCTAACATGATTATTTTAATTTTAGCAAAAGTTTGTTTATAGGTAGTTATCACACTAGGGTAAGTTATCATTAACTTAACTCTCATAAACAACTGCGAAATTGAAAATTAGTTACCCTATTTTTATGATGTTAATATTTATCAAAAGCGAAAAACAGTCAGTTGACCCGTTATGGTACAGGGTCTGATCAAAACTTGAAGAATGGATTTGCGAAAAACATATTTTTTTTTAAACTCGGAACATTATCTTTTTTGAAATTTTGTTGAATAAAGGTTTATATAAAGAGTAAATAACCGTGATTCTTTTTATTCTTTATCCGCCGTTTTTCCATAAAATACAATTAAGTGGGAATTATGGCACATTTTTAAGTGGTTTTATTTGGAAAACTCTACATTTTAGACGTAAGTTATATTATACAAAAGTTGTTTAACACACCGAATTCCATATTTTTATCTCCAGCCGTTTTAAAATGGCATTCTGGGTAGTAGTTTCATTGTCACCCGGTATAACAAACGTATTTACAACTTTTTATTATCAACTCCTTGACTTCTTGATCAGATTTAATAAATGTAGAAATGTTCGTATGTGTTGCCCGAGTGTATTGCTGTTTCTAACTAATTTGTGTCTTATAGAACGCGTTTTCCCGGGTGATTGGAAAGTGGCTGGAGTTACACTATTTCCAAAAAATAATAATATTTCCTCTTTAAATGTATTAAGACACATTAGCATTTTGTCTTATCTGTCAAAAGTCCTAGAAAATATTATAGATAAACAAATTAGATGTTTTTTAGAAACGCATTGGTTACTACCAGCTAACCAATCGGGTTTCAGAAAAGGCTATAGTTGTACTACAATCCTCTTAAACATTACAGCTGAGACCGTTTGATTCGGGTAGATCGGCAGAACTTATACTTTTCGAACACTAGAACTAGAATAATCTCAGGAGCCTGTTACAGTGGACCGGACGCTAAAGAGTGGACTAAGTCAAATGTTATGGTTTTGATAAAAATCAAATTGATTCAAACTTGTGCGTAAAGTGGGAAACTATACAAAAAATCTAGGCCCCAAAATTGACAATGACTGAGATTTAAAAAACATATAAATCAGTCCATGGCTTACTTTTCTCTGAAAATGTCACATCCCTCCCGACATGTTTTACAGAAAAGTATTAAAATCAAATTAACAGATTCCCTTGTCTGTGCCACATTAATTATCGTGATGTTATATACGGACCGAATAAACTTACTATAAACAGAATTGAAAAAGTTTAGAATTGTTTACGTTTCATTTACGGTATAGGAAAATTTGATCCGGTCTCTCATAAACTTAAAGACACAAGGTGGTCGAAAATGTCGGACAGGCGGAAATTGAATTCTAAGATATTGTTTCATAATATAATTATTAGTAAATGTCCTCCATATTTAACGAATAAAATTAGATACGAAATTAATAAACATAATTTTAGTTTAAGATTTGAGGGACTAATTACTCCACCACCTCATAAGACTACATTATTTAGAACTTATATTAGAAGTTTTACTTATATTACGCTATTTAATTATACCTAAAAACATTAACTAGCTCTGCGTCTAGTTTATGATTGTGCTTTTCCTCCTCCTTCCTTAGCCGTTTGTATAGCTTTCGCAATCTAAAGTTTTAAGAGTGTAGTAATATTGAGATTGTTAACATTACTTTCTAAACCTGTTAACTGCTATTATCGTAAACACATTTATATATATATATATATATATATATATATATATCCTTTTTTACAGTATTATATATATATATATATATATATATATATATATATATATATATATATATATATATATATATATATATATATATATATATATATATATATATATATATATATATATTTATATTTATATATTCAGGATGTGTTTAGTAGGAAGAAATTATTTAGCTTTTTTTGATTACCTAATTTAAAAAAGTGACAATTACTTTTTGACGTGATTAAAAAATGTACAGGGTGAGTCATTATATTTTCACAGCTACCTACAGGATTTATAAACGAAAAAGAAAAACTGTAAATATAATAACTTTAGGATTTCTTTTAAACCGTTATGAAAAAAACAAACGACTATCGCTTGCCTATCGAAATACGCCTTTTTAAATGGAACACTCTGTATTTTTATAATTTTTATGAATGTTCTCTTCTTTCTGATTTTAAAAATATATAGTTTGACTATTTTGGTACAACGCTTTTCTCAATTATTTTGGTTTAGCTGCAACAAGTTTTGCATCATATAATATTATCTTAGTCTTACATGGCAATTAATGTTGCAGTTAAACTAAAATAATTAATAAATGCATTACGCCACTATAATAAAATTACGTATTTTTCAAAACAGTAGAGAATGGCTTTTTATAAAAATAAACAATATACAGGGTATTCCATTAAAGAAACCTATTTCTTACCCTACACTTTTGTATTTCCACTTTTTCTTTATATTTGTTATTAAATAACCCTGTCGGTGCGTGTCATAGTATAATAACTCACCCCGTACATACAAGTATCTCAAAAAGCAAAAAATGATTCTCTTACTGTATAAGTTAATAGGTTTAAAACTGCTTTTTAATTAAAATAATATTTAGGGTTGTTTCTTTGATTTAGTTATTTAAGTTTTTGTAGGAATTAGTTTGTTTTTTATTAAAACGTATGCTTACTCCTAGAAACGTTATTTCAAGCTAACTTGTATCAAATTTCAACCCCAAAGAATAGCAGTCAAATCCAATATTCCTCTTTTAATTAAAAGATCTCTTCTAATATTTACTGATTGAAAACGCCGCTTCTCGTTCCCGTTCGCGAGTCGAGGGTTATCGCACGAAATAATTTAGTTTTGGCGAGCATTGATGTCTCTGGATCGATTAAATGAGTTATCTATTGCGTAAGTTATAATGGATCTTTGACATAACTCAAGAAAATCACGGGAATTCGGCCAGGAAATGTCTTTATTTACGTTTTATTTTTATTTGGCCAAGCTTTCGAAATATTCTTATTTCTTCATTATGTGCCCTTAAAATTTAAACAATTTAATTTAGTTAATTATATTATAAATATATGTTTCTAGACTTACATATAATAAACACGAAAACGACTCAGGGATCTTGAGAAAAGTGGTTGTTTTAACTAAATATTTCTACATAAAATTTTGATGTCAAACGTTGAATGACAATAAATAATTTATTTTTTTGTTACGGAAGTGTGGCAAAAAATTAAAATTTTCAAATTTAAAGGTTATGAGAATGTTCCTATTTGAAAAATTTTATCATAAGAATTGTTTAAATTCTGGGAAAAAAATAATAAGGTTACGTATAGGAAAGCGCACTTTAGAATAATTCATATAATTAATTGTAATTGTTATTAATATTATTATTATTAGTGGAAAATTTTGTTTCATCTAAAAATAAAATATAATAATCTGTTTTTTAATTCATTGCAAAGGTTCTTTTTTAATTTCTGCTATTTTTAAAATCGTTCTTTTGGTGGTGGTATTATTTTCTACGTAAAATATTTTAGTTTCTTGAAAATTCACGTGTGACCAGTCTCAATTATATGTTCTGATACTGCGCAAGTTCGTTTGTTTAATCTTGCGTCACTTTTATGTAATGCATACATTCAAGTAGCGGGAATGAGAGTGCATATTTTGTGTTGTGAACAATAAAAAGAGAAATGAAAAAAATTATAAAACAGCCTAAAAAAAGACTTTACCTTTTTCTTGTTATTTAAATGCCGTAGGTATTAGTTTTGAAATGGTTATTATAATCTTATTTAGGCGTTGTTTTATTAATAGGAAAACTGCTCAGGTTTACGCTTTTTAAAATTCCTGCAAAATACAAATAGCTTTGGTTTTAATAAAAAATGTATTTCTTAATTTGAAATTATTTTATATTTTTCATTTGCTAAATTTTTGCCGAAACTGCATATTTTTGAAATTCTGTTCATAAGTTGGAATATTCAAATTTTACACAAATAACAGGAGATAATTATCAGCAAAGGAATAATAAGAAAAAACCTGACAATAATGCGTCATAATTAATTCCCAAATTACAACTATTTGTACATTATAATTGAGATAATATAAGGATGGCGCATAAGGGATCATCATTATTGCCAGGTAAGATCGGTATTAAAAAAATAGTCATTAAGGTTTAGAGATATTATATACAAGTCCAGTTACTTAAAATTAATCTATATAGATAAGTTTAAAAATATTTAATGTAAGTTTAATCACAAAACATAAGATTAAGACATCGTGAGACATTTAAAAAATATTTTAAGAATGTCAAATGTTCGAGTACTTTTTGTTTGATAATCCTACTTTTTGAATCGAACCATTATTTTGACAGAAAAGTTTATCGTAAAAATGTCCTTATATAAATGCACACATATTCTTTTTAGAACTAACACCAAAATGAAATAAAATTATATAAATCCGTTAAATTAAAAAACTCCTTGCAGTCTGAATTTAGAGTGTTATGGTAAATTAATAATTAGCGAAATCTATGATCATTATTACATTTATTGGCTCGGGGACACTGCAACTGCAACAGCGGAGTTTATATTTTGTGTTTTGTTGTTTATATTTTGCGCACTTACTTTTTGAGTTTCACTTGTATGCATGTACTTCAGTTGTAAAAGTCGTATAGTTTTACCTGGACCGCTGGGATTTTTTTCTCAGAATAGTTAAATCAACATTGGACATTCGCCAAAAATGACAATTTGTGTTTTTTTAACGGAATACCCTATTTATTATATAAATCAATTTCACAACAGGGACTCCATGATCTCTGCCTGGAACATGTCCTGCTACTCTGCAGGCATAATGATCTATTTAAGTCAAACGACGATCGCGTTTTCGCTCTTTTTAGAGCTCATTAGGCCGCTATAGACTAGCGAGCCCCGTGTAGGGCAAAGACACCAAATGGAATCCTAAAACCAACTGTTCGGCTGGCTAATTCCACGACTGGTATTGAATTACTGTGTAGATTCATGGTGTTCATTGTGAGCAATAATGTTAATTTTTTTTTATTCCATGTACACCGACGTCGTTACTATGATTCCTCTATATATATATATATATATGTATATATATATATATATATATATATATATATATATATATATATATATATATATATATATATATATATATATATATATATATATATATATATATATATATATATATATATATATATATATATATATATATATATATATATATATATATATATATATATATATATATATATATATATATATATATATATATATATATATATATATATATATATATATATATATATATATATATATATATATATATATATATATATATATATATATATATATATATATATATATATATATATATATATATATATATATATATATATATATATATATATATATATATATATATATATATATATATATATATATATATATATATATATATATATATATATATATATATATATATATATATATATATATATATATATATATATATATATATATATATATATATATATATATATATATATATATATATATATATATATATATATATATATATATATATATATATATATATATATATATATATATATATATATATATATATATATATATATATATATATATATATATATATATATATATATATATATATATATATATATAAATTATATATATCTTGGAAATTAAAAAGGTAATAGAAAAACGCTTGAACCCGTCGATTTAGATTTATTTTTACGCATATTTAGAAATTATTTTAAACTATACAGGGTCACTCACAAAAGTTGTACAACTGTCATCTTTGATTTTTTCAATACAACGCCTTATTTTTTTCTGCTGATTTGAATTCTCTATGAAATTCTAGACATTTTTGGTATAACATAACCTATACTGAAAATCAACAGTTATCGAAATATTCTTATCTAAATAAAACCCGTGTATTTAATAACCTATCGGACATTTGTATACCCTACGTATGTCTGTCGCGTAATCCCAAAGAAAAATGACTTTGTCACTCTCATTGTGTTGATAAGTCATATCATTTATTTACGATCTGCCATTTTGATTTCAAATATTGACTATGCGTTTAGCAGAGAAAGAAAGAATTGAAATTCTAATAATGCTTGGTACTGGTGATAAGACTATGACACAAAAAGAAGTTTGTCAGCTGTTTAACAACAGATATCCTCATAGGCAATCTATTACCCAGTCTGCAGTGAGCCAAATAGAAAGGAAATGGACGAATACTGGTAGTGTTACGGACCGCTTTGGAAAAGGTCGCCCTAGGATCTCAGATGAAAATAAATTAGACGTTCTCTTAACTTTTCAAGATAATCCACATTCCTCAACTACTGACGCAGCCTATGATAATGATATACATCAAACAACAGTTTTCAAATTTTTAAAAAAAGAAAATTTTTATCCCTATAAAGTGAAATTCGTTCAAGAATTAATAAATGATGATTCAGATCGCAGAAACGAGTTTAGCGAAATTATGACCAACATGTGTAATCATGATCCATTATTTGTCAAAAGAATTTGTTTCACAGATGAGGCAACTTTTTGTCTCAATGGAGAAGTAAATAAACAAAATTTTAGACACTGGGCACAAGAAAATCCTAACTGGTACAGGGAAAGTTATACACAGTATCGTCAAAGTGTTAATATATGGGCAGGTATTGTAGGCAATAAAGTTATAGGTCCATATTTCTTTGATTCCTTAACGGGGCAACTTTATCTTCAATTTTTGGAAGAGAATCTTATACCAGCATTAGCTACCCTACATCCTAATGTAAACGATCCGGATCTTCCCAGTGAACTGTTATGGTATCAACAGGATCACCACCCCATTTTGCAGCTGATGTCAGGAGATACTTAAATGAAACCTTTCCGAGACGTTGGATTGGGCGACGTGGGACAATAGAGTGGCCGGCAAGATCGCCGGACTTAAGCCCGTTAGACTTTTTTCTTTGGGGGTATGTGAAAAACGAAGTGTATAAAAATAAGCCACATACTATTGAAATTCTTAAGGATCGTATTCGAACTGTTATAAGAAATATTCAATGAGATACAGTTACTAATGTGCAACAAGAGTTTTTCCATCGTCTAGGGCATTGTAGAGCTGTAAATGGTGGACATTTTCAAAATTTAATAAAGTAGTTTTCTTATTTAATTTCCTGATATGTGTTTTATGTTTTATTTAGATAAACATATTTCGATAACTGTTGATTTTCAGTATAGGTTATGTTATACCAAAAATGTCTAGAATTTCATAGATAATTCAAATCAGCAGAAAAAATCAAAGATGACAGTTGTACAACTTTTGTGAGTGACCCTGTATAGTTTAAAATAATTTCTAAATATGCGTAAAAATAAATCTAAATCGACGGATTCGAGCGTTTTTCTATTACCTTTTTAATTTCCAAGAGAATGAATGTATTCCTTAATTTATCATAACCCTGTTTATATATATATATATATATATATATATATATATATATATATATATATATATATATATATATATATATATATATATATATATATATATATATATATATATATATATATATATATATATATATATATATATATATATATATTGGGTTCTGTCAGAGTAGGGGACGCTTCGTGGATGCGAAGAGGAACTTTTTGGGAAATAATGGGTAACCAATGGGTGCGTGCAGGCATTCGGCGTAATGATTTTGCTGAAAAAACACTGGTTTTGGCGAATTTGTCAAACCACTTATTTCTTCAAATATCGATACATTTATTGACTGTCTGAAAAATATGTTAATCATTTACGATTACGTTATATTCTCAGGGGACATTAATATTGATGCGTTAAAACAGTCTTCCCCCAAGGTAAAGTCTTGAAATTATTCGATAAATTCAGTTTAATGCAATATATTACTGAACCTACACGAATAACGGGAAACACTAGCAGCCTTATTGATGTCATCATAAATAATAATTTTTTAACCCAAAGTAGCCACTCTATACCCATAGCTAAAACGCTCTCACATCATTATTTAACATATTATACCTTATCTAAATATACGATAAAA
Source organism: Kuschelorhynchus macadamiae (assembly GCA_030620095.1). Lineage (NCBI taxonomy): Eukaryota > Metazoa > Arthropoda > Insecta > Coleoptera > Curculionidae > Kuschelorhynchus > Kuschelorhynchus macadamiae. The sequence goes on from JAUTXW010004716.1 coordinate 971,647, forward strand.
AAACGCCCTTCTTTTACGGATCGATCGTATTTATTTTACCAATAATATAAATGAGAAACTTAATATATTTAATGAAAATATATATTTTTTGATAAATAAGCAGCCTTTACAAAGAAAAACATAAAAAAACCATTTACACCCTGGATTACTGACAATATAAAAATGTTAATGAAACTGAGAGATAACGCACATAATAATATAAATAATTGTAATAACAGAATAGACACTACGTCAGTGAAAATTCCAACTCTCCTTGTTTCTAAGATACGGATTTTTTTGTGTTGCCCGTTAAGAACATTCAAATGATGTATTACGAGTCGAGATAATTATACATCTTAAGCTCTAAAAAACAAAATTACGATTTTTTATAGTAGGCTTTGATTACGTCTGGCCACCATAGTGAAACATGGACCTTTAAAGCATACCTTTTAACATTGAACTAATTATTAAATTAAGGAACATTGTTGATTGAAAATGTATAAAGATATGTTTAAAAACTCATGACTCATGTCTGCCTGCCTTTTCTACACATTTTTTACCCAGCCTCACATCTTTACGGTTAACTCTCCTTAAAGTGTTTCCAGTTATTCTAATAAGAACATATCGTACCCTCTGTTCTAATTCTTAACGAGTTTCTGGTGAACAAATTCATATACCTCATTTTTTGCATATCCCTATAAATACAAATCGGGATGTGTAAGATCTGATGACCTCGCCGGCCAAGCATTAAGATCATTATTAGAAATTATTTTATGGCCAAAAGTGTCTCTGTAAACCTCGGCAACCTCTCCAATATTGTGAGCTAAGCAGCCATTTCGCTATAACCAAGTGTTGCACAAATAATGATTTGTTGGAATGATGTTTCTAATTCAGCCTTGTCTGTGAGGGCTGGGGTGAGGATTGTGATGTGCGTGATTGTCCCAAATCACACAAGAAATGCAGTAAATGTTTAAAAGCTAACAAACGGTACAAGACCAACTACAGTATCGACCATGGTGCCAGTGACCCACTCTGTCCCTCCTATCAATATCTGATTAGTGTGTTACGAAGCAAAATAGAACAAGAAATCGAGATCCTGACTTTTTAGCATTTTACATTTTAACATAAGAAGTATCCGTAAAAATTTGAATGAGTAATTGGTATTACAGTTTTTCAGCCTTAAATATTGTGACATTATAGTGCTTACCGAATCTTGGCAAATAGCCAATGAATAATTTAATATTGATGGGTACAATATGTTTTATAACAATGCAAAGCTTAATCAAAACGATGATACTATTGTTTACATAAAATCGACTTTACATTTTCGAATTTCTAATATAATATTAAACTTTTCCGGTTTTACACTGAGTAGAATTATTTTGGATGTTAATGATATATCTGTGGGCATTTCATGCCTTTACAGACCTCACTCTGCAGATATTCCTAGTTTCTATAAAGACCATGAGTCTCTATATTCTGTAAACTCAACAAATCAAATAAATAGTCTAATTGGTGACATACACATTACCTTACCAGTAGAGAACAATAATGAAACAAATGACTACACTACACTACTGGGACATTTTGGTTTTCTGTCTGCTATTAACAATCCCACCCGTGTAACTTGTGACCCTAGTTTCATATTGGATCATATATTTATTAAAAAAAATCTTAAAACTAATTTTAAATATTCTTCTTTTGTTCTACACTCTTCACTCTACTTTCACTACAACTTTTAGTTTATATCATCTGCTGATGATGCTAACTTGGTTAGCGAAACGCGCGTCCAGAACGTAACAAGTTGTGGTGTAGTGTGGTTAGAACTCTTGTATTTTGATCTATCTTCCACCACAGGTTCCAGTGTTAGGATTTAAATGAACTTATTAACACAGAGACTTGGTTTAGTGTTTTGGAAGCTAGGCTCACAAAAATTCTCAGAAATTATGATGATTATATAAAAAATTAAAACAATGGATCACTAATGGAATCATTAATTCCATTAAATAAAAAGAGAAAATAAAAAAAAACTTTTATTATATCATGATAAAAAAAAATTGTATAGAAGATTATAGAAATAATTTGTATAAAATTATACAAAAACGAAAACATAATTATTATAAAAAGGAAATCGAAAATAGTAAGAATGATCTATGATCTTAAAAAAATATATCATATAATCCCAAAGGCAAGAAATGAAAGTACAACAAAAAATAATTTAAATTTAGAAATTAAAAACAACAATGTAGAATTTGACAGTAAAAAGGATATGGCTAATTTCTGCAATGATTTCTTTGCAATCATAGGTTTCAGAATGTACAAAAAAATTAATGTTCCATCAACCTACTCTAGAGTTGACTTCACTGCCTTGTCATTAATTTTTTTAAAGCCTACCAATTCAAATGAAATAATAAAACAAATTAACTCGCTAAAAAATAACGGTGCTAATTTTTAAAACAGACATGGTTGCAAGTAGTTTTAAAACTGCCATTATAACATCAATCCATAAGGCTGGAGACAAGTCTAATATAACCAACCAATTAGTGTTATTAACACATTTGCAAAAATCTTTAAAAAATATCTTAGATCGTCTTGTTAGTATTCTCCAGCTAAATAATATCATATCTGAACGTCAATTTGGATTTATGAGGGCACTTCTCATGCAGTTTGTGAACTGACCAACAGCATAACGGCCAATCTTGACATTAGCAATAAGTGTATTGCTCTGTTCTTGAACCTCTTCAAGGCGTTCGATACGGTGCCTCAAGACTCTCTCTTCAACGTCTTGCGTTTGTATGGGGTCAAGGATACCGCGTTGAGCGTCTTCAAGAGTTACTTGAGCGGTCGAACACAGGTTGTCAAAATTAAAGATGTTTGCATCGATCTACTTAAAATTGCAATGGGAATACTACAGGGCACTGTGTTGGGCCCAATACTTTTCATCACATGCATTAACTCTTTAACAAGTATTGACATCGATAATGGCTCAGTATTGTCTTATACTGATGATACTATAGTACTGTTTATAGGCTTCTCTTGGACTTCTATTCGTGATTCTACCATCCAAGGTATGCGTAAAATTAAAAATTGGCTAGACACATTTAAGCTAATTTTAAATACCTCAAAGACGAATTACGTAGCCTTCTCCATCACAGCAGCCAACCGCCCACACTCTCGCAGTATTCGTATTGACAACTTTGATAGTGATATTTTGGAGGTCGAATATATTAAATACTTGCGAGTAATTATAGACAGTAATCTTAGATGGGATCAACATGTACTTAGAATTTCAAACAAATATAAAAAACTACTGTACAAGTTTTATGTTTTGAGAGGAATATTGAGTCGAAAGCTATTGATAAGCGTGTATAAAGCTCTTATTGAATGTCTAATCTGATATGGCATAGTATGTGGGGTGGTTTTTACCAAAATTCCTTAAACCCTTTAAATGTAGTTCATAAATTACATCCTTAAAATTATATTTTGAAAAAATAGGCGCTTTACTTCCAGTTTTTTATATTCAGAGGACATATTGGATGTGTGAGCTTATATTGTCTCTTAACATGCTCTTTTATTAAAGAATCCACAAAATTTAAACAAACTGTATACCATATCTATGAAACCAGAGCTAAAGTAACTTTGTGTTTTATTAATAAATAAATAAAAAATTTTTGCGTAAATTTATTCTTGCAATAGCTGCGGATATCTGTTTACAGTTAAATTTTCTTCGAAAGACATAATCCATGGGCTAACTAAAATACAAAACTCAAGTTTTATTTAGTAATCTAAGGATTTATTCCAAATTAACTATAACGCCACACTCACATTAAATCCAAAAAAGGCAATTGACTTTCTTCTAAATCATGCGGATTCTCTGTGTTCCAGTAGTAACGATTCTGTTACGTGAATATTCCACAATTTGTAAATCGCGTTCCGCCTGTTCATAGAGTTTTCGCCTGAAAACCAGGTAATTCTCGGCATTTATTTATAAATCAATCACAAGTCTTCACGTTCTGCAACTTGCGCATTCCTGTTAATTTTTTAATTCTAAAATATACTTCTTTCACTTCTAATTTTTCTTCGTTGGAATAAGTATCGGCCATACAACTAGATAAACTTTGGAAATTAATATAAAAACGCAGATACATTAAAGGATTTAAAAATAACTTAAGTAAAGCGAATAATGACAAGCAGATTCCTTTTGTTTCAGTATAAAGGCCAGGCGTGAAAACAACACACACATATATATATATATATATATATATATATATATATATATATATATATATATATATATATATATATAGCGCCAGTGGCCTGCGTATTTTAAACTTACAGGAAGGTATCCAACTGAATTATTTTAGAAATGTTTATTATGTTTTGGATAACCTAACTTATGCTTGTTCAGAAAGATATGTTACAGTTTTGTAGTAAACTAAACCATTTTTGAGAAAAAGAAAATCAACCACTTTAAAGCAAAAAAACTGATCAATGTCAAGGCGCCAAACAGCAGCAAATATCTGCATTTTCTTGAAAAATAATTTTGACATTTTAATTGTATTGCTTCAAATAATTATGGCTATGTTTACGAATATAGAGAACGCCGATATACATTACTTTTATGGTCTCGCGGATGGAAATGCCACTAAAGTACGGCGTATTTACTATGAGAGGTTTCCAGACAGAGTTTTGCGATAAAACATTTACATGTCTACACATTCTACTGAATAAAACTGGTACATTTGAGAGAAACACGATATTCCAGGAAGAGCAACTAGTGTTAGAACGATACAATTAGACGATTACTAAAAGTACTACACCAAGTTGAAGAAATTCCATCGAGTGCAGGAAAAATTGCAGTATTAGCTATATCCGTATCATATCCAGCGTGTTCAGATATTGTTAATCCAAGATTTTTTCCTACGTCTGAGATTTTGTTAATGGGGTTTTCAAATATTTGCCCGATTGTAGAAAACAATTTTTACTGGGAAGCCAATTTTTCGGGAAATTCGAACATGAATTTTCATAACAACTCATGAGGCGAAGAAAACCCACATTTCAGTAGGGTCTAGATTCCAGCACTAATTTTCATTTAACTTATGGGCTGGAATTATTGGAGACCATATTATTGGGCCATATTTCCTCCCTGAAAAGTTTATTGGGCAGTCGTAAATTTTCTTTAGATGATGAACCAATTAATTTAAGGTATAATATTTTTTAAATACACTAAGGTGCGCCAGGACACTTCAGCGCTGTAGTAAGGCCATACTTAAATACAAATTTCCCTCATCTGTGAATAGGTTGTAATTCGAGAAGAGGAAATGAAGATCTAGCAGCGCAAACATGGCCGCCGCGTTCGCCGGATATAAATCCCTTAGACTAATTTTTCTGGAGTAATTAAATAATAAAAAGTAGTGTATAAAAGATCAATTGCGGACGAAAACGATCAGAAAGATCAGAAAATCAATAACTCGGTGAATGAGATCAAGAGTATTGGTATTGGTATTACATTTTGAGTTAAAAAACATACATATTTATATATATATATATATATATATATATATATATGTAACAGAAAAAATATATAATTTCTGCAGGTGCAAAACGGCCTGCAAGAAGAATTGCTTTCGATTATGTCACAGGGTACCCTTCTGCGATCATAATTTCTGGGCCTCTACCCTCATTAGGCAGGCTTGTACCCAGAGAGATCTGAAATAACAGATTGCTCGATATGACAAATCGAAAGCGAAACGTCTATCATACTGGAACAGTACTACATGCTAAGTGTAACACTTAGGGCTACCTATTGGGGCACCGATGGTTTCCGGCTGCCAACCAATAGGTCATTTGGCAAAATTTGCACTAGCACTATCATGCGGAGAGTAGATACTAAAATCGATAAAAATGCGCTTTCACACATCTTTATCAAAAGTTCTTGGCCGGAAAAGATATATATAAAACAGCAAAAATATATAATTTCTGCAGGTGCATAACGGCCTACAAGAAGAATTGCTTTCGATTATGTCACAGAACTTTTAATAAAGATGTGTGAAAGCGCATTTTTACCGATTTTAGTATCTATATATATATATATATATATATATATATATATATATATATATATATGTATGTATATATATACATATATATACATAGCGACCGCTATCGCACCATGATAACGGACTTTTTGTTGCCTGAAATTGTAGCCCGTGATGTTGGAGACATTTGGTTTCAGCAAGACGGAGCTACGGCACACACAGCGCGCGAAACAATAGCTTTATTGAGAAATCGTTTTGGTGAGCAAATAATTTCGCGTTTTGGACCTGTCAACTGGGCGCCTAGATCGTGTGATATCACACCCATGGACTTTTTTCTTTGGGGTTATGTAAAGTCAAAACTCTTCGTCGATAAGCCAGCTACGATTCAGGACTTAGAAGCCAACATTACTCGCGTAATTGGGCAGATACCGGTCGCAATGCTAGAAAGAGTCATCGAAAATTGGACCTTCCGAATGGACCACGTAAGGCGTAGTCGCGGCCAACATTTAAACGAAATTATTTTCAAAAATTAAATGTCAAAGATTGTTCTTTCAGGTCATAAACGCAGAACTTCTGACTACGCCTTACGTGGTCTATTCGGAAGGTCCAATTTTCGATGACTCTTTCTAGCATTGCGACCGGTATCTGCCCAATTACGCGAGTAATGTTGGCTTCTAAGTCCTGAATCGTAGCTGGCTTATCGACGAAGACTTTTGACTTTACATAACCCCAAAGAAAAAAGTCCATGGGTGTGATATCACACGATCTAGGCGGCCAGTTGACAGGTCCAAAACGCGAAATTATTTGCTCACCAAAACGATTTCTCAATAAAGCTATTGTTTCGCGCGCTGTGTGTGCCGTAGCTCCGTCTTGCTGAAACCAAATGTCTCCAACATCACGGGCTACAATTTCAGGCAACAAAAAGTCCGTTATCATGGTGCGATAGCGGTCGCCATTAACGGTTATGTTCTGTCCGGTCTCATTTTTAAAAAAATACGGGCCGATGATTCCACCAGCCCATAAACCACACCAAACAGGGCATTTTTGTGGCTGTAACGGTAGTTCGAGACACTCTTCAGGTTGCTCATCGGCCCAAATACGGCAATTTTGTTAATTGACATATCCATTGAGCCAGAAATGTGCCTCATCACTAAACAAAATTCGACGAGAAAACAGCGGATCTTCATTAAGCTGTTCCAGAGCCCATTGACTGAAATTGAAGCGTAAATTCAAATCTTGTGGCTTCAATTCTTGAACGAGTTGAATTTTGTAAGCCTTCAAACCAAGATCCTTACGTAAAATTCTCTGTCTCTCTGTAGTAGTTATAATATGGGAGCGCCTCCTCCTCCTCCTCTTCCTCTCTCTCATGTCCCTCATTCTTAACTTCCTCCCCTTTTATTCTCATTCGCATCATATTTTTAATTTTTTCTCTTTGTTCTCCCACATTTGATTTTGCATTCTTAAGTCTTATAAATAGGTGCATCAAGATCATTTTAGTATGTTAAGGTACGAGTGACTGTTAAAAGAAAAAAATCTGTTGAATAAATCTATTAATAATAATATTAAAATAAAATGAGTGAATCAGTTGGAGAAAGAAATCGATCCATTCCGCTTCAGAGCCTCGAAGAAATTATACCAGGAGTTCAAGAAGAAAATATACCATTAGTTCGAGAAGAAAATAATGGGATTGTTTTAAAAAATTTGAACAAAACTGAGAGTGAAGAGAAAAAAGTGTTTTGTGCTATTTGTTTTGAAATAATCGAATATTATGATTCATGTAGACCAAATACATGTTCCCACATTTTTTGTTTAAAATGTATTTTAAAATGGAATGATGAAAATTGTTGTTCTATAATGGTAAACAATTGTCCTGTATGTCGCACTAGATATTACTATTTGGTACAAATCTTCAAAGATGTAATTAGACATCATTTTGTTGTAATTTTAAAAAGAGGATAATATTTTTTTTATAATTTGTGTTTGTGAAAACTCTGGTAACAAATAATTTTGTAAAAAAAGTAAATGTAAATATATATATAATAATTGACACACATTTTTTCCTTTTCCTATATTGAAACGACAACAATGATCTAACAAGTTTTTTAATACATACTAATTTTCACATTACATAACAAAACAATTGTTATGGGTTGACACAAAAAGTGCCACGCCCTAAAATGGCACCACTTTTGCAGATCGAATCTTAAATTTTCTTATGGGAATTTACATGTAAAAATGACGGTTTTGATTGTCGGACCGGCATAGCCTAATCTACTACTTTTTAATTATACTAATAATATTAATATAATTTGCATCAAGTAAGAGAAAACTCAATTGAATACAGAAACAAGCGTTAACAAAATGTTATGCTAATATATGAGTGCTTCTAGTGGCAGTAGACATAATCGACACTTTTTTTACATATGATTAACTATTTCATTTACAAATACAGTGTCAGATGTTAGAATAAAAAGAAGTATTTTGCATATAGCACTGAAAATATATAACCGCTTATAGTAACATTTGACATTTTTAAATTAATATTCTTGACGTATTCTTATTATCTTTACAATTTAAGTTTAAAATTAATATTTTTGACATTATCTATCCATTACGTTTATAACCTATATTTAAAATTAATATTGTTAAACTAATCTACCCATCACATTTACAAACTATGTTTAATATTAATATTTAACAATATAATTTTCTATTTCTTTTTTTTCATTTTTGTTGCAGTAAAAGCAAGCATGTTCAGGAATTAGTATAAAAAGATGTATCCTACAAATAGCACAATGTAAATCAGAAGCACTAACAACATAGGCTCTTTTGTAGTGGCAGCTCACGTGATCGGATTCCCCTCTCCGTAAATATCTCATGTGAATTGCACTACAAGGAAGGCAAATAGCAAATGTTCCTAGTCTTCGACTTTCAATTTTAGAGTAGCTTTGTATAACACATACATCTTTTTCTTCAAAATTATTAAATAATTCACTAGCCCTAAACTTGCTTACTTTTACGTCACCCTCGGTTCCTAAATTTAGTAATTGTCCATCCATATCCACTCCTTCGTCAATTTCCTGATCATCTTCCTCCATCTCTTCCTCTTCCTCCTCTTCAATATAATTAATATCGATGTTACATAAGAATGATCTTCTAACAAGCCTAGATGACTTGTCCAAAAATGAATGTTTATAAGTGATGGAATCGCCTTCCAAGTTATTAAAAATCTCTTCTCTTTCTTCAATTTGAGCGGCGATCTCCATATTATTTTCTTCAATTTGGACAGCGTTTCCATTCATATTTTCTGCCATTGTTAGGAACTTTGGATTTAGATCGATTTATTTGATAAAAAATTTGGTTATACGTTAAAATAATAGCGACAACTGATATTACAGCGAATGTTACTGTATGATCGTCGAGTGGATGTTCTTAAGTATATATCCCATCAACCACCACTTTTACTACCTGCAATACATAAGTTTTTTTTTTTTTTTTATTCACTGTCCCTTTCCCTGTCAGTTGCCTCGGGGGGGGGGGGGGGGGGGGGCTTCGCCCCCTCCCCGCTCCGCCAACCCCCCTCACCCTCACCTTATCTTCTTTCTCTCCCTTCCTTCTTTCTCTTTTTTATATGTTTCTCCGTTTTCCTTCCTTCTCCTTTTTCCTTCCTTCTCCTTTTTCCTTCCTTCTTCTTTTTCTTTCCTTCTCCTTTTTTCTTTTCTTCTTTTTTAATCTAACCTAACCTAACCTAACCTAACCTAACCTAACCTAACCTAACCTAACCTAACCTAACATAACCTAACCTAACTTAACTTAACCTGAAGAGGGTAGCCCGAAATTGGGGAGCCGGGATTTGAGTCTCGGAAATTAAGGGGTCCGGGGGAAGGGGGAAGGGGGGAGGGGGGAGGGGGAGGGGGTAAGGTAGTTGATCGGCTTGGGAAAGTGGTTTTTAGAGATTGTCGTTCAACTTTAAGTAGGACACATGTGATTAACTTTTGCATATAAAATCGCCTCAGCGAAGAGACGAATGCAATTGATTTCTGCATTCACACTGTGCAGAGCTCGCGAGTTTTCTGGTGTTTACATTGTGTTTATTTGGTAATTTTTCAATTTTTATTTTTATTTCTAACATTTTTATTTGGCAAGATTTAATTCTTATATATATTGGTGACATTTTTATGTACATTTGTGGCATTTTATTTGTTATTACGATTTTTTTCATAATGGACAATTTTTTGGCATCGAGTAGCAAAATTATTGACAATGACTTTGACTTATACACATGTACTCAAATGCAGAATTTTGCAAACCAACAAAACAATGAAACAGACGTATTTACAACTAGTCAACAACAAACTATTCAGGACTTGAATGAAATTATTTATAATAGCCAAGTTCAAAATAATGCCAACAAACAGAACAACGAAAAATATTTATTTACAGCTAGTCAACAAGAAACTCTTGACGATCTTAATGACATTATTGACAACAAATCGGACTTAATTACAACAAAAACTAAACAAACTCTTGAAGAACTGAATGACATTGACGAAACTCAAAATTCTAGCGATGAGGATATTGTTTGTTTTCAAAAATCTAATACAAATTATTTAACATTAAAATCGCCAATTAATTCTCCGAGACCAATTTGCTCTCCCTTTTTGTTTAGTGAAAATTCTGATTCGGAAGAAGAACAAATTGATCAAAATTTAAGTTTGGCTATTTGTCCTACTAATTCACCATATGATATTGTAAATTCTGATTCGCAAGAAAAACAAATTGATCAAAATTTAAGTTCGGCTATATCTTCTATTAATTCACCATTTGCTATTGTAAATTCTGATCCGCAAGAAAAACAAATTGATGCAAATTTAACTTCGGATATTTCTCCTAATAATTCACCAGTTGAACAAAATTCAATTTCGAAACCATCATTTATCATTAAAAAAAATTTTAAAATTAATAAAAAAAATAAAAAACAAATAGCAAACCTTAAGTGTCTGGGTTTCGCTATTCAAAATTTAACTAATTTGATCACAATTAAAAATGGAGACGAAAGTACGGTGAATTATGTTAAACAGGCCTTTGACAAATTAGTTGACTCATTTGAAGAAATGGATTCATAAAGTCAATTAATTTCTATTGCTTTTTTCAAAATTTGACTATAACTAAATAAAAATGCACAATATTAATTTTATTATTATACAAAGAACTTCAAAAATGCAATTGCTTTTTTCAAAATTTGACTATAACTAAATAGAAATGCACAATATTAATTTTATTGTTATTATTATCCAGAAAACTTCAGAAATGCATAAGTGTGTAACATGTAATAAAGTCTTCACTAGAAAGGATAATTTATTGCGACATAATAAAAAACATGTTAACGGAAATTCCACAAAACTCAACAGTTGGTTGAAAAAACCAAAGCTTGTTAAAGGTAAGAACATTTTATTTTTCATGTTATATTTTGTAAAATATTTTTTTCTTAATTTATAGATTCTACAAATATTGTAAAATATTGTAAAGAATGCAAGAAAAATATAAACCAAAGTCTATGGGGTGGACATCTTCGATCTAGTGTGCACAAGAACAATTCCAAAATAGGCTTGGAGGAAGGTGTTGAAATTATCAAGTCAGCATTCAGGGAACGAATAATATCTTATAGGATTTCCTCACACCAAAACTTCATAAATGTGAAAGAGTATTTTCAACATTTGGAATACAAAATTGCACATCTAATAGATCAAGAACTGCAGAAACATAAATGTATCAAGCTAAATATGGAACTGTTCGGTTTCTATTTTAACCCCAGCAGCGACAGCTATGATGTCAAATCTTTTAATGCGCCGTTCCAAGTCATTTGCCAGGGATATCAGAAAAAAGAACTGTTAGAGCAAATCTGCACCATTATTGACCAGAAAGCTGACGAATTTGCAGAAAGAGATTCAGGTAAAGAATTTATTTTCGATTTTACAACAGCAACAAAAAAAGTAATTTTTTAATTTTTACGTTGCAGGATGGGCTTTGATGAATTTACTTCATTTGGAAATTAATGTTAACAAGCACAATCCGCTGAGAGCCTCATCTTTTATCGAACTTCCTCAAGAGATCAAGAGACGTCAAGCTGTGATCAACATTAGGAATGATGACAACTTTTGCTTCGCCTGGGCAGTTGTGTCTGCTCTTCACCAACCAAGCGGATTAGATTTTGAAACTTCATCCTACCCACACTACTCTTCTGTTTTGGATATGTCAGGTATAGAATTTCCAATGTTGCTAAAGAACATTAAGATTTTTGAAGAAAAAAATAACATTTCTATTAATGTATATGGATTAGAAATTATAAATCCTAAAAAGGGGTATGAAGTAATTGGTCCACTTTATTATTCATCGAATAAAAAAAATCAACATGTCAATTTATTGTTAATAAGTGATGATGATGAAAAAACTTTTCATTATTGCTATATTAAAGATTTATCAAAACTAGTTTCTGCACAAATTTCTAAACATCACGGAAAAAAATATATTTGCGATGGTTGTTTACAATATTTCCCTACAGAAGAAAATTTATTACAACACAATAGCTATGATTGTGATCATTTACGAATTAACCTACCTTCTAAAGAATTAATAAAAGATAAGTTTGGAAACTATTCATATGATAATATTTTGAAATTTGTAAATTATCATAAACAAATGAAAGTTCCTTTCGTGGTGTATGCAGATTTTGAATGCATTTTAAAGCCTTTAAATAATGACAATGTTGATAAAAATCCTAATACTTCATACACCTTAAAACAATATGAACATATTCCACATTCATTTGCCTATTACATTAAATGTTCATTCGACGATAATTATTCTAAATTTGAAAAATATAGAGGTCAAAATTGTGATACATTATTTATAAATTCTTTAGAAAGAGATGTGTATAACATATACAATAAATATTTAAAGACTCCTAAAAAGATGATTCCTTTGAACGAACTGGACAAAATTTATCATAACTATGAAACAGTTTGTCATATTTGTAATAAACCTCTTTTAAATGACAGGGTTGCAGATCATTGTCATATAACCGTTCTTTATAGAGGTCCAGCTCATTCACTCTGCAACATAAATTACAGAATACCTAACTTTATTCCAGTTATATTGCATAATTTGCGTAATTATGATTCTCATCTATTTCTTAAAAAATTATGCTTAAACAAAGAACAACTAACAGTTATCGCACAAAACAAGGAAAAATATATTTCATTTGAAAAGCTTATTCATGTGGATAACTATTTTGATAAAAAGACACAAAAGGCTAAGAAAAAAAATATATCATTAAGGTTTATTGATTCTTTTCAATTTCTATCCCATTCTTTATCAAAACTCTCTGAAAGCTTAAAAGATGAACAATGTAAGGAAATAAAAAAAATTTTCAATGATGAAGAAAGATTTAAACTTATTCGGCAAAAAGGTGTATTTCCTTACAATTATATTGATGATTATTTAAAATTAGAAGAAACAACTTTACCTCAAAAAGACCAATTTTATAATACTTTAACGGATGAGCACATCAGTGATGCAGAATACCAAAGAGCTGTAAAGGTTTGGCAATTGTTTAAATGTGAATCTCTTGGTCAATACTCCGACGTTTACTTACTCTCTGATACTTTACTTTTGGCAGATATTTTTGAAAATTTTAGAAGCACTTGTTTATCCACATATAAGCTCGATCCAGCTCATTTTTACACTTTTCCAGGTTTATCTTGGGAGGCGTGTTTGCGTTATACTGGAATAGAGTTAGAATTGTTAACTGATCCAGATATGATACACTTTTTCAAAAAAAGCGTTCGCGGTGGTGTGAGCTCTTGCATTTGTAGAAAATCTGAAGCTAATAATCCATTTCTTTTAAATTTTGATCCTTTAAAGCCAACTAAATACATAATTTATTATGATGCAACAAATTTGTATGGTTATGCAATGTCACAGCACATTCCAACGGGAGATTTTGTTTGGTTAACAGATAAAGAAATCAATGATTTAAATATTATGAATATTTCTAAAAAATCTAATAAGGGATATGTTTTAGAAGTTGATTTAGAATATCCTACAAGTCTACATTCCTATCATAACGATTTTCCGTTTTGTCCAGAAAACTTTAAACCGCCAAATTCTAAATGCATAAAATTAATACCCAATTTAAATGATAAATCAAAATATGTTATTCACTATCAATTATTAAAACAATGTTTGGAACATGGACTCAAGTTAACTAAAGTTCATAGAGTTTTACAGTTTTCTCAATCTGATTGGTTGAAAAAATATATAGACTTGAATTCAAGATTAAGAAATGATTCAAAGAATGAATTTGATCGTAATACTTACAAGTTGGCAAATAATAGTATTTATGGCAAGACTATGGAAAATGTTGATAGGAGAATTGACGTAAGACTTGTTACAGAGTGGGAAAAAAATAGAAGAAAAGATGGTGCTGAGAATTTAATTGCAAAACCATATTTCAAGGACTTAACAATATTTTCTGAAAACTTGGTAGCTATTCAAATGCAAAAGATTCAAGTTACTTACAATAAACCAATATATGTAGGCTTCTCAATATTAGATATATCTAAAACTGTCATGTATGATTTCTTTTATAATTTTTTAAAACCTCTTTATCAGGAAAATATTTCACTTTTATACACCGATACCGATTCGTTCATTTTAGAAGTCACAACTCCAAATATTTATTCTGACATGATAAAAAATATTCACAAATTTGACACATCTAATTATGAATTTAATAATATTCATGAAATGCCTATTACAAAGTCAGTTATAGGAAAATTCAAAGATGAATATGCTGGTGAACCCATTACTACTTTCTTTGGTACTGGAGCAAAAGCATATTGTATTAAAACGGAAAACAGTTTAACAAAAAAAGCAAAAGGTGTTAAAAAAAGTGCAATTAAAAAGCAGTTGGATTTTATTCATTATAAAGATGTTGTTGAAAATCATTCTAAAACCTTTTGTTCAATGTATGTTTTTCGATCTAGACAACATACAATTTTTACAGAGTTAATTAATAAATTGGCTTTGAGTTCCGAAGATGATAAGCGGTATAAAATTCCCTATAGTTTTAATACATTAGCTTGGGGACACCAAGATATTGCTTTGTATCAATGGAATGCAGAACATGAAGATTTAGATATATTTATGTAGATATTATAAGGTATTTAAATTTGTTGTTTTTGAAACCAAAGTTAGTCTTCATAAGTCTTTCACAAAATGTGCTTAGAAACTTTTGACAAAGAAATTGATAACAGTTATTTTAAAACATATGAAAAACGACTTTCCACTTTTAAAAAATGGAAAGGAAAATTGAGACCAGAAGTGTTAGCTGGAGCTGGCTTTTACTATACTTCAATCAATGATATTTGTAAATGTTTTTATTGTGGTATTGAAATTTTTGATTGGTTAAGTTATGATGATCCTATTGTGGAGCATAAGAAATTTGCTAGGAATTGTGATTTAAATAACTGTTTATGGAAAAATAGGAATCGAATAATTGTAACCATTCAAAATAAGTCTTCAAGCTACACATTTTATATAGTATTATTAATATCCTTATTTATGAACTTTTACATATATTTAAATTAAGTATTTTATTGTTATTTTTTTACAACTGCTTTTGCTTTCGTGGTGAAAGTATCTGCTTAATGTTAATAAATTTGGAATATTATTATTAATTTGTTTTAATGACTATCAGTAGATCTCAATTTATTCTTCTTTATTTTATTTTCCAAAATGTTTTTTATGTTCATCATCCCCCTGGCGTAACACAGTGTGAAATATGTTTTTCTAATAAAACAGACGTCACTCTAAGTAAATATTGTAAATTTATGAAAATTGGATTAATTAACAATAGTACAATTAGTTGGATGGAACGAATAAATGGAAATGAAAATGCAAGTAAATTTTTTAAAATTTTGTATCATTATCCAAATCGATCTATTTTTGATACAAATTGGATAGAAAGGTTAGAGTTTAAAAATAATCAGTTACAAATTTTAACCCCCAACTGTACCAATTATTATGACGGATTCAAAAATTATTACTTTTCCATCATTAGTGTTACATTAAACTTTGCATTATTTTTATACATTACCATTTTAATTATTTATCTTTATTATAAATTTCAAACTGGAAATCTATTTTTTCATTAATCCATTTTAAACGAAACTTTAAAGAAAGTGGGGATGAGAATATTTAAGTACAAGAATAACACAATATGTTTCAGTCTCGTTTAGTCATTATGAACAACGCCGTGGTTCATAAACCTTTGGAAACGCTTCTTAATTCAAAAATTTATTTTTTAAATAATTCTTTGTCAAAATTTGTTCTTGTTGGCATTAGTTTAAATGATTTTTTCCAAAAAATTGTAATTGGTGGAAAAATGATTTTTCTCCGAAGAAAATTGGAAAGACATTTGTGTTCATCAAGGAATTATTGTAAACAATTTCTACTTTCCTCAAGTTGATCAAACCAGTGTGAATATAAACAACATTCATCTGCAGGTTCAGAAAATAAATGATACCCCTGTTCTACAAATTACAAAAGGCCCACACTTCATATACTTAGGACAAGAGTCTTTGGACAATTTGTGGCGATTAAAGGAAATTATTGATTATAGATTATCTATACTTAAAAGGCAAGAATTCAATACATATTTCAAAATATTTCAAAATAATATTTCATCTGATTGTGGCGACTTGTGTACGCATGTTTATAATATAATAAGTCCAACAGAAAATCCTAACAGTGAAAATGTTTCAACTATGATGGAATTACTTGCTTTATATCCTGAACAAATGGAAAACAAATTGAAGCAAAATGGAACAAAACGAAAATATTACGAAGAAAACAATGAAAATGGATCAAAAAGAAAATATTACGAAGAAAACAATATCTTTTCTGGAAGAGAACAATAAGGTGCATGTGTTAGTGAAGTGGAGCTTTGCTTACAGACAAGCCCGTAGGAGTAACTTTCAGATGTGGTACTTAGATAGACTCCGTTTTGAAAAAAGAATAAATGATTGTAAACTTATTCTAGATTCGATATTATTTGAGGAACATAGAAATAAAATATATTTGACACGTTTTAATAAAAATTGTATTTGATGTTTTACTTAATAAAATTTTAGTTTAGTAAATGTGAATTTTATTTGAAATTAATTAGCACATTAAGACTTTGTAATTTGTATCAGCTAAAGCATAAAGTGAGGAACAGAAATAAAACAAATTTAACTAAAATTTAATTTCAATTTAATTAAACAATATTTTTTTTATCAATCCATGTATTATATTTTTTATCAAGTCCTAACCATTTCACATAAACTTTGTTTCCTTTCCTTCTCAAAATCTTCTCAATAAGATACACATCGGTATGCTTTACTTTTAGTAATTCTTGCTCATAAAAACCACCCAGAATGTCCTGATTATCTTCGTCTTGAATTAAATATGTCCAAGGGTTTGTCATCTTAACTTCTTTAATGTGGAATATCTCATTTGACCAATTTGGTGTGTAACCTTTTGAAAATGCCTCTCGATGCTTGCTTATTCGTACGTGATCACCCACTTTAAACTTTGGAGATTTTATATCTAACGTTTTAGCATGAGTAAATGCAGATTTCAAGATTCTATTTTCATTTGTTTTATTTACTTGTTTTGGCTTCATTCCTATTGAAGAATGTTTTGTATTGTTATAATCTTTTACAATATCCGCTAATATATTAAACCATTTGTAATTTCCTTGAATGCTAAATATTTTCCACATATTATTCTTTAAAGTCCTGTTCACTCTTTCTACTATACTCGCTTTCAAATTGGAAAACGTGCTATAATGGTTAATTCGAAATTGTTGCATCAAATTTTGAAAATGTACATTGAAAAACTCTCTCCCTCTATCCGTTTGCAAGTTTTTTGGTGGAGTTTTTGCACTGATTAATATTTTTTTCATTGCCGCTGTTACGTCTTTTCCAGATTTAGATTTTAACGGTTCGGCCCAAACATACTTAGAAAATACATTTATGGTAATCAAGATATATTTAAATCCCTTATTAAATTTGGCATAGGGTAACATTTCAACCAAATCAGCTTGAAAAAGATCATTTATCCCTTTCACTACCACCCTTCTGCGTTTGTAGTTTTTTCTAGCAGGTTTATGTAATTCATTAACGACTTGTTGTTTAACGGTTGTCATGACAACAAACTTGTTTATTCAATTTTAAGGAAGTTCACTTTCTATGTTTTGTAATAATTCGAAATATAACTTTTATATGTTTTTTCCCATTCATTCAATTTATCAATTTGTATTGTATAACTTTTTTCATTTAAAATTTTACTAATTTTAGTAATCTCCTTTTCTAACGCATTAAAGGATTTTTTTATCTCTCCAGTTAAGAAAGTAGTTGATCTACTATCACTATTTTTTAATTCCTCCTCTGTTTTATTTAATTCTTGTTCTAATTTCTTAATTACACTGGACATTATATTTTCCAAGGAAATATATTGTTGATTTTCTTCCAAAGTGAGTTGGTCAATTGTTCTACTGTTAAGAATGCTATTTTGATTTCTTTTTTTTCATCATCTAACCTTTTTATAAAAGTTCTTAATTGTTTAATTTTTTCCTTGTGTTTTTCAATTATTACTTCTCTTATATTTGTTTCCATTATTTTATTAATTTTGTTGATATCATCACTTAATTTTTTGTCTTCCTTTTTAACATGTTCATTTAAAAATTGCAAATCTTTACTTATTTGATTTAGCGTTAGCAACTGTTTATTAACGTTTTCAATTGAGGCATAGCATCCTTTAATCTGGTTTTCATACTTTAAAAAATTTTCATCAAAAACCTTAAGCTTTTTAGCAAAGATTTCATTATTTGTTTCATTTTCACCTAATCTCCTTTTTAAATTATTAATGTCACTTATTCTCTCTTGATTTTGTTTTGAAATATGGCGTCCAAATTTATCAACTGTCATGTTGAGCTTTCATTAAACAATAAATATGATTATATTTGATAGCTGTTATTTATAGTATTACTTTATCTTCTCTTAATTCTTCAATAATAGAGATAATCTCGTTACTATGAGCATTATTTCCCGCATCACTTGATGAAATTAATAAACGTAGCCTATCAACAATTTCGTTAACATTATTCCAGTATACATAGTCTGTATTTGATCTGTTTGTTTTCAAAATTAATCCCTTTCCTGTAGATTTGGCTCTAGTTGTTCTAAACGGAGGTTTTGGTTTGTTAAATGCTGTAACTAATCTTGGCAAGGTTTTTGTCTTTGTAATCCCCTTTCTTTGTAAATATGGTCCTATTATTGTAACATATTTGTGTGATGTATTTCCTTGAACTTGTTCATTTGAATCAAAATTCCTACGATATACATTTGTTTTAGCTAGAATGTTCATGTAATTATCTAAATCTTCCTTCTTATAACCTTTCGGTTCTTTTTTGAAAAGCAATTCGTATAAACCTGGCGTGCCTGTGTACGTTATTCCTCCCACTTTAATGTCTTTTCCAATAATTTCTACCGGTATCTGTGTTAAACCAAAAGAAAACTTATCCGTTTCGAGGTCATGAACTATTCCATAATAATGGTCAAATTTATGTTGTGTATCTTTCACACCCTCATCAATATATGATCTGGGTAATTCATGAAAATCTGCTAAGTAATCTTTATATGATGGTGTACCAACATAGGTTTGAATTGTTTTTCTAGTTTGTTCCAATATGTCTGACAAGTTTAAATTTGTTGTTGTGTCACTAGAAGGATCTGAAGTTTCTGCTATAACAGTTGATGACAATGGTTGTACTACAGGAGAGGAAGAAGTGATACTACTGTCATTTAAAAATGTTGGTAGTTCTGTAGGGAGTGGCGGAGTTTTTCCTGTTTTCTGAATATTTTTCGTCGGAGTTGATGTTTTATAAAGCTTTGTAGGTGTTTTGAAATCTTCATACTTTGAAACTCTTTCTTCTTTTAAATCGAATGGTTCGGATTTACCAATACTTGAAATTAGCTGTTTAAGTGGTTGTGTTATTGGTCTATAAGTTTGTTCTAATTCGGACTGAGCAGTAGAAGTAGCTAATTTCAAGCTTTGATATTTCTGCTTCACGGCTTGTCTCGATCTTATTAATTCTCGAGCTAAACGTTTATCCATGCTGTACAAGTTTTAAATGAAATAAAACTGCAAATTTTTTACTTTTATAAATATATAAAGGAATCGAATTTACTCCTATATCTGCCGTGATTTACTTCACAATCTTTGTCAATTACAAGAAAGCCATATGGATCCATCCAACAGTTAGCACAAATATTTTTAAACTGATCAAATGTCATATCCAATATACAGTGGTCATTATATATATGTTTTAAACTCAAACAGTCCTGTTTAAATAAAATTAATAAGTTTGCATTTTCTTGAATTAGACGTTTAAGGATTGAGGAATATCCTTGAAAAATAAAAAAACAATCGGTGTTTCTATGCCTTCCATGCGTGAAATAGTCCCTAATAATAGATTGATTATGACAAGGAATATCATCAAAAATGATAACGGAATTTGGCTTTATCTCATGAGGTGAAATAATGTTCTCATCGCTATCATATTCAAAGTATCCAATTTCTTTCATAGGTTTTAACAACTTTCTTAAATATTCATATTTTGGTTGATCTAATGACTTTGAATAAACATAGACATTTTCAAATTTCCATTTGGATGCTCGAGCAGTGTAAGCATAACGTTGGTTTTACCGCTACCACTGCAACCAACTATAAGCCCTCTTTTTGAACCACCGCAAAATAAGTCACCATGCTTTCTCAACTGTTTACTTAAAATTTTTTCATCATGATTATTTACTGGTAATGAGAATTTTTGTTTTTCAATCCTCATTCTTAATCACACTAGTAAATATTTTTAGCTGTAAAAGTATTTATACCAGAAAAATGTCAATGTGCTTTTAGTATAAAAAGAACTTCAATGACTGTGGGTCGCCATAAGTTGAAAAAAACTATTAAAACACGTAATAGAAAAGGCTCTGGTTTAGTAAATAAATTAATTAGCAAACTACCTTTCGAAGTTCATATACCAGGATATAATTATTGTGGTCCCGGCACCAACTTGGAAAAAAGATTAACTAGAGGTGACGTTGGTATAAATCCATTGGATTCCGCTTGCAAAGAACATGATATATCTTACTCTCAGACTGAAGATTTATCAAAAAGACACATATCTGACCAAATATTAGAAAAAAAGCCTGGGATAGGGTAAAAGCTAAAGATTCTTCTATTGGTGAAAAAATTGCAGCTTTAAGTGTTGCAGGAATAATGAAGGGTAAAAGAAAGTTCAGTTTGGGATTAAAAAATACAAAAGGGGGTAAACTTAAATTGAGAAAAAAACGTATCATTCGAACACCCAAAAAAATTGGAGGATTTCTACCTCTTTTGTTTCCCATTCTTGGCGCCCTGGGTGCACTAGGTGGAGGCGCGGCAGGAATTGCTAAGGCAGTAAATGATGCTAAAGCAGCTAAACAGCAACTAGAAGAAATACATAGACATAATATTGCAATGGAAAATGCTTCTAAAGAAGGGAAAGGATTATATATTAGACCATATAAAGGAAAGGGACTATTTATTAGACCTTATAAAGGAGGATCCGTCAAAATGAAAGCAATCAGACAAAAAAAAAACTCAAAATAAGTTTTCCAAAAAGAGCACTTACGAACAATGATATTATTAAATATGTAAAGTTGTTAAAAATAACTGGCTTTAGAGGTGTTTTTATGCTCGATGAACTTCCAAAAAAAATTAATCTGAAAGAATGTGGTATTGTAAATTTGGATAAAAAACAAAATAAAGGATCTCATTGGACTGCTTATATTAAAAATAACAAAAATGTAATATATTTTGATAGTTATGGAAATTTAAAACCACCTTTTGAACTTCTCAAATATTTTAATTCGAATGGCAAAGTGGATGTATTTTATACTTATGAAAATAAACAAAAATTTAATTCATATAACTGTGGTCAACTATCCCTAAAATTTTTGCAAAAAAATATATAAACTCATTATTTATTGTAATATCTCATTCATAAATAAACTGCAATGTCTACCACAATTGCCATATCAGGAAACAGTTCTGTTTTGTCTGCTGATTTTAATCCGCCCATATATTTAGAGGATGAAAAACAATATTACCTGGGTTTAGCTGATTTTGAAACGTTTATGACTATCCCCAATATAAAAGAAGGATATAATAAATTTTATATAGATAAAAAAGTAATTGTTATTCCCGACGGAACTTATGACATTACAGATATAGAAACATACATAAGAGAAAGTATAGAAGATTTATTTCCGAATGAAAAAATTTTTTTTCTTTTAAAAGCAAATGTTAATACTCTAAAAACTTTTTTAATGTGTAGTAGAATAATTGATTTTACCAAGGAAGATTCGATAGGAAAAATGTTGGGTTTTAATAGCAGGATACTAGAAGCTATGAAAGAGGAAGAATCAGATAATGTTGCAAAAATAACTAAGGTGAATGCTATTTGTATTGACTGTAATATTTGTGTCGGTTCTTACAATAATGGTAAACCTGTTCATATTATTCACCAGTTTTATCCAACTGTAGCTCCAGGGTATAAAATAGTTGAATCTCCTTTGCCCATTTTGTATTTTCCAGTTAGCGTCAAAGCAATTAACAATATAACAGTTAAAATAGTTGATCAAGACGGAGAACTTATCAGTTTTAGAGGAGAAACTATAACAGTAAGGTTACATTTACAAACAAGTGAAATATAAAATGGTTGTTCGATATAATAGAGCCCTTGGGATGAGACTTGCCCCTACCACTATCAACAAAGTAAAAACTTATAAAAAGAAAAAGCCTAAACAACAGTTCAGTATCAAATCCAACACCAACAAGTTAAGACGAGATAATCGTAAATTTCTCACATCCTTGGGTTTCACTGTTTTAAAATAATGAACATATTAAACGTAAACGAAAAGCTTTATGTAGACAATTCCATCGTCAGTTCTGAGCTTCACACATATCAACCATATATTTCTTCAAAATTCGATTACAATGATGAAATAAGGATCCCAATTCAAGAACTCGATGCTTACACTCTACCATCAGATAGTTTACTTTATATCGAAGGAAAATTAACTAATACAGAAGGTAAATATAAGAAAGAATTGCTATTTATTAACAATGGTATAGCCTTTTTGTTCAGAGAAATCCGCTATGAACTAAACGGAATTACTATAGATTCAATAAGAAATGTTGGATTAGCATCAACCTTAAAAAGCTACCTTTCTCACAATACCAACGAAAGTTTAAAACTGGAAAATGCAAGTTGGTTTCCACATCGGAAAGAAGGTGATACAATTTTAGTTGATAATGATGGAAAATTCTCCGTATCCATACCACTAAAAATGCTTTTAGGATTTTTTGAAGATTACAGAAAAATTATTATGAATATGAAACAGGAATTGGTTCTTATTAGATCAACTGATGATTTAGATGGTGTTATTTTCAAAGAAGATCCGGCACACCTTGTTACTGCTCCTGACACTCCATTGGTTACTTTCGATAAAATTTATTGGAAAGTTCCTCACATTCTAGTTGATATGCCACAACAACTTGCTCTATCAAAAATATTAGAATCAAATAAAGATATATTGATAGGATTCAGGAGTTGGGAACTTGTTGAATATTCTTCTCTAACCGAAACAACCCGTCACACATGGCCGGTAAAAACAACTAGTAAACTAGAAGCTCCTCGTCATGTTGTGATTGGCTTTCAAGAAAACAGAAAAGGGAAAATTGTTAAAGATATGAGTAAATTTGACAATATTACCTTGTCAAATATTAGAGTATATTTAAATTCTGAAAGATATCCTTATCACGATTTGTACTTAAATTTCGAAGAAAACAAATTTTCTGCTTTATACGAAATGTTTGCCAACTTTAGACAGTCTTACTATGGTGTTCCAAATGAACCCATTTTTAATCCTGAACAATTCAAAAACATTAGTCCTATTACACATATTGATTGCTCCCATCAAAAAGAAACAATTCAAACGGGATCCGTAGTAATGAGAATTGAATTTGAGACACACAATGCAATTAAAAAAGATACTTCTGCTTATTGTCTTATTTTACATGACAAATTATTTAGCTACAACCCTCTTACTAAAATTGTGAAACAATTATAAACTTTATCCCCACTATTTTCATATTTCGATTTAATTTAAAGAAATTTTCAAAAGCTTTTAGTTTTAATCATGACATCAAAACTACAACTACAAATTGAAAAATTTATTTTTAAAATTAATCAACTGAAAGAAGAAATTGCAAATTATTCAAGTAAAAAAAGTCTCATTAAAAATTTTGCTGCTTTGAAAATATGAGATTGGTTATAGATATTCAAGGATTCAAAGATGAAAAAAATAAATTTATACCGAAAGAGCTTGCAGCTTTTGATGGTTATGATATGACTCATTACATTTTTAAAAAGCCTTTTCCAATGGAGTTTCTTTCACCTGATTGTCACAAGCAGGCGGTATGGTTAACGAAAAATTATCATTGTATACATTGGAATAATGGATTTACTCCATTACATCATTTCCCAAAAATAATTGAAACACTTACGAAGAAAGCAGATTTTGTTTTTGTAAAAGGAAGCGAAAAAAAGGATTTTATACAGAAATATTCTAAAAAGCATGTGATTGAAATAGATGAACAACCAGCGCTAAAGCTAATGGAACCAAAATGCTTCTATCATTCAAAATCACCTTGTATGTGTGCTTTGACAAATGTGTTATTTTTATATGACAATTGTTTTATGAACGAATAAAAATATAAAAAAAAAACTTAATTACCTTTTTATTTTGCATTAACCAACCATGATTGAATACAATTAATATGATACCTTAAATCTAATTTTCTAAATTCATTTAAAAGTTCATACTCATTTTTATATTTTAAATAATCATTACAAAATTTAGCGGCTAATTTACATTGTTCCATTCGATCTATATTATTAACATATGCTGACAAATCTTGTGCTTCTGCGTCTTCTTCGCCTACAATTGATAAATATTGGAAGTATGCAGCAGATATAATAAACTCTTCATACATTTCAGTAACCATTTGCTCCATTGTAAATATTATTAAATTTATTCTTCCTTTTCAATTTCTTGAAGAATAGTATCCTCGTCAATAAATTGCTTCAAGTCTTTTAAATAGTAACCAAAGCCAATATCTTTTAGATCTTGAATAAGTTGAAAAAAATTTAATGTTTCAATGTATTTGTTGCAACAGAGGGCAGCCTTTACGAATTCCTCAAATTGATTACAATAAAAGTCTATCCACTCCGGACCACTTGCCATACAATATGAGAAATAGGTTTTTGAAAGATTACTAAATTTCTCCTCTAATAATTTAACTGCAATCAGCAACTCAGCCATTTCATTTATTTAACATAATATTTTAAATATGTAGGGGGACGTCTCTTGCGAATAGGATTAACTTTCTTTGATAATACCTGTTTTTTATCTTCGTATAATTGAAACCTCTTTTGGGTTGCAATAATAGCAGGTATAAATTGGCAATCTTCTCCTATAAATTCTATTAGGTGGCTTAATTCTCCTACAAAGTATGATTTCCCAAATGTATTGAAAAACGTAGTAAGGCTTATAATTCCTTCTAAATAATCATCACAACAGTCAATTGCTTTTAAATAATCTCGTTTCAGTGGATAAATCAGCTTGGTGTATTCATCTTTCGAAATCACTTCAAAGAAATTGAGATATTTAACTTTTAACTGTCTGATAGTTGTAGTTAATTTTTCGCGATTACACATAATTCACTTATTACTTGACACATTTTTTCTTTTTGTTTTATACAAAATTGGTGGAAAAATTCAAAAATAACTTTTTACGCAACTCGAGCACAGCTTAGTAAATGTGTCTCGGCATACTAAAATGATCATGATGCACCTATTTATAAGACTTAAGAATACAAAATCAAATGTGGGAGAACAAAGAGAAAAAATTAAAAAATATGATGCGAATGAGAATAAAAGGGGAGGAAGTTAAGAATGAGGGACATGAGAGAGAGGAAGAGGAGGAGGAGGAGGCGCTCCCCTATTATAACTACTAATGTTTTAGTTTGACAAATAGGTGTATATAAGTTTGTGTTAGGATATAGCATTTATGATGCTTGGCAGGAGCAAGGTAGCTCAGTTATCACGGCTCTCGTTAATTTAAATAAATTACAAAACAAAAAACTTAATAAACGTTTCACTTGCATGGATTGTAATTTATCTTTATATTTAAAGTATCTTTTTGAATGAATTTTAGAGCATTTATTAGTAAACAATCGCCAGGCCAGGCTTAACCAGGGCTAATCAAACGCAATCCTATTTTTAAAAAAACTGTACATACAAAACAAATTTTGTAAAAAAAATATAATGTAGATGTTATGTAGGGATAAACTGGTAAAATTTTGGTACAAATTAAACATGGCGGCCTAATAAAATTTTGAAAAAACCAGTATAAACAACTGCTTATTCAGTTGATTTTTAATTGCCGTAGGCATGAACTAGTACAATATTGGTACAAATCCAATATATTGGAACCAAATGGAGGCCTACTCTTTTTTTTTCTTTTATGGTTATTGGCTTCCGTTCCTTCGGGATGCGATTTGCCAGCTCATTCAGGTAGCGACTAGGGGGTTGTCTGATTCGTAATCATCAGCCACTGTTTTATAGTGCTGTGAGTACTCTATGGCTTTTTGGTTTTATCTTCAGGTGTCCACAATTAGTAAGCCCCATACATATAGGTACATATTGTATATACACATACATAGGTGTATATAAGTTTGTGTTAGGATATAGCATTTATGATGGACATCGGTTGGCAGGAGCAAGGTAGCTCAGGTATGACGGCTCTCGTTAATTTAAATAAATTACAAAACATATATAAAGTTGGAATGAATGGAAAAAACCTAATATCCAGATTCCATCGAGTTGGAAAGAATAGTCGCGATAGCCCTGTTATTATTCCTGCTAATGGAAACATCAGCCTCCGGTTTATTTCCCTTAATTTTTCCCGATATCGGAGCGCCTCTATAATAGGGCGAATGCAACCAAGCGAAATAGGTCCTTCTGTATTTGGAAAACAAGTTCGTTCGTTTGCTAAAAGAAGAGTTGATTAAAAACTTTTTTAATCGATAGTGTTGTTATTGTTAATAAAAAAATCTATTTCGGTATGCAAATCGACATCTGGTAATCTTGTTTACATCACATATCGCCTGACTAAAGGTTATGGATTTTAAAAGTCCGTTTTGATTACTCGTTCTGTTGTCATTCGAAAAGTGAATGCCGAGGTGAATGCATTACACGTTGATTTACTTTTGCACGTAAATGGTGCAGCACTTGTATGTCCTGGATATAATAAACATAAATGCTAACGTAAACCGATACACCACATATTATGCAACTCTAAGTTACTCTGTGGATAAGCTACCATTGAACATATAATTACTAAAAACGTGCTATTTTTACAGTTTCAGTGAGAATACGTGCTGTTTACTTATCTATTATAGCTTAGTGAATCAATGAAAGCGTGTTGGAATATATAAGTAAATAAATAAATACCTCTTATTTCTGCTAATTTTAAAATGTTCATTACTTACACATTACTGCTAACGACGATAGTAGTACAATTTGCCATTTTTATTATCTTTTTTTTTAACAAAAACATATTAGCATCTTCATTCACGTGTTCATTTATATTTATAGCGCAAAACCTGGTCACTAACAAACACAAACGATATTTTGCATTTTGCAGAATATCTGGAAAATGAGTGGGTAAGCTTTAAGAGCAACAACTGTAAAATATACGATAAACAATGTTTAAAATATTGGAGCGTTATATTAATTTTAATTAAATGTTTCCGCATTAAAAAACTCTCAACGTTAATGTGTTACTGCTACTCTATCGATTCGTATATGTAGCTTTTAGGTTACAAGGACACTTTTTTCTATAAATTTTAACCGTTTTTTTAACCACTACTATGGATACATAAGCATTTATTATAGATCCTCATAATGCTAGATCAGAATGTTATCTTTATTTATGTTTTGATTATTTTACTTTACAAGTTGATGACGTTTGTAATATTATTATTTAATTTAGTAATAAATATATAAGTACTTTAACAAATTACTACAAAAAGTCTGTTCAAAAACTCGTAGCTCGCATTCTAAAAATATCACCATCTTTAGTCCTATATAGTTATTTTGTGCAATTGATTTTCTTTTTTAGCGGAATATGTTTTGTAAATTGAAGTTTCTAAAAGTTAAGAGCAAATATGGTAGCAGTTGAAAAAAATGTATTAATATTATTGTATGTAAAATAATATCAATTTTGTCAAGCCTATACATTAACAGAAAGTTAAATACACCGCGTTCTTGGTCATAAAACAATGAGTTAATTAAATTTAATTTAACCATTTTAAAATAAATGTCGAAATTATTAGTCGCAGATCATTTTGTAAGGTACTTATGTATTTAAATTTAATTAAATTTATTTTATTCTATTAATGCTACTGGCTACTACTACTATTATTTTTTAAATGTTTGATACATCACATGTATGTGCTAGAAGTAGGTATGGTTGATAAGGATGAGTGACATGACACCATTTTTTACTTTGGCATCGAAGCTTTCGCTTGCGAATACGAGTCAAATTATGGCTGGGGCTAACCTAACGGGACGTATAGATTTTTGTTTAAAAAATCTCTATTTTAATATAGATACATACAAAAAAGGCTTAACCAGGGCTAACTAAACGCAATCCAATTTTTAAAACAACTTTTTTGATTCCCCTGTGTATAAATTAGTTCAATTTTGGTACGAATCCAATATGTTGGAACAAAATGGCGACTTATTAAAATATAAAAACAATATAAAAAATGGGTATAATTTCTTTACCAGAAACTTTTCTTGGTAGTAATTCTTCTTTTTATTAAGAATAGTAAAGTGTGATCCTATTTAGTTTCACATATCGCTGTGCTAGAACAAATACTAGGATAGTCGATTTTGAGATATTACAGCCATTTTGTGTAAAAAATGCGCTATCTGGCGCTGTGGTCAGATATATTGAAATTCTTTGAAGAGAGGAAATAATACACTAATCTTAGTATTGCATTACCTACTTAAATTATGTAGTTTTTTTGGTTAAAAGTAAGTTTTATTAAAATATCGCTGTATTTCACAAGTAGAAGAGTTTTATACGTTTTTTCTATGTAATATTAGGACAGGTGAAGTTATCTTATTGTTATTACCATACATAAATCGGTTAAAGTGCTAATAACAGGTGATTCATTTAGACCTTTTTTTTTAATTCTAAATAAAACACGTAAAATAGACTTGGATGGCGGAATCTTTTTATGACCTGAAAGAACAATCTTTGACATTTAATTTTTGAAAATAATTTCGTTTAAATGCTGGCCGCGACTACGCCTTACGTGGTCCATTCGGAAGGTCCAATTTTCGATGACTCTTTCTAGCATTGCGACCGGTATCTGCCCAATTACGCGAGTAATGTTGGCTTCTAAGTCCTGAATCGTAGCTGGCTTATCGACGAAGACTTTTGACTTTACATAACCCCAAAGAAAAAAGTCCATGGGTGTGATATCACACGATCTAGGCGGCCAGTTGACAGGTCCAAAACGCGAAATTATTTGCTCACCAAAACGATTTCTCAATAAAGCTATTGTTTCGCGCGCTGTGTGTGCCGTAGCTCCGTCTTGCTGAAACCAAATGTCTCCAACACCACGGGCTACAATTTCAGGCAACAAAAAGTCCGTTATCATGGTGCGATAGCGGTCGCCATTAACGGTTATGTTCTGTCCGGTCTCATTTTTAAAAAAATACGGGCCGATGATTCCACCAGCCCATAAACCACACCAAACAGTGCATTTTTGTGGCTGTAACGGTAGTTCGAGACACTCTTCAGGTTGCTCATCGGCCCAAATACGGCAATTTTGTTTATTGACATATCCATTGAGCCAGAAATGTGCCTCATCACTAAACAAAATTCGACGAGAAAACAGCGGATCTTCATTAAGCTGTTCCAGAGCCCATTGACTGAAATTGAAGCGTAAATTCAAATCTTGTGGCTTCAATTCTTGAACGAGTTGAATTTTGTAAGCCTTCAAACCAAGATCCTTACGTAAAATTCTCCAAGTTGTCGAATACGATAGGCCCAAATATTGAGATCGGCGTCGAATTGATTGCTCACGGTCTTCAGCCACACTCTCCGCTACAGCCGCAATATTCTCCTCACTACGGGCTGGATGTGGTCTATGCGGTCGCCTATCATCCAATAACGTATACTGAGACTCAAATTTGCGGATGGTATTGGCAATAGTCGTCTCGGAAGGTCGATGATGCACACCATATGTTGCTCGAAGTGCACGAAAAACAGTTCTCACAGAACGCTGATTTTCGTAATAAAGCTGTACAATTTGGAGACGCTGTTGCGGTGTGAGTCTTTCCATGATGAATTGTCAAGTACTACTGAATAAAAGTAGGATGACAGTAAGACACCACTCACGAGTAATCTGTAAAAAAAAACATATGAAAAAAAAAAGGTCTAAATGAATCACCCGTTATAAACCAAATATTTTTTAGAAACTCGTCGGCGTTACACATATTTTCGATAACTATGCTTTCCTTAATTTCTGCCTTTTTGGTTAGTCCAAGTTACGCCTTTTTTGAGTTGCTGTAAAGCGAGTTTTATCACACATTTTGCATTTTCAATCCTCACTGCGTGCAGAAGTCAAAGGGCAGCGAAAATCTGATCACAAAAGCTTTGTTGCCGCTTTCTCTAAGCGCAAATTATTTTATCACTTATTCACATTTAAATCTTCAACTAAGTGGATTTTCTCAAAACGTAACTTTTTAAGATATCTCGCTATTGTTGTAGTACAGGGATATAGTAATTTAGTAGTTTCATTTATAATTTGTGATATTTTTTACTTTTCTAGACAAAAGGAAAGATTTCTTATGAGGAAACTTCAGGGTAGTTGGGTAAAACCAATTTGTAAAGGAACTTAACTGGAATTTCCTCTTGGATCCTTTCTTTCATCTACAAAAAAAAAATATATATATATATATATATATATATATATATATATATATATATATATATATATATATATCATTTCGGATTCAGCCTGTTTATCGGCAGCTGAAAACCATCTAGTGGGTATAGTTAATAGGCGTATCCTACAGTATAGCTGTATATGTATGTGTATTTGTAAATATTATTCCGAATTGTTGTAATTGTTGTTTATACATTACTGGCCTTGATCAGAACATGACCATCTAAGGATAATTTTAAAAAGTTTTTGTCTGTCCATAATTGTAAACAGTGACCATGTTTCTCATCTGTAGATTTAACTATTAAAAAACATTTGTTTTAAAGGAACCTAATCCCAAAAAAATTCCCGAATGTCTCTCTATCTCGAGTTCGAGTGTGTGTTTTGTGATTATCTTGTCTGCTACGATATCCCGAGGACATGAACGCCCATTCCAAACCCTCTGTTAGCGAGTCACAGAAGACCAGGGGAAAGTCGGGGACAGGCGGGGACACTACGGGTCTTACCTTCGCTGGGAACATGTCCTGTTTAAACACGTCCGCGGTAGGGCCGACTCCTCAAAGGTGACAAGACTGCGGCTCTCGCTAATCACTGTTTCTGACTTCTCTCTCGACATTTGCGCAATTGTACGTCATAATATTTGTTCTTTGCGCTCACTAGATATAAAATAAAATTTCTCGAGTAGTTATGCCTGTCTCCAACAATACGTGAGGTTTCGAGCTTTCTTTTGTTTCCTGATAGCTCGTCTCCTCACTGTGTGCTCTTGAGCGACAAACACACTCCCTCTTGATGTTCCTACACTAACCACACTACCGGTAGCAAGGCAGCCTCCTTGAAAACCTGCTATCAAGTCACTCGGGATTGGCTCTCCATGTTTTTCTTTTTTTTCTTTTTTTTTTCTAGAAACGCGGTTTCAAATTAAATTAAAAATACTAATACGATTTTCACATTTATAAAGGTCGTTTCTTCTTTGTCGTTGATGTTGCAGCCTTTCTGCTTGTAAATATCACTGCCCAGAACAAACATTAGTATTTCGCTATTCATACATTTTCTGGCTTTGCCTTATGTTGCTTCAACTCACGTTTCGCTTAGAATTTTTCTTTAATCATTAAAGCATGTAAAATAGGAAGACTGCGAGAAATTGTACCATTGACTATCAACTATTTATACATGGATAATAACCGAGATAATAACTATTAATCGACGTTAAGTGAGGCGCTTTTTATAAATAACAATTAGCTGTTACCCAGTTAAAATCAATAGTATTAATTCACCCTTTGCAAAATGTTCTTTCGACTCGACCAATTTTTTAATGATGAGAGTAGACGTTTTATGTATGATAATACCATAAAAAAATATAACAGTATAATGCGTATTGTTATTTATAGTAGTAAATTCTGAACGCGATACTGGAGGTCGTTGTGCTACATTTGAAAGGAAGGCGGTAGTAAACGGCTAAAACTGCACAATCTGGTTTCATGACGGTTTTATAATAATTAGCAACAAATCGATAAAATCACGTAACTGTTGTCCCAGTGAACTTGAAATGGCGGACGTTGACCATTCTGCGAACTCTTCGACGGCAGTCGGACCGGTTTAGATGTTCTAAGAGGATTTTTATTGTTCTCTGGGGTACTGTTACTTATATCCCATCCTATCATTTGACATGATTTGTGGCACACGGGAGAACGCTCGAATGTTTTTAACCAGCCATTGGAATTTACATAACTGGGTCTTCGTGTTTTAAAGGAATCGGCAGTCATTTCAACGTTTCTGGTAGGAAGTTATTTTATCCGGAGTTTCCTTTAGGGGGTTGTCTTAATTTAATTTTGTTTGTATGTTTTAGTAATTGTAAATATGTAATAGTAAAACATAATTGTGATAATTAACTTTAAACTTTTTGAAGCAGTTAAAAGATGGGGTAATAAGTATAAATGACATTAATCTTTAATTTGAACAAGTCTCGGAAGAAGTAAAAGTAAGAGAACTGTTATGGAAAAACGTAGTTTGCGGTCATTATCCTTGGAATGATATTTCAATCGTTATGCAACTCGCACAGCAGGCAGCGCAATAAAGTTATTCACGAATGCTCTTCTTCGATTCGCTTGAAGCGGTCCGGCCAAGTTCACTGACAGCCAAGTTCAAGCCCGAAACTGGTCAACGACCCTCCATTGTTACGGTCATGTACTCATGTTTAACCATTTTTACAGTGCAGGATTACCACTTTCAAGACATTATTGTATATAGATTCAACTACAGTGTGTTATGTTTTGACCTTAAATAAAGGCATATTTAGTTTCTTTTTTTTATTTGTTTAAGAATGTACATATATATATATATATATATATATATATATATATATATATATATATATATATATAGGGTATTTGAAATGACATGACGTAATTTATTATAAACCAACTTTTCCCTATTTTTTAAGCTCAATTGCTGTATAAATTGGCGGAAATCATGCTTAAGCCTATAAATTTGCCTAATTTTACGCAATACATTATTAATATGTTAATCTGAAAAAACTTGTGTAATTTGCGACGTTTTTCTTATGATCATTTATATTTTCCTTTCCCCCACATTATTGTGTGTGTGTGATTGAGACGTAACATTTCCGTTTTTCAAATGTCTGCGTTTAAGTCCACCTAAATACCAAAAAGCGGAATAAAAATCCACGCGTGTCTAAGCTCCAAAATCGTTCATACGATCAAATTCAAATTTACCACAAAATTCAAGTGGTAGGTATATGTATACTGGCTTAGACAGTTGACTTAACTGAAATACTTAACACTGGTATAGTGTCGGCCATTAGTATCTTTTGCAAAGATGCTCAAATTCCCCTATTGCTTCGTTCGTTTACCTGATCATATGCAGAAAAAAATCAAAAACTATTTACCATAACAGAGACATCGAAACAAACGAAGCTTACAGGTACGTACTAGAAGTAAAGATGTAAATTATTTTCAGCTACAGACAATTTAGCGGACGATATGTCCTACTTGAATTATGCGTAATGCTGAAAAAGCAAGGTAAATATAAAACTAACAGTGAAATAGAGGAAATCGTTAAAAAAGGTAATTAAAATGCAAAATCTAGACGAATCTAACCCACACATAAACCAAAATTAACAATATATAAAATTTATTTATAGATCAATAGTGATAATAAATATTTAAAAACATGATAATAAACATTTACTAAAATATGACTTTTTTATTAAAATGTTAATGTCATAATTTGAAATCACCTTGTCAAAAATGTTAAAAAAGCATGTTTAACAAAATCAAAAATCAAGTGTTATGAGAACAAAGTTTTTTCCAAAATTAATTACCGGAAAAATTATCAAGGCGTCAAATTGACTTCCACCAAAATGTCGAATCCGCCTAATTGATGTATCAGGCTCCGAAAACATTTACCTTTAACATTTGTCTTCCAATCGGCTTATCCTTCGCTTTTGATAATTCAGGCATTTATTTTCCAAGGAAACTAAAATAAAATAATATTATTGAACCGAATCGAAACAGACAATATTCATTTGTACTCCAACCATAACTGTAGATATATTATCTCCTGGAGATATCGCACTATTAAACATTTGCGTTTATCAGACTGTTTAAGACATTTATTGCTGTATGTCCAACTTCTTTAATAATGGAACTAACAAAGTTTAACAAAAATATTTAAAAATACTACAGTTTTCTTTTGATTTCGATTTGCTGTTTATACATGTACATTCTTTAGAGTATTTTATCTTATAGGATCAAAACGTAAGAACTTGTACCCACAAAACAATTATTAGCGATAGCTAGGGGGTAAACCAATGTTCACAGAATGTCTAGGATTTCCAAAGGTTACCAAAAGATTTTCTTTCAAGTGTACAGAGACATCCAACGACTTCCAACAACGGTTTACCCCTCGAGCGATAGTTTTGTCGATGCATGGTTTCATTTACAGTTTGCATCCCCAGTGGAACGGAAATAATGCACTTGACTGTAATGAAGCATTTTGTTTTTCGTTTTATATTTATTGCCAGGGAAGTCAAATATATTAAAAGTGTTTGTGTGTGTGTAATTCCCTGACCATTGTTATTTGTAATACAAGCTTAGTTTGTTACATCGCAACAAAAGTAAGCTGAAACTGTTTTGAATAATAGGAAGATCTAAAGAGATAAAACTCAATTGTCTACCAATAGTACAAACAAGCAAAATTGCGTTCGACTTCAGGGAATGTGTTGCAGCCGGTCTGTACTTCGGTTTTTGACATAATTCGTTGTCCGCAATCCCATCGACCGCGCTTAAATTGGAAATCAAACTAAAGGTCTAACGAGCCTGAGTAGGTTTTACAAAATAAAATGGAATAAAGAGGTCACTGAAAACAGTGCTGTTTATTCTTGCATGCTCTCCAATATTTTCATTGTATTTGTAATGCGAATATGTTGCAAACTTTTTGTGCATAGGAGGTTTGTTAAAATCAATAGTGTTCTAGTTATCTAATTGAAAACTTAGGATGAATGTGTGCATGTGCAGATATAATGCAGTCAAGTGGATTTATATAACGCGTCCGTATATGTTACAGTCATTGTATCATAGCAGAACTTTTTCCATGTCACCTTGTCATCCTTGTTTGATCATACGCTCGTTACTGTGCAAGTGTGTTTTTAAGTTTTTAAAATGTAAAATTTATAATTTGTCAGAGTTTGCTAAATGTTTTATTTATTTTACTGTATATTGACCATTTAATTGAATGTATTTGATGACGAATAGCACTGAGGATATGAGGTAACATTATTATTCAACTTTAACGTGGTAGGTTGTTTTTGTGAGTTCGGGACAACAAATGAAACCTCCTTTTATTTAGAAAATGTCGACATTGCGACCTTTATTAAGTCTTCATCAAGACTATTCCAACAAGAAGATTCTGCCAGAAATTTACACCAGTAGTGCATCATAATAGCAAAACAGATAAAACGATTCAAATATATCTATGACACAAAGACATAGTAAAACACACACACACACACATATATATATATATATATATATATATATATATATATATATATACCAATTCACAATCAAGTGTTGACTGTATGCAACTTTGTTTTGTTTCAGTATAGTTATCTGACATAAAGGTTTGAATTTGAAAATAAATAATGCCTCCTTAGTGACGCCAGGTATCTTTCTGTTGTAAAAATGCATCAGCAGTGCTAATTTTTATATAGCCTTCAATTTACAATAAACAAGGACTCCGCACAGAATGTGTTGAAATTGGCCTTCAGTGGAATTTTATAAAAATTAGATATGTTGTAAGGTATACGTATACTCACGTCATATTGTTGACACTTTAATCGACGAACCATGGCAATTTGGTTGGCGCTATATTCCAAATAAAGCACCCACTGTCAACAATGTGACCTGATTATACATTATGTCAGTTTGAAGTTCAAATTCATAGAAATGTCACAAGTGAAATATTTTGCTGTGAGACCCAAAGAAAACTTATTTGTATATTCAGTTTCGCCACTAAGTCATCAAATATGCAGGGTGGTTCACCCATACCCGTCAGTCTCTAGATTCTAAAAGGCACTTTAGTTTTAAATATTTTGAGGATATATAGCGGCTCGGATAGAACTGCAACTTAAAATTACTTGAGGATGTACAGGGTGCTTCAAAAATACGTGACAGATAAAAATTTGGGTTTTTAATTATATTTCATTGCCTATTTGAATAATCTATTAAAAGTTGGCCAGCTTTGTTAAGGGTTACATATACCTAACTTTTAGGGTTTTCGAAATATTTTATATATTTTTTTAATATCGTTTAATGGCACCGAAAATAGCCATCTGAACAATAAACTACTTGTTTAGGAGGTTTTTATCGGTCATTAGGGTCTCATGTCATTCAATATTATAAGGGGTGCACAAAAATCTGTGGTACACTTTTTTCCGGCATATTTTCTCACCCAGAGAGAGTAGAATTAATTTCCTAACAAGCTACATAGTTAGAGTTTCCTATATCTGAATGCTATGGATTTTTTAGTAATTTGCATTTTTCTTAGTGAGGCTCGTATTACTTTCTATTAAATTACTTATATCATTGAACTTAATAACTGACAATATAAAATTTAATTATCTCTTAAACTGTATTAGGTTTACCTAAAACTATCTTTTGTAGTTTTACAGTAAACAGTGATTATTAACATTCTAGGCACTTAATTTTAAAACTTCAACAGTTTGCTGGAGAACTCCAAGAGTTACATTTGGGCAAACCTAATACAGGTTAATAGGTAATTAAATTTTACCGTGTACTATCTCACTAAATACAGTGTGTTCTTAAAATAAGTAATTTAATAAATAAAAACTTAATAAAAAAACGCAAATATAAATTAAAATACTACTGCATTTGAATATAAGAAACCCTAATGTAGGTTATTTGAGAATTAAATATGATTTCTGCTGGTGAGAAAATATATCGAGGGTCTCTTTAAAAAATAACGAAGTAATTATTGATCAAATTTGGGAAAAGTATACCACTGGTTTTTTACACCCCGTATAACATTGAGTGACGGGAGACCTTATTACTGATAAATTAAAGCCTCCTAAACCAGCAATTTATTGTTCAGTCTTTTTTTGGTGTCATCTACTCTTAAAAAAAATATTTCTAAAACCGTAAAGGTTTGGTACAGGTAAACCTTAAAGAATTTAAGTACGCAAAAAAAACGGTATATTTCTTTCGTATTCAAATGTAACTTTTACCTGGCGCATATTGTTGAAACACTAGTAAATCTAAATAAAATAAAATTGAACTCTATTCCATCCGTATATATAGATATAAAACGAAATTATATATATATATATATATATATATATATATATATATATATATATATATATATATATATATATATATATATATATATATATATTTCATTTATTTTATTTTTCATTGTTACAAATACATGTTATTTACATTTACAATAATTATGCCAATAAATTTATTACTATAATGTTATTATACAAAATGTAAATTAATCTGCACCTAAATTTTAACAATTTGTATTGTGCTCCATAAGTAGTTTATATATTTTACTTTACTTAATATAATACAACTAATAGCATGTAAGTGACACAATATAAAAAAAAATTGTCCCTAACCAGTGAGGACCGAGCGAAAGCACTGGCCTGAGCCAAAAACAACCAACATTTTTCTGAAATGGTTACTGATTCTAACTTTTCTTTATTTAAGAAAAAAAAAGTGAGTTATTAGCTGAAATATATTCTTTTGCGTCCGATTTAAATTTATGAAATTTCTTTATATTTCTTATGTTTTTAGGCAATTTATTAAAATATTTAGGGCCATTAAAAAAAGAGAGATTTTTGACCGAATGTTTTAGCGAAAAATTGTTCAGAAATTAGTTCCTTTAATTTATTCCAGGTATTATACGTATGCGATATTTTTCCATCCATTATATCATAATTTTTATACACAAACACAATACAATTAAAAACATAAAGCAGATTTAAATAAAAAAGTTTTGTTTCGTGGTATAATTCCTTAGTGGAATATCTAGGATGTTTTCTTAACAATATTTTTAAAATACTGTTTTGAATGACTTTAATAGGGGTTAAAACAGATTCTCCTTGCCCGCCAAAAAAAATTAGACCGTAACTTAAAACAGATTCAACCAAAGACTTATAAACATTTATAGACAGTTTTTGTTTGTAAAATACCTCTTAGTTGGTAGAAAATTGGAATGAGTGATCTTAAACTATTAGTTATAGTTTCTACATGGTAATTCCATCTTAGATTCTGATCGATTGTTAAACCTAAATATTTCGTGTATTCTGTAGAACTCATAGAGAGTTTGCATGGGCAGTTGTGTAGGTCTTGCTTAAGCCATAGCTCAGAATGAATTTTTAATTCATTACTAGGGTTTGTTCCGATGTTTGTAATGGTGAAAGACATAAATTTGGTTTTTTTAACGGTCAAAGATAGGAGGCTATAACTTAGCCAATTATACACTAAACTTAGACCCTTAGTAGCGGAACGCCCACATCCCAGTTTTTGGCTGAGAATATTAAAGCGGTGTCATCAGCATATGAAACTATTTTTCCGCCAATATCAAGATGAAGTATGCTATTAATGTAAATTAAGAACAAAATAGGTCCTAACACAGTCCCCTGGGGAACTCCTATTTTAGTTGTGAGAGAGCTACTTAGAGTATCATTAACTTTGCTTTGTTGTTTTCGCTGCGAAAGATAATTTTCTAAAATATTTAAAGGGATTCCCCTAATACCTACTCTTTGACACCGCTCTAATAATACTTTATGGTCGACCGTGTCAAAAGCTTTAGCAAGGTCAAGAAACACCACTAATGATTTGCTGTCATTATTTAAACTGTTGCTAATGTTTTCTATTAAGCTATGTATAGCCATTTCGGTATTTTTTCAGGCTACAAAACCATACTGGTTTTAACCTAATATTTTGTATTTATCTAAAAAGCTTATAAGTCTTTTTTTAAAGCACTTTTCAAAAATGTTTCCTACATTATTTATTAAAGATATCGGTCTGTAATTAGATACTATTAATTACCTTTTTTTCTCCTCCTTTATGTAGCGGTACAATTACGGTTTCTTTAAAATAACTGGGGACTATTCCAGTTGAAAAGATTTTATTTATAATATGTTTTAGTGGAGTGAGTATATATTGCCGACATTTTTTTAATAAGATCTAAACCTACACTATATTAATTTTTTAATGAATTTGTTGTATTAGTTAGCTCTGTTTCATCCACTGGTTCAAGAAATAAAGAATTCGGATTGAGAGAATGACTAGTAGTATGCTCCGGAGACTTTGCAATTTGTCGAGCCATTTTTAAACCTACATTGCAAAAATAATCATTAAAGGCTTCTGCTAGTTGACAGCCATTGTTTATAATAGTACCATCATTTTCTTTAATTTGTGATATATAGTTTTTGGATTTATTTTTAGTATTTGTAACTTCTTTAATGATATCCCATGTTTTTTTAATACTCACTTTTACATTTTCTATTTTATTTCGAAAACAATTGTCCTTTAAAATTTGTATTAACTTATTTAATTTGTTTCTGTATGCCTTATATTCAATTATTTGCTGCTCTGTTACATTTACCTTTTTGTTAATTTTACGCTTTAGTAAATCCCTTTTTTTAATTGAATTTAAGATGCCTACTGTCACCCATGGTTTAAGTTTTTTTATTTGTAATTTAAAGCTTTTAAGTTGTTTTGCTTTATTAATATATTCCCCCATTAGCCCTATGAAGATAATAGTAGCAGCATTAGGATCTTGCATGTTAGTAACTTTATTCCAATTTTCTTTAGAGAGAAAGTCATTTAGTTTTTTATAGTTAATAAAACTGTATTCTTTTTGAATTAGTTGATTACTTGAAAGGTTGATATTTAATTCTATATTTAAAAAAGTAGGAAAGTGATCTGTTAAGTTGTATTCAAAAATTGCCTATATATATATATATATATATATATATATATATATCTTTATAGGCACATAGGCAACTATGTGAACCTCAAGAGGTGTTCGCAATTTCACTCCTTATCAGGTTGACGACTACCTGTATAAAACTAAATTTCCTACTTTTAAGCATCCAGTATCGATGTTACCATGTTTTCTATTAATGTCATTCACTTAACGGACATTGCCATTGGCGCATCATTTTTTGTATTATTTTTTATATCTGTATTGTCCCATAATAATTTTTTCTTTTTTTTTTCAGGTAAGTTGGTCATATAGCCAATAGCTGCATGTAATAATATATTTGGTAAAGTATTAAACATTTTGTTAAATAATTTATTAGCAGCGTCGTCTAATGCCAATGTAAACAAACGCTTAACTAGAAACGTGATATTGTTTCAATTGATGTAATTTGCTAAACAAGCAAATATCGCGAAACTTTAAGATCACTTAAATAAATATAGGCGAAATGTTGGCAAATATCTCGACAAAGAATAAAAGAAAATGCAAGGAGTGCGTGGTGTTGTTTAACTCGAATTACTAAGAAAGCAGCCTTTATTCATGTTCTGCAATGATTTCTTTGCAACATATTACAATTTTATCTTAAAACATGTTTCATTTATCATTTATTTCAATATATACCCTTACTTTTAGCATAGTCTCCTCAAACCTGGTACCTACCAATAACAAAAACATCAAATTTCGATAATTACTATTATATAGTAATTGAGTAAGAAAAGATCCAGTTCGTCCTCGAAAATCTTAAATCACTCCCCGTCATTGAAACGTTTACCAGACAATATATCAGGTGATTTGCAGTTATAATAACTCATTGTCTACAAATTCAAGTGACGCAGATTTGTTTTGAGTAATCTGCTATTCAATATAATGAAAGATGTTTTCAGTAGGGTTTCTACTTCTTAAATAGTTTGATATATTTTGTGTAATATCTAGAGCACATTCTGAAACTATACCATAGAATGTACATATTTAATTCTGCATATATTTGCTATCTTTCCTATATTTAATTGACTTCAAAAAAGTACTGTCATTCTGAAATTTTATTGTCGATGACAGTAAACATTTAAATTTTAAGTTAAGTATTTAGTTTGAACCAGCATGATGTGGTACTACAAAATAAAGTGCCATATGACAATTTAATTTTTGAAATATAATATGGCTCAAAAATAGCATCGGGTTGACAGATTTCCATTTTACAATAACTTTCAAATTAAATGTCCTGTATATTTGTTGAACAATGTTTTCTCTAGTACATGTTCATTTCTGCAAAGGATAAAGAAAAAAAAATAAAAAATTGAGGTCCGTATTTTAAACTATAATGACAGGTCCCCCCCTTTAAGAAACTTCCCAATCGAAATTGGGTACACCGTAAAAGGTTACTCTACAAGTGTTTTTCCAGATTTAAAAATGTTTTCAAAAACACATTCTTTGGTTTTCTCTAAGTATATCAAGAAACCCAATAGCCAAAGACCAACAAAATTGTCTAAAACTTTTCTAATTTGAACGAATTTTGAACACACAAAAGAATTCATATTAAAATTGAATGGCACATGTGGCAACCACACGTCTCATGTTAAGCTTATTCCTTAATCTTAACCCATGAACTCTCTATTTTTTATAATGTTATAAAAACATTTAAGTATATGTTTAATGTACTAGAAGTAGAGGGTGATCCAAAGGCGAGTAGAAATCCTTTATATCTCCTTTGTTATAAGACAGAAAGAAAGTTAAATATAAAAGTAACTGTTTTTGTTTAAGAATTCATTTTTTTTTTTTCGAAAAAAAATGTATGTTAGATAAAGTTATCAATTTTTTTCCTATTTTAA
Organism: Kuschelorhynchus macadamiae; assembly: GCA_030620095.1. Taxonomy (NCBI): domain Eukaryota; kingdom Metazoa; phylum Arthropoda; class Insecta; order Coleoptera; family Curculionidae; genus Kuschelorhynchus; species Kuschelorhynchus macadamiae. The sequence goes on from JAUTXW010004716.1 coordinate 1,014,269, forward strand.
ATAATTTTATATATATATAGATAAAGTTATCAATTTTTTTCCTATTTTAAATAATTTATATATATATATATATATATATATATATATATATATATATATATATAAAAGAGAAACAGAAATTTCAATTTCTGTGCGGTTCTTGGTCGTAAAAAGTTATATAAAACGAAACCAGTAACGGTAAGGATTACTCCTTCACCATTTTGTCGGAGAATCTGGAATGATGACCAAAACATGACGCTATGTTTGTTTCGTTGGAATTTGGAGCCCAATTTCAGATTTCAGGGCCAAGGTGCCAATCTGCTACCGTGGTATCTGCCCCGGCAAGGCTCATCAGGCAGCACTAATTGCCCATCAACCTCCTGTTCAGGGTGTCAGGTCACTAAGGGAAGTTCTTCCAGATTTATGGGATAACCTGGATCAAAATGATTTGGATAATTTAATTTTAAGTATGCCTCGCCGTGTTGGGTAATAGCCAATAGAGGTGGTATTATTAAAACCGTTAATTAAATACCCTAATAAAAACCCATATTTCGGATTATTTACAATATCCTTAACTTTTTTCGATCAGTTTATATATATATATATATATATATATATATATATATATAATACCGATTAAGTTTCAATTGAGCGAAACCATATTCTTTAGATGAACAAGCATGTCTCGATTTGTAAAAGAACATGACTATATAGTGATAGAGCCGTCTGATTTTAATTTGTGATATCCCTAACTTTCTAGCTTATATACAAATATTTATAAAGTTCTTTGAGACCATCTAAATCTAAGATCTGACCTAATTTTCATGGACATGCTTCCATCTAAATTGTGTTGAGTGTTGAAAAATGTTTTGTTTTAAAAAATGGTTCGATAATTAAAAAAAAATTGTGCATTTTCTTAAACTAAAACTATAAAATATACAGTGTTTCTCATAATGAGTAGAGATATACTAGGATAGGTCTGTCAAATCACAAAACGGAGCTGGACATGCTATATATAATCCGGTTAGTGTAACCGCCTTCCTGTTTTTTTTCTCCATTATCTTTCATCGTCCACGTTTCTCTAATCCGACGCAGTCATCTTTTTTCAGGTGAGGTCTCAGTTCATTATTTATGTCAACATTTACCATCTGTACCACTGAACACATTTTCTTTTTATAAAATAATACTTGATGTTTTTTATTTACGTACGCCTATGCTTACGGTAAATTTCTTTTGCAAGAAATGCAGAGGTCATTGACATACTAGACCTAATTCTTCGAGTCTACATTAGTGTTTTTTTTTAACGTATGACCTCTAATTTTACATGTATATATAGCGGTAAATTCTTCTGCTAACGGATTATATGATCTCTGATGAAAATAATTGAATTTTAATTTGTGAATGTGTTGAAATTTTATGCTTATTTCTTTTCGTTACTGTAGATAACATTATGATAGTTTATAGAAGGTAGATAGGGTTTAATATATTAATATTATTTAACTGTTCAAAAACATGAATTATTTGTTGTGACAGATTGTGATTAATTAAAAGTGTGTAGTTATTTTAGTGGGTGACATCCTGTCAATTTCAACAATCCTGACAACTTGTACAGGGTGTCCAATTTTGGTTGTAAATGCAAGATATCTCCGTTATTTGCAAATATTTAGGGTTGAGGTTTTCGCGACACCGTGTCACTTTTTTGTCAAACTCAAGCTGCCTTTATCAGATTTTCCATAGCCCGCCTCGTTTCGGAGATACAGGGCCAAATTGAAAAAATTGCATTTTGGGACACCCCTCGTATCTCGGTTATCTTTTAACGTATCGAAAAGGTAAAAACTGGCTCTTATAAAGTTTTTTACGTAAATCCAGTGGCGTGGACAGATTTTTACTCGGGGCCGTCGTTTTTGATACATGACCCAAAGTTACGTTTTTTTAAATGTGACCCCCCTGTATATTTTTACGGAGTCCTATTCGTCTTATGTGTCGGTGTCGCAAAAACCTCAACCCTAAATATTTGCAAATAACAGAGATACCTTGCATTTACAACCAAAATTGGACACCCTGTACAATGTACAACTAATACAGCATTAAATATCACAATCTGTTATTTAGGTCCTGTGTTGTTCACACAGATAGCCACCCACCTCTAAACAAATTCTAAATAAAAACGTTTAAATTGTAGAAGTGTTTGCTTATTGCCTTTGCAATTGATATATCGAATATATCTTTAACTAAGAGGAATAATTTCAAGAAATTCTACAAAGTGTAAATTACCCTTATGAGTTGCTTTATGAAAGTTTGTCACGTTTCAATTCCATACCTTGATATTTCATTTTATGCAAATGAATAAAGGAAAAGAAGGATGGTCTGGTTCAGCCAGCAGAAAAAGTGTATGGCGCGCAATTTGATTCTCATGGCTTCAAGAAACAGAGCTTTTATTCCCAGAGACACAATGATAATAGTCATGCTATGTTCTATGTGAGCAAACCAACGCGTCAAAATATTGAAGACTACCTAGTTTCATTCACCCCTAAATACGCACATATTTTGTACTATTGCAAGTGAAACCTGATCTATTTTGAAGCTTTAATCCTTTAAATAACTTATTATTATCGAGGACCGTGAACTCGTCATATATATTCAAGATTATCATTTAGTTTATGATTATAATTTGTATTCATAGATATTCAATTAATACGGTTTAAAATCGAATTGTGTAACGCGAATTATGCATTCATTATTTATTAAGAAATACTAAATTATTGAAAAGTAGTAAATATTAAGATAATATAGGGACTTGCATATTTTAATTAATAACACCTAAAATACTTAAAATTCACATTCTCAATGTTGTAAATTAGAAAGCTTTGTAAATTTTCATTTACATTCAATTTCGGTCATTGACTTTATGGAATGTGTATCTCAAAACCTTTACTTACTTTGTAAAGACAAATTGCATTATTAATTTTAGTCGTTCCTGACTTACAAAAAGAAAGTTTTTTTATTCTTCCAGCGCTTCTATAGTCAATCTTTCGATCGATCTTAGATCACCTATATATGTAACCTATAGAACACTATTATCTTATTAAACATCATGAATTACTCAGTTAAGCTGTTGGTCATTATTTGACAATTACGCTGGAAGACCCTATGAATCAATTTTAAGTTGTGACCACGTAAACAGTGGTGAAAGGTTATTACCCCAAAATTATTTCTTAATGTATCTACCTAACTGTTTTGTTTGTGAGTTTCATCGTGGTATTATTTAATTTTCTTGTCTAACTGGTATTAAAGACGTTGCATTGGCATTAAATATTCTATCAATATGGACATTTTTTGTGTCTAAATGCACATAACAAATATCGTAGTATATACCCTATTGATGATAACGTAACTATATCTATTTTTCTGCCAGACGTTATTTCACCCGATGTTATGCATAAACCACTCTTGACCCCCTCCATTCATCTCTGTCCTGAGTCACATTTATTCGTTCCCGACCAGCGGGCTTTTTCATTTCTTGTATATTACTATAGTTTCAAATTATTTGTCCGTATATCACCTTTTTGTGGGGCCTTATTTATGACCAGTGGAATTAGTTTTACTGCTTGTTGTTTAACGTCTTTTATTTCAGAGATAATTTATTAAGGTATTTCGCAGTGTTCTACAAAACAGTCATGCCGTCTCTAGTTGGGCCCCATTTAGCCGGTATCTTTTGCCGTTTTCGAGATCTCAATGCTCGTGCCTCGATAATACCTTGTATTATTACATAGTCTGTAATGCAACTTTTCGGATTTATTGGCTTTTTTTTTCAGTTTTTATCTACATATTATCAAATTAAGAGAATTGAAGTGTTTTAAACTTTTTTTAAATTTTGCTAATCAGAAAAAGGTATTTTATTCTATTCACAATCTAATACTCACGTTTAAACTTTCAAAAAGTAACAACATTGCCATATTAAGTTATATTAATATTAAATTTTTTTTAATGCTACACCCGATATATTATTAAATTTAAATAACGATTTCGAATAATAACTTATTTGTTCGTAATAATGTTTACATATTGCGTAACTTGAAAAAGTAAAAACAATCATATTCTTTATTATATGTATGAGTAAAATTACAAAGGTCATATCAGCCAGGAAAAATGCAACATTGTGCATAAATAAAAAAATAAACTAAAACTTCAAAAAAAATAAAGAAATATTTGTCTTGAAATTTTTCTGTATGGTTTTCCGCCTGATAAAAACAAGGGAACCGAACGAATTTTACAAATTGATCTGTCCACAACACGGGTTTAGACCTGAGGTTTAATAATTAGCAAAGCAACAACCTATCAAATTACCATTCAGTATGGCTTAGCAACCAAAGTTATTATATTACATATAACACGTGTTTACCTAATAATTGCTTATCGACCTTGAATTCCGTCGTAAGTGGTAACACATTTATTTCACTCATCCTTAGTCACAGATTACCACAAGACCTTGAATCATATGGGCAGTCATTGGTTACCCGCCAATCACAACGTAGCCCAACCAGCATTTTAGTCACCGTTACGTAAAGGTGACTGTATAAAAAAACCTTAAAGTTAGAATGGTTCCCACCACTAGTAAGGTGGAAACCATTTAGGCATTGTTTAGCCCCACGCTATTACCAAAATGGGGAATGATTTAAGGGTAACTTTGATGTACGTCTTACGTTATTGGAACAGATATTATTTCGTTCCGGTACTAATTTGGGAACGTTCTTGAACCCAAAGTATGTAGTAATATTCACAAATAAGGGACTTCTTCCATGCTGTTCAGTTTTCTTTCTCCTTCATATGTGATTATTATGATATGTTTCCGTCTTCGTCTCTATGCAAATGGAAATAAACTGTTGTAGTTAATGCCAGATTATGAAGTATATTATATGAATATTTATTAGCTACTACTTCGGTAAACAATGGACGAATGCAAATTTATTATGAAAGTAGATAATGTATAGGCCGAACAATATCAACAAGCCCCAAAAATAATTTTGCAAAAAAAACAACCCCTAATAATAAGCAAAATAATAAAAGTGATATATATTTGAAGAGTTTAGGGTTTCAACAAGGCTATAAAGTTGTGACTTCATTTAGGTAGACAGACGTAGTAGACACACTCTCTCAACCACCATCAGATTTAACCTATTGTTTATACTTATAGTTAAAAAAAATACAGATTAGGTTAGGTTAGGTTAAAATACGCACGCATCTAGAGTGTATGGCTCCAAATGACACCCTATTGCCTATTGCCTACTACAGCCGGTTGCACAAAACTTTTAATCACATAATAAATTTAACTGACGTTTAGAATAATTTTTAGCATTAACACTCTTCTGTAATCTGTCATGCTCTGAGCCGTATGATTAATTAATGCTTAGTTAAAGGCTTTGTGCAACCCGCGTATGGGATTAAAGATCTTGTTAGATTACCCGTAATAGATGCCTTAGTCACCAGAGGTTAGGGATTTTCTTTTTCATTAAATGGAGGCTTGCTCTCTCTTTCGAAAATGAAAAATCATGAAAATTGTCCCATAAGACCAACATCTTAGAAATAAATTAATAACAAATTTTGATTAATATATTAGTCTTCTGGGAGTTTTTGCCATTGGCGCTTAATCTAGCTAGCATAGTTTTTATGACGCAAATCCTTTAGTAGTTTATTTTGAATCCACCCCTTTAACTTAGCTCCCCGATGAGGACCTGGTACTGTGTTGGCAGTATTTTCTTTCCTACTATCTCCCGCTCTTTTCAACAGCCTCCGAACACTTATTTTGGTTTATGGTTTATTTTTATTTTATTTTTTTGATATTAACATTGCTTTATTGCGATATGTAACATCAAATATGATGAAAACTTTGATAAATTTTAACTAGAAATATTTTAGACTATATTCAATCCAATTCAGACTTTTCGCATGAAGAGAGCTAAATAATTCATAAGGTGAAAAATATTTTTAATGACCAATTACTGCCTAGCGCTTTTGAAAGGTCCCTTTTAAATTTGTAAAAACACTCGCAGCCATTAAAATCAATTCATGTTTTGAATGAGAAAGTTATTTTGGAACAGAAAAATATAGAGTTTTGGTAAATCTGCACTCGCCGTAAATGAATAATGTTTATATAAATAATAAAAATAATAATTATAAAAACAAATATTTAGTTATATGCACCGAGTAGATTATTTTTTAGTTTCATGTATTTTTGAGTTTAAAGGGTTTTCATTTGAGCAGTGAAATGAAGTAAAACTGTGTAATGGTTTTTAAACCTTTTTAAACAATTAAATTCGTAAAGAAGAAACTACAATGAAAATGTATTTCCTTTAAAAATTAGTGTTATAGAACATACCGAGTGTCCCATGTAAGAAGACTTAACTACCTTAACTCAGATGTTGTATGATATACAAAAAAAAAAGATAAATACAAAAGTTTCTCGTGTTTAGATTATAAATATGTATCAGGATGTTAATATTTCTTAGACCTGGGATCAACTTATTTTAAATGGAATATCTTGTATATTTATATTTATGTTAGGTTCTTCTAAAGGGTAGCCCAGCAAGTGTGGGTTTCAGATGATAGGTTGTAATAGATTGGCATTTATCTTCAGGATTTCACCTATATTCAAAGCTATGTAAGTAAGACACTTAAACAAATTTTATATACCTGTTTGCGCTGAAATGTTTTCTAATGAATGTATTAATTCTATTACATAATTTAAAGTGTTCAGTTTCTTTGTAACAAAATATATTATTAATAATCTTATTATTTTTTTTTATTATAATCGGCTGTATATTATTTCAAATTTAAACAGAGGCTGGAAGAACGAATTTGGAGATATATGATACCATGGGTTCACCAGACAACGTTTCGGACATATTGGCGGTAATCTTCACAAAGTTTAATTTTTTCTGTGAATAACTAGGGAGAGGTTACGAATACAAATATATTAATTAAATCATTTTTTAAATGAAATTTTATATAAAACCTTAATCTTATTTTACAAAATATTGCGCTCCTTATAAATCATGGGAGTTGCCCTTGCTCACAAAGATAACAAATGTATTTTTACTAGGTAAGAGAAGAGCTTAACAAAATTATGTTACCTTCTATCCATTGAGATAATATAGACCTTCGTAGTTTTTTACATAAAAAATAAAAAATTCTGAAGGTAAGCCACAATAAATTACAAACGTTGAACCTTATGGTATTACTTACCTTTGAATACGTCTTTTAATGCTAAGATAATATGCAGGTGGTTATATTTAAAGTAAATAAAAACAAAACTATTAAAACTCTGAACTATACTGCACTTTTCTTTTGTGTAAAAAATTGAATGCTTGAAATTAAATATCACATTCACTAAAACATTTTTCGGCGTAAGCAGATATTTAAAAATAGTTGTGTCTTAGTTACATCACTTTAAATATAGGTAAAATGAAGATAAATGCCAATATATCATAAACGTAGTACCTGAGACCCATACAATTATGTAGTGTTGGAGAAAAGATCTTTTAAAATATCTGTAAATATACAGGCTGTCCCATTTTAAATAAGAAAGTTGACTACTGGTCAGAGCAATATAAACACCCTATATACATGAAATTAATATCATTTGAAAACACAAATTGAACCAAGAAACCTTTGTACTTACTTAACTTTTTTTATGTCGCACAGCTTCTGAGATAAGGTATCACTGACGTCATATTACGTGGAAGACCCTGTGCATGAATGGGAATAAGAAGTCTTTTATCAGGCAAAATATTGCTTGACATAATTTTCGAAATCGATTTTAACGTAGTTTGCGTTTTTGCAATGGTTTTGAAAAGTAAATATGTTTTGCTTTTTATATCGACAACGAAACTTTTATTAATTTAATTTCGTACATCTGGTCACATTTTAAATATTCCAAAATGATCGCATTTTTGCTGTGTGCAGTGTAATGTATTTACCAAAGGGCTGCTTTTACAGATGCAAAATTCTTTGAGTGTAGAAATCCAGTTAGACAATTTTAAACCCAAGCCCTTATAACAGGCGTTCTACTCAGCGTCTATCGCCATCGTATTCATTAGCTTAAAAGGCTGATGCGGGCAAACCGAAAAAGAAAGCAAATTCTAAGATGGTTCTCGACGTGTCTTTAACTATTCCAGCGGCGATAGCTAATGGTATTAAACTGATAGCATGTCTCGTCCCACCCACCTTTCTTGGTCGCTCCATTTTCCTTTAAGTTGATTATTTGGGCGTGTGTTGATGATGACGCCTTTCCAACTGTATATTACGGTCAACGGGCCCCGGATCTGAATATTTGATTATATTCGTTAGAATGGCATTTAAAAGTATTTGCGGCACATGCAAAATTCTCCTAAAATCTTAGTAATTATTAATTGCATACCACTACCGTATTTTCATCTACTTAGCGTTGGAGTTCAGCTTCCCAGAAATAAAAGCTAGTCCTTTGGTCACCGCTAATTTTAAATGACTCAGTTGGGGCGATTTACACATTACTACACAGATAAAACTATTGTATGTATTTATGGAACGTTTAGTGATGTATTGTGTTTAATAAGAAGTTTTAGCATACTTTAAGCTATTAAAAACTTAAGTGAATTCTTATAGATCCTCCCTCTTTAAAATTTTGCAACAACGACTAACTTGATCTGGTGCTTAATACATAGTTCTTTAAACTGTGAAAGTTCTTAATTTCTATTAATTTTACCCGACTGCACATGCAATAGAGAGGAATTCGTTTAACACTTATGTCTATGTAAATATGTAACTATTGTTTGTTACCACCTTGAGCCTTGATATCTGCGTATCGGTACCTCCTAGGTCAAGAACGATTGAACATGTCAGAATCTATCCATATTTTTGCTACAAGACGTAGGTAGATCTAAATTTTGTTGTTCTAAGTCAAAAAATTGAAAATCAAATTTTCGTTTTAGAGAAAACTTTCACTTTTCAAGGAGGTCATTGCCGACACTGCGTCAGGTTAAATATTTTGACAAAACGTACTGTTTAACCCGACAAGGGTCCAGATATTTGCAAATATCGAGCGGTTAAAGTAGATACACATCAAAAAGTAGAACAAATTTCTTGGATCCTGCTGCCCAAATTTTGTAAAGTTCTAACAATGCCGAATTTTGTATACTAAATAAGTAGAGTGGAGTAGAACTTACTTCGGTATACGGGGGATTTAGTACTACCTATTTAAATTGTCGCCTATTTTAATACGTGATGTGGTTTCTTTTCCTATATTAATCCTGAATATTAATATAGGAAAAGAAAGCACAAAAGATAGTAGCAGTGGGGTTTTTTGTTTTTTTATTAACTTGTAATTGTGGCTTATAGGAATAACAGCCGGTAACAAAAATAAACAGTTGATTACATGAAGTTGAGCATGAAGTAGATCACCCATGAAGCTATAAGATGGAACTAAGAACTTTATAAACTTACATCGGAAGTTTCATGTCATAGCTTATTCAAAAAAATATGTACAAAACAGAAGAAAAAACTAAATAATTGTTCACGTTGTATATAAAATTGATATATGCTTGACCCAAGTAAATATTGTCATGAAAAATCATTTGATAGTTATCTGCTGCCTATGTTTAAAATATATTATTATTCACTTAAAAAAATCAGACCTGGAAAAAATCGTAATATGAAGCTAGCAGTTTCGTATTATGTTTACTTTGCACTTTCTCATACATTCGTTACTTATCTTATACTAAGTAAAAATTATGCAAATTTTATGAAATTGATTAGATATATTAATTGCACCAAGCAATTTAAGTTAATGATGCTTTGTTGGAGCTCTATAGTCTGAGATCTCGTTAGTTTAATTAAGTTAAAGACCCTGCTCTGTAACTTCTCTTAGCTCGTAAATAGTACTCAGAAAATAGGTAGACCATTTCCGTATAAAATTTAATCGCCTATTTGTAGAAACTTCACATGGAATACTTCATTTGAATGACTCTAGTTTTAATACATTTAAATAGGGATTTAAGTTTTGTAAGACTAGAAAATACCAAAATCCCTCTTTAAGCCCTTAAATCCCTACATCGGGATCCAATTAAATTGCTAACGCTTTTAGATTTTAATATTTTTTTAATTGGACTTCAATTCATATTTTTATAGGACAATGGCGCCCATCTCCAGAGGTTGCATTGCATTTCCAAGCGGTCACTCTTTCATGTACTGTCCATACTCGATATAATCGTCCTTGGCGGGTCCGTAGTAAGAATGGGCGATAACAGAATTTACCTATCGCCTATCAATAGGTAAAAACCAGTCGATAAAATTAGGTTTTCCATAGGTTTTTCTGCCTGTTCTAAAAATTATTTCTTGAAAGAGAAAAAAACTCTGTCATAAGAATACGTCAACATTAATTAAAGCTGTTATAGTTTGCTGCTATTTAGGAAGTAAAAAAATTTTTGAGCCATTATTATGGCTGCCTGAGTATATCGCTTATTAGAAGACAGACAAACTGGATTTATGGCAAAACATTAGACAGTTTTGTTAGAAGCCTTAATTCGCCTGTGGTCGGTCAGCCTCAAATATAACTTAAAAAAAAGTAACATTTTTATTTTTAATTTGTGATTTGTGATCATTTATTGAAATTTTTCAATGTAGTGAAATTTTAATTCCCACTCTCTGCGAACGGCGCCGGCGCCGGCGGCCCATCAACTAATTTTTTAAATACAATGGATTTTTATTTCGTTCTTTAGAAGAATTGGACATTTCAAAATAAACGATTTATCACAGGTAAATTAGACAGCTGATTTTAGAGAGCCAATGTAAAAAAAAAAAACAAAATAAAAAATTAAGAAAAAATATACAGGTTGTTACTAGAAATGGTGAAATGCTAATATATCTTTATCGTAAATTATTTTTGTTTAAGTTTAATTTTGAGTGTTTTATATTAACACTAGTTTCTAAGATATTTGGCTGGGTACCCGGCATAGTAACAAAATATACAACCAAACAGCAAAAAATGCTGTGTATGTCTTGAAAAACAATTGATATAGAAACCTGATGTTCTGGGATCAAACTAAAGTTGGCTAGGGCAGTCCGGAGCATTATGAATTGTCTTTAATGTTGGCAGGGAAAGCATACAAATTGGTATAGGACTATATTAGAAAAAAAATATTTACTTATTTCCTGCAAAAACGACTTTGCCAATGTCATTGGCCCATCAGAAATATCATTTAAGTTCGTCGTGTTAAATCTTTTTCACGAAAAACGAATCTGACTCAATGACTGTAATAAACTACCGGACTCGATACCAAAGCGTGTGTATTGCACAAACAACAAAAATAGTTCTAGGACAGAATTGTAATAATTTCTAGGATGAAAAGATATAATTTCTTCATTTGTAGAAAAAAATTATTTTAAATGTTTTCGGTGTTTACTTATAACAGGTATTTTAAATACATTTTTGAAAAATTGAAATGTCAGTCTCCATTTTTCACGGGAAGTGTTCAGATGTATTGCGATGTCATTTTACGAAATATTATACGTATAAAACAGCATTGTGTGGCGTCCGTGGAAAAACATTGATGGTGCTGCTTAGTTTTCTGGTGAAGAAAAGCATTTATCTCCGATGCTAGGGAAATTGTGAAAACTGTTTAGTTTTACTTGGCAACGGCTTAACGCTAGTGCTGCTGCGAGTAAAACATGTAATTTGACATACCTGATTACAGTGAAAAAATCACATCAAGAAACAAGGGTAAAGGTGCCGGTTCCACCAAATATTTCGACGAAGGAGACAAGGACTTTATAAGGCGAAAGGTCTACAGCATTTATGAAATGCAACGTGTACCTCACTAGCCTTTGACGAGTTGGGTTTAAAATAAGCTTCAGATATCACACAATTGACAAAAAGCAAGAACTTATGGAATCCCAGCAGTTACAAAAATTGCGTCTTGAGTATACAACATCTATAAGAAAATATCGTTCTCAAAATCGTCTGAGAATTTATCTCGATTGGACATCAAAATACAAGAGTTCTAACCACACTACACCACAACTTGTTACGTTCTGGACGCGCGTTTCGCTAACCAAGTTACCATCATCAGCAGATGATATAAACTTAGTTTATAAATTATAAATAATTTAAATATTATTTTATTAAAATACATGTGAATTTTCAGGAGAAAATTTTTTTTTTCTTAAAATTTACATTCGCGGCAATAAATAAACTCACGTTCCATATACCATCATCAAGGCCTACATTAGACTGCGCCATCATCCTGCATTAATAATAATGTTTATTCAATATGGTCATTGACATAATAATACAGCCGCCTTTATGACACTGGCCTGCTCTGGCTAATCAAGAAGATTCAGGGCCGAGGACCGGTTCTCTATCTCTCGGAATATACTATAATTAAAACTAAATTTCGCACTTAACAAGCTGTTTTCTTATTTGCTCGACTGACACTCTATGTAATTAAGACAGGATTAAAAGCAAACATGTCGTTCGGTGCAGACGTTTCTCGTAGACCATAACTTCATGACGAATGAGCCTTTTGAAACATAGAATAATTAATTGGTGTGACTATAGTATGCGGTCCGAGGTCTACCGGCCTTTTAACGCAGGTCGATCTTGCATAATAACATTTTATTATCGACCAACACTCAGATGTTCTCCCATCTCGCGCGTTTTTAAAAATTTACCCTAATCCTTGGCAGCTCGGCTGGCCTCAACATTTTCGAATCTAATAATTCTTATTTCAAGTCGAATGTCGGGCGTAATATTAGTTAGGTAAGTATGCACCTATAGTATATAATTCTGCCTTATACCCACATAACTTACTTGGATATATTTTGCCTCAAAAGCCGTCAAGAATTTCTTTAGAGCTATATACAGAGTGTTTTTAATTAGTGACTAAAAATGCAGGATATACTTTTTTGGACAATTCTAAGATTAAAGGTTTATTTAAACGTGTGTCCGCAAAGCATTCCTTTTTGAGGTAAAATTTAGACTCCGTCCGAAGGTGTTATTTGGGCGAAGCCGAACTTTGGCTTCCCTTATGCCTTCGGCCGAAGACCGATGCCGAAGGAATTCTATCCTATTTTGACATTAATATCTGAACTAGCAATTGGTCACAAGTAGCGGTTGTAAGATGATCAGCAGAATTTGTTTGAGGTTGTGTTCTTTATATATTATCTATTATATATATATATATATATATATATATATATATATATATATATATAATGTGTTTTCATTCCGAGTGTACATCCGTTCACTACTGTCGTTCTGAAAAGAACAGTTTTGCTGACGTTTCGCCAAAATCACATTTGACATTTTCGAAGCTTCCTTTCTCGCGTCCGCATAGAGACTGAAGTGTTGGTAACTGCGACGCTTCCTTTTATACCTTCACTCGGGGCCGAAGGTTATATCTGCGCAGGCGTTGGTCGTTATTTATGTTTTCCGGATGGTGCTGTTGTTGTTGCGCTAATTGCGCTTGAGTTTTTGCGATTTTAGATTTGTCGATTATTGTCTTCCATACTGTTGGTAGTTTTAATGATTCGTCCCTTTTATTCAAATCACCTTGTTTTTCAATTTCTATGGCTTCTCGGATTATTCTAGTCTTATAATGTTCTATATTGGCAATCTCCCTACACCCATCGAAATTTATTTTATGGCCGGTTTCCTGATGATGCAGGAATAAAGCTGAGGTTGTTTGTTTATTTCTGATGCTGAGTTTATGCTCTTCCACTCTTGCTGATATTCGCCTGTTAGTTTGCCCTACGTACAACTTTTCACAGTCCTGGCACGGAATACTGTACACTCCGTGGTTTTCCAGTTTGATTTTATCTTTTGGGTTTCCGAGTAGTTTACCTATAGTTGTTTGTGGCTTGTGTATTGTTTGTATGTTGTGTTTCCTCAGAATTCTTCCGATTCTGTCTGTTGTGCCTTTTACATATGGTAAGACTACTCTCTTTGCTTTCCCGGTTCATATTTTTTGTTGTTCGTTGTTCGAGAAACCTGTGCATTAATAGCTTTCTCTATGGTGCGATTTGTGTAGCCATTTTTCTTTAAAGCACTAGATACTACCTTAAGTTCGTTTTGTCTCGTCAGTGTTTCAGTTAGTCGCACGGATCTAGATATTAGAGTATTTGCTACAGCTTGAATTTGTGCTGGGTGATGATGTGATTTTGCATTTAAATATCTGTCTATATGGCAACATGGTCATGCATATATATATATATATATATATATATATATATATATATATATATATATATATATATATATATATATATATATATATATATATATATATATATATATATATATATATATATATATATATATATATATATATATATATGTATATATATATATATATATATATATATATATATATATATATAAGCGAAACATAACTGGCGAACTGAGAATTTTAAGTACCAAAACAACTAGGCGTGATCTAACTCTTAACCTTTTTTAGTGAATACGGGAGTTAAAATCTTAAACACACTAGAACTTCGAAACGCATAAATGAAAATTTTGACCTGTTTTTAAACTCAAATATAATCGAAAATACAAAATATATTTCAATGGTTTTGAATATATTGGTGCTTTATTTGTAGTTTTAAGTGCCATGACTTGGTATTCAGATTATTGAATCCATTTCATAGATACAAGTAGTAAATAACACAGTACAACAATACATTAATTTTTATTTTTAAATTAGTAAAATTTGTATCTAATAAAATCACAGTAAAAACTATTTTTATTATTTAAAGAGGATATTTTTCATGGGACTTTTTAAACAATACGGCATTTTATTTGACACAGGCGGCAACTCTTTGCTGACTTTCCACCAGAAAACCCAGTAGTGCCTTATAAAATTAATTTTTTTTTTGGCATGTAAAAATTTAAATAAAAATGGATATTTAGTAGTGTTAACCCATCTGCAGGTAGAGAGCTTTAATTTAAAAAAAATCATTTCCAAATTGGCCAAGTAGGAGCGCTGCTGGTGAAAACGGGGAAAAATCGCTTTTTGTTTAAAATTTAGAGATAGATATTATGTGTATTAAATAAAACATGTTTACATTTTAACCACCTGTTATGTTATTTTAGGTTTGATTTGGTTAGGTATAAATTAATTTACTAGAAATAAAACGATATTGTATATTTGTTTTAAACATACCAACACAGCAGACTTTTGAGATGGTAAAGTGCATATTACTATTTTATTGAAACATGACTGTAGACCGCTTACTATAGTGGCATCATTTAATAGAATGTTATGATGTTGCTTTTTATTATTTTTTGCTGCAAGTGCATGTAAATGGAGTAATATATTACAAAAAAAAATTTAATTATATGGAATTGGACGATATGGAAGGTTTCTCGTACTTCGTAACATGCTACGTGGTGGGTGAATCCTAAAATCTGCCATCTTGTAGATACTTTTTGGCTAAATCCGGTAATAATACTCAAAGCTATAAAAAAAGCTTGCATACACGCCATGCAAAGCTTGTATGGGGAGGTCATGAAGCAATGTCTGGTGTAAAAACAAAGTTTCTGTGTGTTGGGGTACAGCACACTGGCAATGTAGAGGACATTAATGAAGCTGCTAAATTGGCTAAAATGGCTACCAGTCCTAACGTATTTGGACTAAACCTACCTTACATTGTTGAACTTTAAAGATTTTATTAACAAAAAGATGAGTCACTTTTACTTACTGTGACAACAGGTCTATCTGTCTCAACAATCAGAAAATGTAGACAGCCTACCGTTGAATATTTACACATGCGTCATCAATCGACAAAATATTAAAAACCTACTTTATAAACATCGTGTTTCTTTTATCGATTAGTATTACCTAAATCAATAATGGAAATGGAGAAACATGGAATATTATCTTCCGAATACGAGAAATATGTTAAAAGATTATTAGATTACCAAAACGAACTTGCTAGACAGATAATGCATCAACATAGGCAAGATTTTCCCGTCAAAGCCTCAAAAGTCAAAGATTTGTTTGGAGGTTATTATTATTATTACCATTTTATATTATTATGATTCGTATTTGCGTGTTTATAATGCCATTAATTTTCAAGTCAGTCCTTTTAGGAAGCTATTTTTGTTGTATTTTTTTGTGCTAATAAGTACTATTATTAGTATCATGGTAATTTGATTTATAAAAGTATTTATATTTATATTTACGCCCATAATGAATGTGGACTTTTTTTGACTATTTAACCTACAAAATTTTGATTTGATTCGTATGAATATGAATGATGACGAATGTTCAAGCCCAGTAAGGCTAGGTACACTTGCGATCATAAAAATCCGGGCACATGATTTTCCCTAATGTAAACGTATTTATAAAAACAGATATAATACCTAGTCATGATGACAATATCAAAACTAAAGTGTCAATTTAATAATAATTTAAGACATTTTTATATCAATTAGAATTAAACGACAGTCCCAACTTCTCTAAAATAATTTTTTATAGGTAACGTAGTTACTTTTTAACGAGTGCCTTACTTTTGGTTATGGTAATGCAAAGTATTGCAAACCAGGTGTAAAAACCTGATTTACCAAAACTCACTAAAAATGGCATGAAGTGTCAAGTACACTGTTACAAAGAAATAGCGAATACATAAAAAAAACGTTGTAATCGTTAAATCACTCAAATTTACTATTTAATTAAAAACACTAAATATATTACCGAAAATTTGGATGGAATGTATGTAAAAATATCTGCTTTCTCAGGTAAAATCATGGAAAAGAACATTACTTTATATAGGTTATTATGCGATTTACAAAACTAAAAATGATAAACCTTACGTTAAAGTTATGCTAACTTTTAAATGACACTAATAGAGATCGATAACGGCGTTATAACGTAAGAAGCCTTTCAGTCCTATGGCTGAAGTTATTGCTAAAAAAATGCTATTTTATCTTTGGTTTCTGTCTAATTTTCCATTTGTAACAAATTTAAATCACAAATATGCTAAATATACAGCTTGAAAATAAGGATGGCTTTTAAACAAACATAAAAGAGCACACTCTTAACAACAAAAGTAGGTAGGTATGGCTTATTCAAAAAAACAAAACACAATTAGCTTTTAAAAAATATATTTTATAATATAAAACAACAGTAAAAACAGATGATAACTAAAATTATTGAAAACAAGTCTTTTGGGGCAAATCTTATAATATAGTTAATAATGCATCTAATTATACAATAGCCAAGTAACATTTTTCTAGATTCTTACCTAATTTTTACCCAAATACTTCACTTCAACTCACAAAATTACTATCACCACGGATTATTTTTTAA
Organism: Kuschelorhynchus macadamiae; assembly: GCA_030620095.1. NCBI lineage: Eukaryota > Metazoa > Arthropoda > Insecta > Coleoptera > Curculionidae > Kuschelorhynchus > Kuschelorhynchus macadamiae. The sequence goes on from JAUTXW010004716.1 coordinate 1,031,587, forward strand.
GACTTCTAGTTTCACGGGATATGATGTTGTTTACTCTAAAACGCGCACTGAAACTTTTTAAACCTAAAAATTGCCATGCACTGCCAAACGATTAATATTAATAAATAAGGATAATAAAAGTGAAAGGTTGGATGTTAAACTTACATTATTAAAATGTTTTTTTTACATGTAGTAGTGTAAAAACATTTTGTATTGGTAAAACATTGATAACAATTAACTAAAATTTTAGGTAAGTTAAAATAACAGAACCCGTTTATTATTTTTACAGTTAAATATATGTAATTTTAACCCAATTTTTAACAGTGTAGATGCCCGGATTTCTGTGATCGCAACTGTACGTTGGTTCTAATGAGCAACCCTGCGACAATTATAAAATATATAATAGAATAGTGCCGTTTTTTTAAATTTCTATTTTCAAAACTTATTTTCATTCGTGTAAATTTTCAGGTGAACAGTATTATTGTTTATTTCATTTTTGCTGATAAGAATAACAAAAGCAATTAATCCTTTTTACCATTTCTTAATGGAAATATACAACTGGTGGCAGCTAAGCAATAACGTATTAACCCGTCGCTCGAACCCACGCATAACTTCATCTTCCGTTGACAGTTCCATATAAAGAAAGAATATCAGGTGCGTTTTGTTTATAGCGAACAATTTTCTCCATCCGTGCTAAGGAAATGCCTATGTGTGGGATGAATAATGTCAAGACAGGATTAGATGTAAACGGCTAAAAACGCATGTATACGTGGCCGTCAGTTCATGTAACATGGGTTTCTGTAGCCGACCGCTGTTTTGTTCCTGATTGTTTCTTCATGTAAAATGGTTATGTCGGAAAGAGTGTTTATTTTGTATTAAATCGAATGTCAGAATATATGTACGCCGTATCAGTTTATATTCGTTCTTGGGTTTTGTTTTTAAAGGACGATCTAAGTTAAATTCAAAAAGTAGTAATACTTATCATGTTCTTTATTTTAATAAAAATGCTAATAATAATCAATTTATTATTTCCAAAGTAGAATCCATTTGCAATACGCGTTACTTTATGTTTATTAAGGAAATAAGGGTCATAAGTTTAGTATCCCACTAGAAATCGAATACTGCAGACTAAGACCTAAATAATTTAGAGAAACATTCTAAAATCTAGATAATTAGAGCTAATCTATATTATAACATTAAATTAATTATTCGAATCTTGCAGAAGAGCACTAAGTTAAGAAACAAGAACATGAAATTCAATAGAGTTATGCCACTTGCTGTTGGTTAATATTTTTTTAAACGCATACTGACAGGAATGCGATGAAAAGCAGTTATATGCTCGTCGGTTGTGTTAAACCATTTCAGATCTTTTAATTTATGAGAGACGCTGATTTCATCTAATACCGCTTATAAATTATGCAACAATTTTAAATTTTCTATATTCTTGGAGATTCAATGTAATCCAAAAATGGCTCATAAATATGATTACCAGAATTAGAGTGAAAACACGACTGAGTCGCATAACATTTTTCTGTTTCCTGGCAACGGTAGTACCTATGTACATATATAATTTTCAAAGCCAAATAAGGCTTTTTAAGACAGGCAGTTACGCGTTCTTTGAATTTAAGTTTGGTGTCAATTATAAGGCCTAGATTTTTTGCGCATGACTTATAATCAACAATATCTGGTCCTAACCTGGTCCTAACTTCTATACTACTACTATACTGTGTCTTGGTATAAGAGAATTACTCTTCGATGCCCTTAGAAATTATTGTATAACTTTAACAATGCCTAATGGAAAAATGTACTGTTTCTTTAGTTTTGTTTTTTAGCTGTAGTGCGTCTAAAATCGTAATTGTGGGCGTCACTTTTTCATTTTTTTTTATTCAGTGGGTTTTATTTTTTAATACTTTATAATAATGATCTATGAAGATGTTTAGCGAGTTTTTTTAGATCCTGATTAAGTAGAATATTAGCATGTTTACATTATTACTATTAAAAGATAAATACATTTGTGTATCATCGCAACCAGAGATGGTATGTACAAAATTTAAAGTATATAAAGCGTAAAAAAATAGACCAAAAATACTTTCTTATGGTACATCGGACGGAACTTTGCGCGTGTCTGATGTTTGTTTACCTAGCAGGGCCGCTAAAAAAAAATCCGGGCCTGGGAATAATGACGTGTGGAATAGGCCATGCTCTGATGTCATGTGATACCACGCTCAGAAACAAACTACTCTTATGCTTTATCATAAACAATGTCATGCCACATCATTTTGTCATTTTGTATGATCATTCGAGCACTTTCTTTGTTTTTAGTTAATTTTAATATTTGTTTTTAATTATGGAAAGGCACTGCTCGGCTAGTTCTTCAGATTGGGAAGGGAAAATGAAAGCTGTTGCAGTTTTTATAATGCGCAATGAAGATAATAAAAATAGAAAGAAGTGCTTAGAATCACGAGATAAACACAAAAATTTGAGCGAATATTATAGACTACTGCAAAAATATCCAGAATTGTTTCATATATATTTTGAAATTAGCAAAGAAGAATTTGATTTTTTACATGGATCTATTAAAGATGACATCAATGATTACTTAAAAATTAATGTAGGCTAAGTTGCTCAATCAAGTTGCTCAGTTACAACCAAATGTGGAGTATATTTCTGCATAATTTTTAATATATAGGGTAGATCAAAAGTTCGTGTCTTACTTTTTTATTGTATAATTCTTGCGATCATGATTCATTAAACCCTCGAATAAAAAGAATAACATAAATATATATATATATATATATATATATATATATATATATATATATATATATATATATATATATATATATATATATATATATATATATATAAAATAAAGAAACAAGATAAAAGTATATTAACATATTATCATCATGTTATTTTCTAAGTGGTAGGTGTATAGTTTACTAATTACCTGTTTTCTTGTTTCAGTCTGAAGTGAAATTATAAAAAAGCTACAAACGATAAAGTAATTTAATATCCAGTACCAATAAAACAGCACATGACACATTTTAATATGCTGCTATATAATATTTTAATATACTATGTTGTTCTTTTTACTCAGCTGATCAGTATATCTCCCAGTATGGGAATTGAGCAATCGGATTTTTTGTGTGGTTTTTTTTAATGGTGTATTTAATAAGTAACGTGCCTGATAGAAGGACCGAAATCTGTCCTGCGTTTTGTGTTACGACAATTAAGATTGCTCATTAGCTTCCCGTAAAATATTTGATAATCTCGGAGAGTTTTACAGATAATGTGCCCACCTGCAAACTCACTTTTAATGAGATCGAATTAATAAATTTAGAAGGGCGACCAGATGCGTCCGTGGTTATCTGGACGATGAATGGCTTGTCGGAACGAGGAAGCCGCTTCGTCGGCCGTAACTACAAAGGTTAGCTTCGAACAAACACTTCGTTTCATATTTTTATTTTAGGCAACGGGGGATTTATGTTCTCTCTGTCGAATATCGACCACCATGAAATACGAGTATTGTCTTAACTAACGAGGAAAGTTGCTGGGTAGCACAAGCTGCAGTAAGGCTAAAATTACATCCGTGGAAATTGTGGAGGACGTAATTAGTTAACAAACTTTCCCAAGAATTAATAATCTTCACCCTGGAATTTTTCTTTAAACCATGTTTTTTAAGATGTAAATGTTTATTTTGCTTTTCCGAGGCAGAAGTGGCCTAGGTACTTTTTTTATTTTGTATATACGAAAAACTTATTTTAAACGACAAATTAACAAAGGAAGTTGAATATTAACTTGTAAAATCTTTTTGGCTTTCATTTTGCGTACGCATAAATAATTGTTGCTTTTTTAAAATGGAGGCGCAACATAGCGGACATATTTTGTCATTGGTGCTGATAGGTCTGTATGGTTATTGTAGGATGATAAGTATGACTAAATAATCAACATGTAAAAAACCAAAATAGCGGATGAATTTGTGGGAAATTTGGGTATTTTGGTATTATAAGCTGAGTCGAATTCTGAACTCAAAAATATCATTACTATATCAGAGGCGACCCGAATGGAAAGCGGAGACGGAAAAGTCACAATAACTTTTTTGTGCGTCCATTTTTTAGTTTACAATTCAAAAGAAAGGTACTTTTCATTTTTTCGTTAGGATACATGGTTTTCGAGAAAAATTGATTTGAAAGCAATTTTCGATATATGTTTACGTGACATTTTAGTTTTCTAGTCTTCGTCTGGCATAGAACATGATAAGATTATATTGTGGACCATAATGTTCGCAACATATAGGAAACTTTTTTATTATTGCTTTCTCTGAAAATTTTATTCTTGATAAAAGTTTGCTCCTGAAAAAATAATAATTTTGTCAGTGTTTTCCCTTAGGTCAGAAATACGTGGTGTTAAAAAAAGCAAAAGTTCGCACTGACCAAGTAAAAAGTGAGGTTAGATGGGAAAATAGCGAAAAAATGTATATGGCCGTGCTTAGAATTTAATTTAGAGACCGTCTGCAAAATTTAAAATGAAATTTCCAACAAACGAGAAATATATATTATTTCTCTTTTGAATCTTATGAAGCAATATAATGCAAGTTTTGTTATCAAAACAGTTCTAATATTCATCGTTTAGCTGTAAAATAAATTTAAAAGTTTTATTAGAATCATTTCTAGATAATTAAATAAGAATTAGCGTTTCGCACACGTCGGAACTTTGTTATTGCAGGGTCCTGTATCTTAAACCCTTGAAATGTTTTCAGTAATTTTATTCTAATATAAGGTTTAGAAAAAGCTTTATTGCCAGTTTTCATAAAATCCTTTACTCAACAAATTCACCAGAATAAAAATAAATTTCTTCAAAGTAGTTATAATAGGGGAGCGCCTCCTCCTCCTCCTCTTCCTCTCTCTCATGTCCCTCATTCTTAACTTCCTCCCCTTTTATTCTCATTCGCATCATATTTTTAATTTTTTCTCTTTGTTCTCCCACATTTGATTTTGCATTCTTAAGTCTTATAAATAGGTGCATCATGATCATTTTAGTATGCCGAGACACATTTACTAAGCTGTGCTCGAGTTGCGTAAAAAGTTATTTTTGAATTTTTCTACCAATTTTGTATAAAACAAAAAGAAAAAATGTGTCAAGTAATAAGTGAATTATGTGTAATCAGACAGTTAAAAGTTAAATATCTCAATTTCTTTGAAGTGATTTCGAAAGATGAATACACCAAGCTGTTTTATCCACTGAAACGAGATTATTTGGAAGCAATTGACTGTTGTGATGATTATTTAGAAGGAATTATAAGCCTTACTACGTTTTTCAATACATTTGGGAAATCATACTTTGTAGGAGAATTAAGCCACCTAATAGAATTTATAGGAGAAGATTGCCAATTTATACCTGCTATTATTGCAACCCAAAAGAGGTTTCAATTATACGAAGATTAAAAACAGGTATTATCAAAGAAAGTTAATCCTATTCGCAAGAGACGTCCCCCTACATATTTAAAATATTATGTTAAATAAATGAAATGGCTGAGTTAAATTATTAGAGGAGAAATTTAGTAATCTTTCAAAAACCTATTTCTCATATTGTATGGCAAGTGGTCCGGAGTGGATAGACTTTTATTGTAATCAATCTGAGGAATTCGTAAAGGCTGCCCTCTGTTGCAACAAATACATTGAAACATTAAATTTTTTTCAACTTATTCAAGATCTAAAAGATATTGGCTTTGGTTACTATTTAAAAGACTTGAAGCAATTTATTGACGAGGATACTATTCTTCAAGAAATTGAAAAGGAAGAATAAATTTAATAACATTTACAATGGAGCAAATGGTTACTGAAATGTATGAAGAGTTTATTATATCTGCTGCATACTTCCAATATTTATCAATTGTAGGCGAAGAAGACGCAGAAGCACAAGATTTGTCAGCATATGTTAATAATATAGATCAAATGGAACAATGTAAATTAGCCGCTAAATTTTGTAATGATTATTTAAAATATAAAAATGAGTATGAACTTTTAAATGAATTTAGAAAATTAGATTTAAGGTATCATATTAATTGTATTCAATCATGGTTGGTTAATGCAAAATAAAAAGGTAATTAAGTTTTTTTTTATATTTTTATTCATTCATAAAACAATTGTCATATAAAAATAACACATTTGTCAAAGCACACATACAAGGTGATTTTGAATGATAGAAGCATTTTGGTTCCATTAGCTTTAGCGCTGGTTGTTCATCTATTTCAATCACATGCTTTTTAGAATATTTCTGTATAAAATCCTTTTTTTCGCTTCCTTTTACAAAAACAAAATCTGCTTTCTTCGTAAGTGTTTCAATTATTTTTGGGAAATGATGTAATGGAGTAAATCCATTATTCCAATGTATACAATGATAATTTTTCGTTAACCATACCGCCTGCTTGTGACAATCAGGTGAAAGAAACTCCATTGGAAAAGGCTTTTTAAAAATGTAATGAGTCATTTTATAACCATCAAAAGCTGCAAGCTCTTTCGGTATAAATTTATTTTTTTCATCCTTGAATCCTTGAATATCTATAACCAATCTCATATTTTCAAAGCAGCAAATTTTTTAATGAGACTTTTTTTACTTGAATAATTTGCAATTTCTTCTTTCAGTTGATTAATTTTAAAAATAAATTTTTCAATTTGTAGTTGTAGTTTTGATGTCATGACTAAAACTAAAAGCTTTTGAAAATTTCTTTAAATTAAATCGAAATATGAAAATAGTGGGGATAAAGTTTATAATTGTTTCACAATTTTAGTAAGAGGGTTGTAGCTAAATAATTTGTCATGTAAAATAAGACAATAAGCAGAAGTATCTTTTTTAATTGCATTGTGTGTCTCAAATTCAATTCTCATTACTACGGATCCCGTTTGAATTGTTTCTTTTTGATGGGAGCAATCAATATGTGTAATAGGACTAATGTTTTTGAATTGTTCAGGATTAAAAATGGGTTCATTTGGAACACCATAGTAAGACTGTCTAAAGTTGGCAAACATTTCGTATAAAGCAGAAAATTTGTTTTCTTCGAAATTTAAGTACAAATCGTGATAAGGATATCTTTCAGAATTTAAATATACTCTAATATTTGACAAGGTAATATTGTCAAATTTACTCATATCTTTAACAATTTTCCCTTTTCTGTTTTCTTGAAAGCCAATCACAACATGACGAGGAGCTTCTAGTTTACTAGTTGTTTTTACCGGCCATGTGTGACGGGTTGTTTCGGTTAGAGAAGAATATTCAACAAGTTCCCAACTCCTGAATCCTATCAATATATCTTTATTTGATTCTAATATTTTTGATAGAGCAAGTTGTTGTGGCATATCAACTAGAATGTGACGAACTTTCCAATAAATTTTATCGAAAGTAACCAATGGAGTGTCAGGAGCAGTAACAAGGTGTGCCGGATCTTCTTTGAAAATAACACCATCTAAATCATCAGTTGATCTAATAAGAACCAATTCCTGTTTCATATTCATAATAATTTTTCTGTAATCTTCAAAAAATCCTAAAAGCATTTTTAGTGGTATGGATACGGAGAATTTTCCATCATTATCAACTAAAATTGTATCACCTTCTTTCCGATGTGGAAACCAACCTGCATTTTCCAGTTTTAAACTTTCGTTGGTATTGTGAGAAAGGTAGCTTTTTAAGGTTGATGCTAATCCAACATTTCTTATTGAATCTATAGTAATTCCGTTTAGTTCATAGCGGATTTCTCTGAACAAAATGGCTATACCATTGTTAATAAATAGCAATTCTTTCTTATATTTACCTTCTGTATTAGTTAATTTTCCTTCGATATAAAGTAAACTATCTGATGGTAGAGTGTAAGCATCGAGTTCTTGAATTGGGATCCTTATTTCATCATTGTAATCGAATTTTGAAGAAATATATGGTTGATATGTGTGAAGCTCAGAACTGACGATGGAATTGTCTACATAAAGCTTTTCGTTTACGTTTAATATGTTCATTATTTTAAAACAGTGAAACCCAAGGATGTGAGAAATTTACGATTATCTCGTCTTAACTTGTTGGTGTTGGATTTGATACTGAACTGTTGTTTAGGCTTTTTCTTTTTATAAGTTTTTACTTTGTTGATAGTGGTAGGGGCAAGTCTCATCCCAAGGGCTCTATTATATCTAACAACCATTTTATATTTCACTTGTTTGTAAATGTAACCTTACTGTTATAGTTTCTCCTCTAAAACTGATAAGTTCTCCGTCTTGATCAACTATTTTAACTGTTATATTGTTAATTGCTTTGACGCTAACTGGAAAATACAAAATGGGCAAAGGAGATTCAACTATTTTATACCCTGGAGCTACAGTTGGATAAAACTGGTGAATAATATGAACAGGTTTACCATTATTGTAAGAACCGACACAAATATTACAGTCAATACAAATAGCATTCACCTTAGTTATTTTTGCAACATTATCTGATTCTTCCTCTTTCATAGCTTCTAGTATCCTGCTATTAAAACCCAACATTTTTCCTATCGAATCTTCCTTGGTAAAATCAATTATTCTACTACACATTAAAAAAGTTTTTAGAGTATTAACATTTGCTTTTAAAAGAAAAAAAAATTTTTCATTCGGAAATAAATCTTCTATACTTTCTCTTATGTATGTTTCTATATCTGTAATGTCATAAGTTCCGTCGGGAATAACAATTACTTTATTATCTATATAAAATTTATTATATCCTTCTTTTATATTGGGGATAGTCATAAACGTTTCAAAATCAGCTAAACCCAGGTAATATTGTTTTTCATCCTCTAAATATATGGGCGGATTAAAATCAGCAGACAAAACAGAACTGTTTCCTGATATGGCAATTGTGGTAGACATTGCAGTTTATTTATGAATGAGATATTACAATAAATAATGAGTTATATATATATTTTTTTGCAAAAATTTTAGGGATAGTTGACCACAGTTATATGAATTAAATTTTTGTTTATTTTCATAAGTATAAAATACATCCACTTTGCCATTCGAATTAAAATATTTGAGAAGTTCAAAAGGTGGTTTTAAATTTCCATAACTATCAAAATATATTACATTTTTGTTATTTTTAATATAAGCAGTCCAATGAGATCCTTTATTTTGTTTTTTATCCAAATTTACAATACCACATTCTTTCAGATTAATTTTTTTTGGAAGTTCATCGAGCATAAAAACACCTCTAAAGCCAGTTATTTTTAACAGCTTTACATATTTAATAATATCATTGTTCGTAAGTGCTCTTTTTGGAAAACTTATTTTGAGTTTTTTTTTTGTCTGATTGCTTTCATTTTGACGGATCCTCCTTTATAAGGTCTAATAAATAGTCCCTTTCCTTTATATGGTCTAATATATAATCCTTTGCCTTCTTTAGAAGCATTTTCCATTGCAATATTATGTCTATTTCTTCTAGTTGCTGTTTAGCTGCTTTAGCATCATTTACTGCCTTAGCAATTCCTGCCGCGCCTCCACCTAGTGCACCCAGGGCGCCAAGAATGGGAAACAAAAGAGGTAGAAATCCTCCAATTTTTTTGGGTGTTCGAATGATACGTTTTTTTCTCAATTTAAGTTTACCCCTTTTGTATTTTTTAATCCCAAACCGAACTTTCTTTTACCCTTCATTATTCCTGCAACACTTAAAGCTGCAATTTTTTCACCAATAGAAGAATCTTTAGCTTTTACCCTATCCCAGGCTTTTTTTTCTAATATTTGGTCAGATATGTGTCTTTTTGATAAATCTTCAGTCTGAGAGTAAGATATATCATGTTCTTTGCAAGCGGAATCCAATGGATTTATACCAACGTCACCTCTAGTTAATCTTTTTTCCAAGTTGGTGCCGGGACCACAATAATTATATCCTGGTATATGAACTTCGAAAGGTAGTTTACTAATTAATTTATTTACTAAACCAGAGCCTTTTCTATTACGTGTTTTAATAGTTTTTTTCAACTTATGGCGACCCACAGTCATTGAAGTTCTTTTTATACTAAAAGCACATTGACATTTTTCTGGTATAAATATTTTTACAGCTAAAAATATTTACTAGTGTGATTAAGAATAAGGATTGAAAAACAAAAATTCTCATTACCAGTAAATAATCATGACGAAAAAATTTTAAGTAAACAGTTGAGAAAGCATGGTGACTTATTTTGCGGTGGTTCAAAAAGAGGGCTTATAGTTGGTTGCAGTGGTAGCGGTAAAACCAACGTTATGCTTACACTGCTCGAGCATCCTAATGGAATTAGGTTTGAAAATGTCTATGTTTATTCAAAGTCATTAGATCAACCAAAATATGAATAGTTAAGAAAGTTGTTAAAACCTATGAAAGAAATTGGATACTTTGAATATGATAGCGATGAGAACATTATTTCACCTCATGAGATAAAGCCAAATTCCGTTATCATTTTTGATGATATTCCTTGTCATAATCAATCTATTATTAGGGACTATTTCACGCATGGAAGGCATAGAAACACCGATTGTTTTTTTATTTTTCAAGGATATTCCTCAATCCTTAAACGTCTAATTCGAGAAAATGCAAACTTATTAATTTTATTTAAACAGGACTGTTTGAGTTTAAAACATATATATAATGACCACTGTATATTGGATATGACATTTGATCAGTTTAAAAATATTTGTGCTAACTGTTGGATGGATCCATATGGCTTTCTTGTAATTGACAAAGATTGTGAAGTAAATCACGGCAGATATAGGAGTAAATTCGATTCCTTTATATATTTATAAAAGTAAAAAATTTGCAGTTTTATTTCATTTAAAACTTGTACAGCATGGATAAACGTTTAGCTCGAGAATTAATAAGATCGAGACAAGCCGTGAAGCAGAAATATCAAAGCTTGAAATTAGCTACTTCTACTGCTCAGTCCGAATTAGAACAAACTTATAGACCAATAACACAACCACTTAAACAGCTAATTTCAAGTATTGGTAAATCCGAACCATTCGATTTAAAAGAAGAAAGAGTTTCAAAGTATGAAGATTTCAAAACACCTACAAAGCTTTATAAAACATCAACTCCGACGAAAAATATTCAGAAAACAGGAAAAACTCCGTCACTCCCTACAGAACTACCAACATTTTTAAATGACAGTACTATCACTTCTTCCTCTCCTGTAGTACAACCATTGTCATCAACTGTTATAGCAGAAACTTCAGATCCTTCTAGTGACACAACAACCAATTTAAACTTGTCAGACATATTGGAACAAACTAGAAAAACAATTCAAACCTATGTTGGTACACCATCATATAAAGATTACTTAGCAGATTTTCATGAATTACCCAGATCATATATTGATGAGGGTGTGAAAGATACACAACATAAATTTGACCATTATTATGGAATAGTTCATGACCTCGAAACGGATAAGTTTTCTTTTGGTTTAACACAGATACCGGTAGAAATTATTGGAAAAGACATTAAAGTGGGAGGAATAACGTACACAGGCACGCCAGGTTTATACGAATTGCTTTTCAAAAAAGAACCGAAAGGTTATAAGAAGGAAGATTTAGATAATTACATGAACATTCTAGCTAAAACAAATGTATATCGTAGGAATTTTGATTCAAATGAACAAGTTCAAGGAAATACATCACACAAATATGTTACAATAATAGGACCATATTTACAAAGAAAGGGGATTACAAAGACAAAAACCTTGCCAAGATTAGTTACAGCATTTAACAAACCAAAACCTCCGTTTAGAACAACTAGAGCCAGATCTACAGGAAAGGGATTAATTTTGAAAACAAACAGATCAAATACAGACTATGTATACTGGAATAATGTAAACGAAATTGTTGATAGGCTACGTTTATTAATTTCATCAAGTGATGCGGGAAATAAAGCTCATAGTAACGAGATTATCTCTATTATTGAAGAATTAAGAGAAGATAAAGTAATACTATAAATAACAGCTATCAAATATAATCATATTTATTGTTTAATGAAAGCTCAACATGACAGTTGATAAATTTGGACGCCATATTTCAAAACAAAATCAAGATAGAATAAGTGACATTAATAATTTAAAAAGGAGATTAGGTGAAAATGAAACAAATAATGAAATCTTTGCTAAAAAGCTTAAGGTTTTTGATGAAAATTTTTTAAAGTATGAAAACCAGATTAAAGGATGTTATACCTCAATTGAAAACGTTAATAAACAGTTGCTAACGCTAAATCAAATAAGTAAAGATTTGCAATTTTTAAATGAACATGTTAAAAAGGAAGACAAAAAATTAAGTGATGATATCAACAAAATTAATAAAATAATGGAAACAAATATAAGAGAAGTAATAATTGAAAAACACAAGGAAAAAATTAAACAATTAAGAACTTTTATAAAAAGGTTAGATGATGAAAAAAAAAAGAAATCAAAATAGCATTCTTAACAGTAGAACAATTGACCAACTTACTTTGGAAGAAAATCAACAATATATTTCCTTGGAAAATATAATGTCCAGTGTAATTAAGAAATTAGAACAAGAATTAAATAAAACAGAGGAGGAATTCAAAAATAGTGATAGTAGATCAACTACTTTCTTAACTGGAGAGATAAAAAAATCCTTTAATGCGTTAGAAAAGGAGATTACTAAAATTAGTAAAATTTTAAATGAAAAAAGTTATACAATACAAATTGATAAATTGAATGAATGGGAAAAAACATATAAAAGTTATATTTCGAATTATTACAAAACATAGAAAGTGAACTTCCTTAAAATTGAATAAACAAGTTTGTTGTCATGACAACCGTTAAACAACAAGTCGTTAATGAATTACATAAACCTGCTAGAAAAAACTACAAACGCAGAAGGGTGGTAGTGAAAGGGTTAATTATGATCTTTTTCAAGCTGATTTAGTTGAAATGTTACCCTATGCCAAATTTAATAAGGGATTTAAATATATCTTGATTACCATAAATGTATTTTCTAAGTATGTTTGGGCCGAACCGTTAAAATCTAAATCTGGAAAAGACGTAACAGCGGCAATGAAAAAAATATTAATCAGTGCAAAAACTCCACCAAAAAACTTGCAAACGGACAGAGGGAGAGAGTTTTTCAATGTAAATTTTCAAAATTTGATGCAACAATTTCGAATTAACCATTATAGTACGTTCTCCAATTTGAAAGCGAGTATAGTAGAAAGAGTGAACAGGACTTTAAAGAATAATATGTGGAAAATATTTAGCATTCAAGGAAATTACAAATGGTTTAATATATTAGCGGATATTGTAAAAGATTATAACAATACAAAACATTCTTCAATAGGAATGAAGCCAAAACAAGTAAATAAAACAAATGAAAATAGAATCTTGAAATCTGCATTTACTCATGCTAAAACGTTAGATATAAAATCTCCAAAGTTTAAAGTGGGTGATCACGAACGAATAAGCAAGCATCGAGAGGCATTTTCAAAAGGTTACACACCAAATTGGTCAAATGAGATATTCCACATTAAAGAAGTTAAGATGACAAACCCTTGGACATATTTAATTCAAGACGAAGATAATCAGGACATTCTGGGTGGTTTTTATGAGCAAGAATTACTAAAAGTAAAGCATACCGATGTGTATCTTATTGAGAAGATTTTGAGAAGGAAAGGAAACAAAGTTTATGTGAAATGGTTAGGACTTGATAAAAAATATAATACATGGATTGATAAAAAAAATATTGTTTAATATAATTGAAATTAAATTTTAGTTAAATTTGTTTTATTTCTGTTCCTCACTTTATGCTTTAGCTGATACAAATTACAAAGTCTTAATGTGCTAATTAATTTCAAATAAAATTCACATTTACTAAACTAAAATTTTATTAAGTAAAACATCTAATACAATTTTTATTAAAACGTGTCAAATATATTTTATTTCTATGTTCCTCAGATAATATCGAATCTAGAATAAGTTTACAATCATTTATTCTTTTTTCAAAACGGAGTCTATCTAAGTACCACATCTGAAAGTTACTCCTACGGGCTTGTCTGTAAGCAAAGCTCCACTTCACTAACACATGCACCTTATTGTTCTCTTCCAGAAAAGATATTGTTTTCTTCGTAATATTTTCTTTTTGATCCATTTTCATTGTTTTCTTCGTAATATTTTCGTTTTGTTCCATTTTGCTTCAATTTGTTTTCCATTTGTTCAGGATATAAAGCAAGTAATTCCATCATAGTTGAAACATTTTCACTGTTAGGATTTTCTGTTGGACTTATTATATTATAAACATGCGTACACAAGTCGCCACAATCACCTGAAATATTATTTTGAAATATTTTGAAATATGTATTGAATTCTTGCCTTTTAAGTATAGATAATCTATAATCAATAATTTCCTTTAATCGCCACAAATTGTCCAAAGACTCTTGTCCTAAGTATATGAAGTGTGGGCCTTTTGTAATTTGTAGAACAGGGGTATCATTTATTTTCTGAACCTGCAGATGAATGTTGTTTATATTCACACTGGTTTGATCAACTTGAGGAAAGTAGAAATTGTTTACAATAATTCCTTGATGAACACAAATGTCTTTCCAATTTTCTTCGGTTAGTGCGATTGAAAATCCAGTTTTTCCACCAATTACAATTTTTGGAGAAAAATCATTTAAACTAATGCCAACAAGAACAAATTTTGACAAAGAATTATTTAAAAAATAAATTTTTGAATTAAGAAGCGTTTCCAAAGGTTTATGAACCACGGCGTTGTTCATAATGACTAAACGAGACTGAAACATATTGTGTTATTCTTGTACTTAAATATTCTCATCCCCACTTTCTTTAAAGTTTCGATTAAAATGGATTAATGAAAAAATAGATTTCCAGTTTGAAATTTGTAATAAAGATAAATAATTAAAATGGTAATGTATAAAAATAATGCAAAGTTTAATGTAACACTAATGATGGAAAAGTAATAATTTTTGAATCCGTCATAATAATTGGTACAGTTGGGGGTTAAAATTTGTAACTGATTATTTTTAAACTCTAACCTTTCTATCCAATTTGTATCAAAAATAGATCGATTTGGATAATGATACAAAATTTTAAAAAATTTACTTGCATTTTCATTTCCATTTATTCGTTCCATCCAACTAATTGTACTATTGTTAATTAATCCAATTTTCATAAATTTACAATATTTACTTAGAGTGACGTCTGTTTTATTAGAAAAACATATTTCACACTGTGTTACGCCAGGGGGATGATGAACATAAAAAACATTTTGGAAAATAAAATAAAGAAGAATAAATTGAGATCTACTGATAGTCATTAAAACAAATTAATAATTATATTCCAAATTTATTAACATTAAGCAGATACTTTCACCACGAAAGCAAAAGCAGTTGTAAAAAAATAACAATAAAATACTTAATTTAAATATATGTAAAAGTTCATAAATAAGGATATTAATAATACTATATAAAATGTGTAGCTTGAAGACTTATTTTGAATGGTTACAATTATTCGATTCCTATTTTTCCATAAACAGTTATTTAAATCACAATTCCTAGCAAATTTCTTATGCTCCACAATAGGATCATCATAACTTAACCAATCAAAAATTTCAATACCACAATAAAAACATTTACAAATATGATTGATTGAAGTATAGTAAAAGCCAGCTCCAGCTAACACTTCTGGTCTCAATTTTCCTTTCCATTTTTTAAAAGTGGAAAGTCGTTTTTCATATGTTTTAAAATAACTGTTATCAATTTCTTTGTCAAAAGTTTCTAAGCACATTTTGTGAAAGACTTATGAAGACTAACTTTGGTTTCAAAAACAACAAATTTAAATACCTTATAATATCTACATAAATATATCTAAATCTTCATGTTCTGCATTCCATTGATACAAAGCAATATCTTGGTGTCCCCAAGCTAATGTATTAAAACTATAGGGAATTTTATACCGTTTATCATCTTCGGAACTCAAAGCCAATTTATTAATTAACTCTGTAAAAATTGTATGTTGTCTAGATCGAAAAACATACATTGAACAAAAGGTTTTAGAATGATTTTCAACAGCATCTTTATAATGAATAAAATCCAACTGCTTTTTAATTGCACTTTTTTTAACACCTTTTGCTTTTTTTGTTAAACTGTTTTCCGTTTTAATACAATATGCTTTTGCTCCAGTACCAAAGAAAGCAGTAATGGGTTCACCAGCATATTCATCTTTGAATTTTCCTATAACTGACTTTGTAATAGGCATTTCATGAATATTATTAAATTCATAATTAGATGTGTCAAATTTGTGAATATTTTTTATCATGTCAGAATAAATATTTGGAGTTGTGACTTCTAAAATGAACGAATCGGTATCGGTGTATAAAAGTGAAATATTTTCCTGATAAAGAGGTTTTAAAAAATTATAAAAGAAATCATACATGACAGTTTTAGATATATCTAATATTGAGAAGCCTACATATATTGGTTTATTGTAAGTAACTTGAATCTTTTGCATTTGAATAGCTACCAAGTTTTCAGAAAATATTGTTAAGTCCTTGAAATATGGTTTTGCAATTAAATTCTCAGCACCATCTTTTCTTCTATTTTTTTCCCACTCTGTAACAAGTCTTACGTCAATTCTCCTATCAACATTTTCCATAGTCTTGCCATAAATACTATTATTTGCCAACTTGTAAGTATTACGATCAAATTCATTCTTTGAATCATTTCTTAATCTTGAATTCAAGTCTATATATTTTTTCAACCAATCAGATTGAGAAAACTGTAAAACTCTATGAACTTTAGTTAACTTGCGTCCATGTTCCAAACATTGTTTTAATAATTGATAGTGAATAACATATTTTGATTTATCATTTAAATTGGGTATTAATTTTATGCATTTAGAATTTGGCGGTTTAAAGTTTTCTGGACAAAACGGGAAATCGTTATGATAGGAATGTAGACTTGTAGGATATTCTAAATCAACTTCTAAAACATATCCCTTATTAGATTTTTTAGAAATATTCATAATATTTAAATCATTGATTTCTTTATCTGTTAACCAAACAAAATCTCCCGTTGGAATGTGCTGTGACATTGCATAACCATACAAATTTGTTGCATCATAATAAATTATGTATTTAGTTGGCTTTAAAGGATCAAAATTTAAAAGAAATGGGTTATTAGCTTCAGATTTTCTACAAATGCAAGAGCTCACACCACCGCGAACGCTTTTTTTGAAAAAGTGTATCATATCTGGATCAGTTAACAATTCTAACTCTATTCCAGTATAACGCAATCACGCCTCCCAGGATAAACCTGGAAAAGTGTAAAAATGAGCTGGATCGAGCCTATATGTGGATAAACAAGTGCTTCTAAAATTTTCAAAAATATCTGCCAAAAGTAAAGTATCAGAGAGTAAGTAAACGTCGGAGTATTGACCAAGAGATTCACATTTAAACAATTGCCAAACCTTTACAGCTCTTTGGTATTCTGCATCACTGATGTGCTCATCCGTTAAAGTATTATAAAATTGGTCTTTCTGAGGTAAAGTTGTTTCTTCTAATTTTAAATAATCATCAATATAACTGTAAGGAAATACACCTTTTTGCCGAATAAGTTTAAATCTTTCTTCATCATTGAAAATTTTTTTATTTCCTTACATTGTTCATCTTTTAAGCTTTCAGAGAGTTTTGATAAAGAATGGGATAGAAATTGAAAAGAATCAATAAACCTTAATGATATATTTTTTTTCTTAGCCTTTTGTGTCTTTTTATCAAAATAGTTATCCACATGAATAAGCTTTTCAAATGAAATATATTTTTCCTTGTTTTGTGCGATAACTGTTAGTTGTTCTTTGTTTAAGCATAATTTTTTAAGAAATAGATGAGAATCATAATTACGCAAATTATGCAATATAACTGGAATAAAGTTAGGTATTCTGTAATTTATGTTGCAGAGTGACTGAGCTGGACCTCTATAAAGACCGGTTATATGACAATGATCTGCAACCCTGTCATTTAAAAGAGGTTTATTACAAATATTACAAACTTTTTCATAGTTATGATAAATTTTGTCCAGTTCGTTCAAAGGGATCATTTTTTTAGGAGCCTTTAAATATTTATTGTATATGTTATACACATCTCTTTCTAAAGAATTTATAAATAATGTATCACAATTTTGACCTCTATATTTTTCAAATTTAGAATAATTATCGTCGAAGGAACATTTAATGTAATAGGCAAATGAATGTGGAATATGTTCATATTGTTTTAAGGTGTATGAAGTATTAGGATTTTTATCAACATTGTCATTATTTAAAGGCTTTAAAATGCATTCAAAATCTGCATACACCACGAAAGGAACTTTCATTTGTTTATGATAATTTACAAATTTCAAAATATTATCATATGAATAGTTTCCAAACTTATCTTTTATTAATTCTTTAGAAGGTAGGTTAATTCGTAAATGATCACAATCATAGCTATTGTGTTGTAATAAATTTTCTTCTGTAGGGAAATATTGTAAACAACCATCGCAAATATATTTTTTTCCGTGATGTTTAGAAATTTGTGCAGAAACTAGTTTTGATAAATCTTTAATATAGCAATAATGAAAAGTTTTTTCATCATCATCACTTATTAACAATAAATTGACATGTTGATTTTTTTTATTCGATGAATAATAAAGTGGACCAATTACTTCATACCCCTTTTTAGGATTTATAATTTCTAATCCATATACATTAATAGAAATGTTATTTTTTTCTTCAAAAATCTTAATGTTCTTTAGCAACATTGGAAATTCTATACCTGACATATCCAAAACAGAAGAGTAGTGTGGGTAGGATGAAGTTTCAAAATCTAATCCGCGTGGTTGGTGAAGAGCAGACACAACTGCCCAGGCGAAGCAAAAGTTGTCATCATTCCTAATGTTGATCACAGCTTGACGTCTCTTGATCTCTTGAGGAAGTTCGATAAAAGATGAGGCTCTCAGCGGATTGTGCTTGTTAACATTAATTTCCAAATGAAGTAAATTCATCAAAGCCCATCCTGCAACGTAAAAATTAAAGAATTACTTTTTTTGTTGCTGTTGTAAAATCGAAAATAAATTCTTAACCTGAATCTCTTTCTGCAAATTCGTCAGCTTTCTGGTCAATAATGGTGCAGATTTGCTCTAACAGTTCTTTTTTCTGATATCCCTGGCAAATGACTTGGAACGGCGCATTAAAAGATTTGACATCATAGCTGTCGCTGCTGGGGTTAAAATAGAAACCGAACAGTTCCATATTTAGCTTGATACATTTATGTTTCTGCAGTTCTTGATCTATTAGATGTGCAATTTTGTATTCCAAATGTTGAAAATATTCTTTCACATTTATGAAGTTTTGGTGTGAGGAAATCCTATAAGATATTATTCGTTCCCTGAATGCTGACTTGATAATTTCAACACCTTCCTCCAAGCCTATTTTGGAATTGTTCTTGTGCACACTAGATCGAAGATGTCCACCCCATAGACTTTGGTTTATATTTTTCTTGCATTCTTTACAATATTTTACAATATTTGTAGAATCTATATAAATTAAGAAAAAAATATTTTACAAAATATAACATGAAAAATAAAATGTTCTTACCTTTAACAAGCTTTGGTTTTTTCAACCAACTGTTGAGTTTTGTGGAATTTCCGTTAACATGTTTTTTAATATGTCGCAGTAAATTATCCTTTCTAGTAAAGACTTTATTACATGTTACACACTTATGCATTTCTGAAGTTTTCTGCATAATAATAATAATAAAATTAATATTGTGCAATTCTATTTAGTTATAGTCAAATTTTGAAAAAAGCAATTGCATTTTTGAAGTTCTTTGTATAATAATAAAATTAATATTGTGCATTTTTATTTAGTTATAGTCAAATTTTGAAAAAAGCAATAGAAATTAATTGACTTTATGAATCCATTTCTTCAAATGAGTCAACTAATTTGTCAAAGGCCTGTTTAACATAATTCACCGTACTTTCGTCTCCCTTTTTAATTGTGATCAAATTAGTTAAATTTTGAATAGCGAAACCCAGACACTTAAGGTTTGCTATTTGTTTTTTATTTTTTTATTAATTTTAAATTTTTTTTTAATGATAAATGATGGTTTCGAAATTGAATTTTGTTCAACTGGTGAATTATTAGGAGAAATATCCGAAGTTAAATTTGCATCAATTTGTTTTTCTTGCGGATCAGAATTTACAACAGCATATGGTGAATTAATAGAAGATATAGCCGAACTTAAATTTTGATCAATTTGTTTTTCTTGCGAATCAGAATTTACAATATCATATGGTGAATTAGTAGGACAAATAGCCAAACTTAAATTTTGATCAATTTGTTCTTCTTCCGAATCAGAATTTTCACTAAACAAAAAGGGAGAGCAAATTGATCTCGGAGAATTAATTGGCGATTTTAATGTTAAATAATTTGGATTAGATTTTTGAAAACAAACAATATCCTCATAGCTAGAATTTTGAGTTTCGTCAATGTCATTCAGTTCTTTAAGAGTTTGTTTAGTTTTTGTTGTAATTAAGTCCGTTCTGTTGTCAATAATGTCATTAAGATCGTCAAGAGTTTGTTGTTGAGTAGCTGTAAATAAATATTTTTCGTTGTTGTGTTTGTTGGCATTATTCTGAACTTGGCTATTGTAAATAATTTCATTCAAGTCCTGAATAGTTTGTTGTTGACTAGTTGTAAATACTTCTGTTTCATTGTTTTGTTGGTTTGCAAAATTTTGCATTTGAGTACATGTGTATAAGTCAAAGTCATTGTCAATTATTTTGCTACTCGATGCCAAAAAATTGTCCATTATGAAAAAAATCGTAATAACAAATAAAAATGCCACAAATGTACATAAAAATGTCACCAATATATATATAAGAATTAAATCTTGCCAAATAAAAATGTTAGAAATAAAAATAAAAATTTACCAAATAGACACAATGTAAACACCAGAAAACTCGCGAGCTCTGCACAGTGTGAATGCAGAAATCAATTGCATTCGTCTCTTCGCTGAGGCGATTTTATATGCAAAAGTTAATCACATGTGTCCTAGTTAAAGTTGAACGACAATCTCTAAAAACCACTTTCCCAAGCCGATCAACAACCTTACCCGCCTCCCCCCCTTCCCCCCCCCCGGACCCCTGAATTTCCGAGACTCAAATCCCGGTTCCCCAATTTCGGGCTACCCTCTTCAGGTTAAGTTAAGTTAGGTTAGGTTATGTGAGGTTAGGTTAGGTTAGGTTAGGTTAGATTAAAAAAGAAGAAAAGAAAAAAAGAAGGAAAGAAAAAGAAGAAGGAAGGAAAAAGGAGAAGGAAGGAAAAAGGAGAAACATATAAAAAAGAGAAAGAAGGAAGGGAGAGAAAGAAGATAAGGTGAGGGTGAGGGGGGGTTTAAGGAGGGTCTCCCCCCTTATGGGGGGTTGGCGGAGCGTGGAGGGGGGCGAAGCTTCCTTGCCCCCCCGAGGAAACTGACAGGGAAAGGGACAGCGAAAAAAGAAAAAAAAAAAAACTTAAGTATTGCAGGTAGTAAAAGTGGTGGTCGATGGGATATATACTTAAGAACATCCACTCGACGATCATACAGTATCATTCGCTGTAATATCAGTTGTCGATATTATTTATAACCTATAACCAAAATTGTTTTTTATCAAATATATCTATCTAAATCTAAAGCTCCTAACGATGGCAGAAAATATGATTGGAAACGCTGACCAAATTGAAGAAAATAATGTGGAGAACGCCGCTCAAATTGAAGAAAGAGAAGAAATTTTTATTAACTTGGAAGGCGATTCCATCACTTATAAACATTCATTTTTGGACAAATCATCTAGGCTTGTTAGAAGATCATTCTTGTTTAACATCGACATTAATTATATTGAGGAGGAAGAAGAAGAGATGGAGGAAGATGATCAGGAAATTGACGAAGGAGTGGACATGGATGGACAACTGCTAAATTTAGGAACCGAGGCTGACGTAAAAGTAAGCAAGTTTAGGGCTAGTGAATTATTTAATAATTTTGAAGAAAAAGATGTATGTGTTATACAAAGCTACTCTAAAATTGAAAGTCGAAGACTAGGAACATTTGCTATTTGCCTTCCTTGTAGTGCAATTCACATGAGATATTTACGGAGAGGGGAGTCCGATCATGTGAGCTGCCACTACAAAAGAGCTTATGTTGTTAGTGCTTCTGATTTACATTGTGCTATTT
The DNA here is from genome assembly GCA_030620095.1 of Kuschelorhynchus macadamiae. Classification (NCBI taxonomy): domain Eukaryota; kingdom Metazoa; phylum Arthropoda; class Insecta; order Coleoptera; family Curculionidae; genus Kuschelorhynchus; species Kuschelorhynchus macadamiae. Next base: position 1,053,816 of record JAUTXW010004716.1, read on the forward strand.
GTAGGATACATCTTTTTCTACTAATTCCTGAACATGCTTGCTTTTACTGCAATAAAAATGAAAAAAAAGAGATAGAAGATTATGTTGTTAAATATTAATAATAAACATAGTTTGTAAAGGTGATGTGTAGATTATTTCAACAATATTAATTTTAAATATAGGTTATAAACGTAATGGGTAGATAATGTCAAAAATATTAATTTTAAACATAAATTGTAAAGATAATAAGTAGAATACGTCAACAATATTAATTTTAAAAAATGTCAACTGTTACTATAAGCGGTTATATATTTTCAGTGCTATATGCAAAATACTTCTTTTTTTTAACATCTGACACTGTATTTGTAAATGAAATAGCTAATCATATGTAAAAAAGTGTCGATTATGTCAACTGCCACTAGAAGCACTCATATATTAGCATAACATTTTGTTAACGCTTGTTTCTGTATTCAATTGAGTTTTCTCTTACTTGATGCAAATTATATTAATATTATTAGTATAATTAAAAAGTAGTAGATTAGGCTATGCCGGTCCGACAATCAAAACCGTCATTTTTACATGTAAATTCCCATAAGAAAATTTAAGCTTCCATTTGCAAAAGTGGTGCCATTTTAGGGCGTGGCACTTTTTGTGTAAACCCATAACAATTGTTTTGTTATGTAATGTGAAAATTAGTATGTATTAAAAAACTTGTTAGATCATTGTTGTCGTTTCAATATAGGAAAAGGAAAAAATGTGTGTCAATTATTATATATATTTACATTTACTTTTTTTTACAAAATTATTTGTTACCAGAGTTTTCACAAACACAAATTATAAAAAAATATTATTCTCTTTTTAAAATTACAACAAAATGATGTCTAATTACATCTTTGAAGAATTGTACCAAATAGTAATATCTAGTGCGACATACAGGACAATTGTTTACCATTATAGAACAACCATTTTCATCATTCCATCTTAAAATACATTTTAAACAAAAAATGTGGGAACATGTATTTGGTCTACATGAATCATAATATTCGATTATTTCAAAACAAATAGCACAAAACACTTTTTTCTCTTCACTCTCAGTTTTATTCAAATTTTTTAAAACAATCCCATTATTTTCTTCTCGAACTAATGGTATATTTTCTTCTTGAACTCTTGGTATAATTTCTTCGAGGCTAATTGTCTGAAGCGGAATGGATCGATTTCTTTCTCCAACTGATTCACTCATTTTATTTTAATATTATTATTAATAGATTTATTCAACAGATTTTTTTCTTTTAACAGTCACTCGTACCTTAACATACTAAAATAATCTTGATGCACCTATTTATAAGACTTAAGAATGCAAAATCAAATGTGGGAGAACAAAGAGAAAAAATTAAAAATATGATGCGAATGAGAATAAAAGGGGAGGAAGTTAAGAATGAGGGACATGAGAGAGAGGAAGAGGAGGAGGAGGAGGCGCTCCCCTATTATAACTACTCTTCAAAAATACATATTTTTATCTTAATTTGTTTGCTTTGATATTTTTCATGGAAAATTTTATAAAAATTAAGCTATCAATAATGTTTATTATAAAAATCTATATTAGAATAAAATTATTCAAAACATCTGAAGGGTTTAATATACATGGCATTGCAACGGTATAGTTCCGTGGGGGAAAAAACATTATTTTTAAATTCAGGAGAAATTGTTCTAATAAAATAATGAATGTTCGACAAGTTTATTATTGACATATAGTGACATTATGTCAAAATAAGTTAAATAAGAAATAACGCCCTAGGACACTATTATAGAAAAATAACACCCCGAATCGCTTTGGCTAAAACAATATCATTTTTAAGTTCAGTATAAGCTGGCGTCTCTTCTCTAAAAGCGACGGAAGCCAGAAATAACGTGTAACAAGTAATTAAATATTTTACGATTTAGTTTAAGAATATGATATTAAGATGAATAGACCTACTGCACATTTTATTAATAATTTGTATTTTTATATTTGATATGCTTTTAAAGATTTCATAGGGTAGAAACAAAATTTGCTTAAAGATTATTAGTAGGTAAATGGAAATAATATTCAGATATTTATTTGCATGTAAAAAAAGCCCGAGTAAAAGCCCATATTATTAGTAATTAATAAAAAAAAATGTTGACGAAATGTGCAAAAATATGATGGTATGCATAAGTAGAATATTGTGTTTGTATTCTTAAACTGGACAACAATTTTTTTTTATAATTATATCCTACCAACTGTAATTGTTTTAGTCACAAAATTGAGTTAGTTTACTTAGTGCGGGTGCTTTACTAAAATTGTAAGAAGAATGGAAACATGTTATACAGAAAATAGTTTTTTTTTGTTTTCTTTGTTATAATATATAGATCATTTTACTAGATGAATTCACGATGCAACTACTATATATATATATATATATATATATATATATATATATATTCAAAAGTTTACGGGATGGTATATATATATGTATATATATATATATATATATATTATATATATATATATATATATATATATATACATATATATTATATATATATTATATATTATATATTATATATATATATATATATATATATATATATATATATATATATATATATATATATATATATATATATATATATATATATATATATATATATATATATATATATATATATATATATATATATATATATATATATATATATATATATATATATATATATATATATATATATATATATATATATATATATATATATATATATATATATATATATATATATATATATATGTATATATATACATAAATTCAAAAGTTTACGGGATGGTACCATTCCGGAATACCGAGATTGGGACTTCTTAGAGATCTTAGATCAACAGCTTCTAGATTTCCTAGTATCCTCCTTGATAGGAACATCCAAAAGCAACTTCTTATTTTTTAACTCGAATATTGTAATTTCATAACTAAATGAAAAATTACATTATTTTATAATGTTTTTTCTGTTTAACTAAAAAGAAAACAACACGAGAAATATCTAGCCGTAAAAGTTTTTTTATCGTCAGCATGTCTAATGAGCATTAGTAACAGTCGCGTAAAGACATCTCTAATTTTTATTATGAATTCTGTCTGACTATGGTGACACACATGCTTACTATTTACTAAGGCAGTTGCTTAATTATGAATTAAATTCACCGTGTGGGCAATTCTATACTTTTGTTCCTAAATTATTCAATTTAGTTCTTAAGACAACACGCGAGACAAAAACACTAAAAAGTCATTGTCCTCGGCGTACTGATTTTACGCTTTGTTCGGCATGTAGAATCGTTTGGAACGAACGAGCAGAAAGTTTTTCTTAACCCTTTTGTAACAGTTATTAGTCCCGGTACGTCACGCTCATAAGCTTTGCGCAAATGCTCTGGTTTTAGTATGACTTCCGTGACTTTAATTATCGCGGTATTGCTTGCTTTAGAGAAGTTATAGTTTTGGTCAATAGCAAGAAAAATTTTAATAATATATTGTATAACAAGTTTTGACAACCACTCTTTTTACACGAATGTGACAGGTTTTCAAACATGTTATACACTTATTTTTTCTACAACTACATTTGGAGTATATATTTAATTCTCTGTGCTCTTTCATGACAATGTAAATTCTAATGACAACAAATTTTATTGACACTGACATTGAGAAGCAGAATACAAATAGAGGCTAAATAAACAAACATATATCTCTATATAAAATAAAATATGAAGTAGGCTGCATTTTCCACCCGGGAGCTTGGAAATGATTTCTCACGACATGAGAAATTGGTCGTTTTCAGACCTTGCTGGTTGGGTGTTTTTTGGATGTTTTCACAGCAATCGTAGAAAATAATGTTTCCCAACTAGTGCGCCAATTAAGTTTTGTTCGCCAGCTGGCTGTCGAGCTGCAGTCGAGTGCAAACAAGACACTTTGTCCAAAAATTAGGGACCGTACTTTTTCTACGAGTGTAAACATTTATAGAAATAAATAAGGAGACACGCACTAGTGCGTTAAAAGTAAATTTTGCGAATCAAAGTATCTATTTTACGCACGCTCGTAAAAACATATTGTTTTAGACTCAGTGTTACCGGTTATCGATTTTCTTATACGTATCTCATGCCGAATTTCTTATTTAAGTTTTTTAATTTTCGACAATTTTATTCTACTTTAAGAAATAATAATTAATATCCGTTTTACAATTACCATCCTAGAATCTGAAAGGATTTAAGGATTGCAGGAAAATCTTTTATTAACATCAGATGTAAGAAATTTGAGCATAGCTAGAACTAGATGCTCTGGAAAGTATGGGCAGGCAGTAAATCGTCTGCCCATTTTACTTAAAAAATCCGATATGCCCTTAAACCTTTATTCAAAATATTAAATAAATAAGTTGTAAGCTTTTTATATTTTTATACCCAAATATTTTTATATATACATGTAAACTTGGTGACCCAAAGTTTTTTTTTCAATCTGCAAATATTTGTGTTACATGACATGTGATGATATTCCAAAATTCGACTATTTTCGATTTAATAGAAATATAAGGAACTGCTGATATCTAGCTTTCCCCCAGTTTATTCTTAGGGCTGCCTTGAGCCATCGGTGTATTTATAAATTAATCTATATATTTATAGCCAAATTTTTCGGCAAGTTCGTGAGAGAGTTGTACTGCACCGATTTACATGATTTTTTTTTGAAATGATCGTCTGGTTACCGAGACTTTTTAACACTATTTTTTTGTATTGTTTTATTGCGTATTTTTTCTATAAAACCAAACATATCTGGACGATGTGGTGAATGAGCCCATATTCTTATAATTCTACTGGAAACTCATCGCCCCATCTAACGGTAGACGCAGAGAATAAGATCTGCCGTGACAGCTAGTTAATTTATATATTTAAAGCCAAATTTCTCAGCTATTCGTGACAGAGTTGTACTGCACCGATTTATATGATTTTTTTTTTATAAATAATCGTCTAGTGACCGAGACCTTTCAACATTACTTTTTGTATTGTAAATCCGAGTACTGATTAATCACGATTCTGCTCAAACCGCTTGCATTTTGCCACACAGGTTGATAATAGAATGTACAGGTTCGATAAGAAGGGAATTTTCGAAACTCAAATTTCAAGGTGGTGAAACCGCCCCTTAAATATTGCAACATTTTTCATTTAAAAAATGGTTCTTAGCGTTTAGTTTAGGATTTTATAGATATTTAATTGAGTTTAACAAATCTATCGAATAGCAATAAATTAAAAAATAACGATGTATCAATAACTGTCGATAACTATCTACATATCGATAACTAAAATGTATCGATAGGCAACTAGGCGGGTTGCTATCGTTTTAATATCGCCTATCCCTAATCACGACTATACATAATGCCAAAGATATATAATATACTCCATATAGACGACCCATCTAATGTTAAATCAAAAACACCCCCTAAATAGATCCTAACCTTTGCCTTCTGAACAAATATCTAACTCGCGCTCTTGGCATAATCTTATTGCACACAGGCTAATATTTAGATTGAATGGCCACACGAACGATTAAAAGTGGTAAATATATTATATATCTCATGGACCGTCTATGCGAAATAAAATCAGTCTTTGATAATACTTATGCAGTGATATATTTTAAAACATTTTTTTTTACAAAAAGCTGTATTGTATTTCAAATACATTATCGAAAATGCCTTCCAGGATTCTCAGTGTAACTACATATAGACCTCAGAAATAATTTTCTTACATTTAAAATATACCCAATTACATAATATCACATTTCATCACCACTTAAATTTTTACATGTCTATATTTCGCAGTAGATTTGAGAACTAAACACAATACCGAGCCAAATACATACATAGTCTTCCATCAGAAAAATATAACCTGGATCTGCCTGCTGCATCCTCCCTAAAAAAAAATTGAATAGCAGGTCGATTTACAGATAGACATTTCTTCATTTTCTTATCCAACCGATTGAGTATTAAGCGAGGTATTAAATCTAATTTTTTCATTGCAGATATAAAGTAAAAATTGCATTTCATCTAGCTATACACATTTTTTTTAAATTATATTTTCTAGTTTTCTTGTTAAGTAAATATTGCTTTGGTTTTATCAATATTTATTATAAAATATTATTAGCTTTTATCGGAAAACGAATTGTTTAAAAATTGTAAGCAAATGCGCGAATCGAATATCCCCAAAAACTGTATGTAAACGAGAACATTATTCAAATTTTAAATTAATCGTATGAATGCTTTCCATATTTGAAGCGTTTTTAAAAAATATAAAAACCAAAAATAATTGCTCTTTAAAATCTCTTCTATTCACGTGCACTATTTAGTTAATTTTATGCGAAAAACTTGTTAAGGCTTGAATGGAATTTGTTAAACGTATCCAGTCATCAAAATATGCTAAACAAATTAACATCAACTAAATCATTTTAAATAGAACCTCCTGTATGTTTTGGGAAATCTACAAGATCATCTTTTCGGGGTTACTAATTATATAATATCATCTTGATGATTTTTGAGAATTTTCCAATAAATTTAAGGTAACTCGGTAATACAATCGAAAAAATAAGTTTTTAAAATATAAAATCAATGTTTTATAAATCAAATACAATAATTTATTTAGATCAAAATATAGTTTTTATTTTTTTTTATATTGATGTTACGCCAGTATATTACCTAAACATAATATTTAACTATAGATTACAATTTTATTATGACTTGTAGATGTATTATTTTGACATCGTTTCGACACATATTCTTCATTTTTGCGAATATTGCAACTTGTTTGTATTTTTAGCAAATAAAATATGAAAGTAGATTTATGTTGCAGGATTTTTTCTAAACTAACATTCCTTAAAATTTAATGAAATACATATAGAGTTTTAATAAGTATTCGCATACCGCTTCCAACTGGTTAATTGAATTTGGCTTAATGAAAAAAAATCAGAAAGTATATATGTAAATTAGTATATCTCATACATGTATTTATACACACATTTTACGCGCTCTGTTTGTATGTAGTATGTTAATTAACATTTGGAAATCAATCGAGACATTAACTAAGTTACATATTTAGAACAATATAGACATAGGCCAGGAAAATAGTACAGATAATATTATTGTGCGAATTCTGTAAGTGCATCTAAATAATGTTATTTTACAAAAATCATTCAAAAGATAATCGAGGAAAATATATAAGCAATTGCCTATAGGGCCGAAAATATATTTTTTTCCTCTATATTAAATTCGGTAGGTTCAATAAAGAAAATGTATTTTCTAAAAGTTGTAGATATTTTTATAAATATCTATAAATGTTATCTTTTAATTTATTAATGAGCTATTTTGCAATGTCAATAATTTATGCAATTTACAAGATATAGTTTCCAGAATATTCGAGCAAATATAGCCTACGTGATACGAAATGTGTGTGCAAAATATCGACTTTGTTGCTTAATTTGTTATGGTTACTTGTTTATCCCGGATGGCACTGTTTAAACAACAATTCATCTGCAAACGGCAGTAACTAGAGACCTCTACGAGAGATAATTTCGTTCATCGTGACTGACACTTCAATATACAGCTAGATGGCCCGGCAGACCTTGTTCTGTCTTTTCCGTTATCTGGCGCAATGAGTTTCCAGTGGAATTATAAGAATATGGGACGCGTTCACCAAATCGTCCAGCAATGTTATTGAAGGAAAGTATATTGTTTTTATAGAAAAAATACGCAATAAAATAATAAAAGCTCTGGGTAACCAGACGATCATTAAAAAAAAATCATGGAAATTGGTGCAGTACAACTCTCTCACGAACTTGCTGAAAAATCTGACTTATTGTTTTTAATATATAGATTATTGTCAGTGTAGAAATTTGAAAAATAAACGTCAAAAATTACCTCATATTTTTTTTATTACTTCAACGGTTTTATATTTTCTAGTATAATGTAAAAAAATAAATTGAAACTAGATGCCTACTCCTGAATTTTTCTTTATCGATCCGGGGTACTTTAAGACTTTGTGTACTAAAATCGGCGACACTACTTTATATGCCCCCGTATAACGCAAAATATAAAATGCTAATATCATGTTTGATAAGACTCATTTATTATTTAATATTAAAATTACATGTATTTGGTATACAAAATTCGGCATGAAATAACTGTTCAGAACTTTATAAAATTTGGACATTATCCGTGAAATATATTCTACTTTTCCCTTTAACCGCCCCTCAAAGTATTCGACGAGATATTTGAAACTTTCTGGACCCTTGTCGTATTGACAAATCTGTCCTGTCAAAGTACCTATTACATAAAACAAGTAAATTCGCCTTTACTTACAATACATAGTCTATATATGCGTATTATTATTTGGTAATAATTTTATACAAATCCTATAAACTCTAATTTGTTTCTTTTTTTTTAAATTTTTTTATTTATTTTTGTTATTATTGTTGTTTATGTATTTTTCATAATATTTACGCAGTCTACAATAAATAAATATGTTCTTTATGATTTTCCTTCATAAACAGAAACTTTAATTCCAGGAATTGGAATTTTACCCAATATTTAAATATGTTATTAGGTGGCCATTTTGTTTTGCCATAGAGGATTTGCACTAAACATTTTCCAGTCTATCTCAGAAAAAGTATTTTTATAGGTCTACCCATTTTAATATGAAAGGGAAAAAATGTATTTAAAATATTTCCCATGTGATGTATGAATTTTTGTAAAATATCACTATTTACATAATAAACAAACCTTTTGGTAACGATTTTGTAGCTAAACATTATTAGAAATGTAAACGGACTAGGCTAACATAATATTATGTTAACTAAATGGGTTAGTCTATCATGAATCAAAACTGGAACGGAACCATAAACCCTTCTCAAGTGGGCCGTAGAATACAGAGGTAGGTATAAATCCTTGGCAACTCCTGCCTAACTAAAATTCGTTATTTTATTTTTTTAAAATTAGTTTAGACAGGGTGTTTCCTAAGTAGTGTATATATTTTATAAAATCTGGTACACATGAGAATTTATATGGCCCAAAAAAAGTTATTGTAATAATGTAATGTCTTTATAGAACTCGTCCTAGGACTAGAATGATAAAACAGTCCATCAAAAAAAATATACTGCAGAAGTTTTTAGCTTGCTTAGAAAACCGTAATATAGGTCAAATTTATTTATAATTTTGTATATAAAAACATTTTTTTCTACTATATTGGACTCAGGGTAGCCCTTGGAGGGTGAAAAGGCACCCTGAAAGCGAAAAAATACATATATATTTGAAGAACGTTTACCTTTTTTTCTCTTTTTTCACACAGAAGCAATTTTCCTTTATTATAGGTGGTGGTAGTAGCCCCCTAAAAACAAAATTAAGTTTTTTAAACCGTGTAAAACGCTAAATTTAATTAAATATACTAATAACGTTTTAATGAGTCGAAAAATTAAACTATTAAGTTTTTTGCAACCTTGAGAAGACCCCGTATATATGGGAATGTATTACAAAACACATTTTTTTATTTAGATGACATAATTTACTAACAATAACGCGAGCAAGACCTAGGAAATCAGCTAATTGCTTATACAAAATATCTATGTAACCAGCTTCCAGTATTTTATACCCATCCCGTTTATATTATGGAATGAGGAATTTTTCGTCATCGACAACAATGATGACTCTTATAATTCGTAAAAACAACTTATACCAAAGTAAAACACACAATTTTGCAAGTTCTAAAACCAATTCGATTTCGAGGATAGCTCGCTATGATAAAATTTGTTCGTACAAGGCGCTCACTGCAAGTAAATCTATCTCGTAGTTGATTCTGCAACCTTTATATGATGGAAAGAGCGGCATATGAAAAGTTCGATTATTTTATTTTTCGTGGAAAATATCAACTGCAAGGAAAATGTATGATCTGATTTGTTGTCTATTTCGAATCTATAAACATAAATCGTGAAGATTTGTAACCCGTGAAATATTTTTGTTTTAAACATAGTTTACAATCCTGCATATAATGTTTTGATAAACCATAATAACTAGATGGACAAGTTATATAAGAAGGCGATATCGTTTGATATAAACTATTGTTGTTATTAAAAGATATATCTACTTACTTAATGTCTGTAAATGCAGTCAGGTTTTTTTTCTAATTCTAATCATATTTTTTGATAGTCTAAGGAATGTTTTTAATAATCAGTTTTTTAAATATGATTTAGAACCTTATTTTTGTATATATGTTTCTTTTTAATGTAGACCGTACTAGAGAAAATAATCGATTAACTGATTAAAGTTTTTCGGATATTCCATTATTTCTATTAATCAATTAATAGTTGATTTCGATTAATCAATTATCCGATTAATCGTGTAGCAATAATAATAACAATTATAGAGTTTGAAATTTTACCACGCTGCTGTAGGATCTAAACGGTAAAGTTAGAGCAAAATCGTTTACACTATCCTATCTTAATTTTTTATAATCTAATATTTGACATCAATATCCAGTTAAAACCAAAGTAGTTATGAGCACAATAATCGATTATTCGGAAAATAATCGGTTAAAGATTAACGATTGATAATATTATTTTCGGACTTTTTATTTTGCTACGTTGGTCGTTTTTAATAAGCGTGTTTTTCAGTGCACTTTAAGGTTTAAATCAATTGTATATCACGCTCTACTCGTATATAAAGAAAAAATCCTCAATTATCTAGTCGGTTCTGAATGAACATTAATATAGTTGGGTAGTTTCTTGGCACATGAGACATTCTGTCTTTTTAATATGGTTATTTTTTATTTCAGCAACTTTTCCGATCTCAACAAACTCAAGCTGCAACACCGGGCGCAGCCGCACAGCTTCAGCTTTTGCAGCAGCAACAACAGCAACAGTATCTCGCTGCTGCGCAACAACAGCAAGCAGCGGCTGCCGCATTCACGCAACAGGGACCATATGTTTTGAATGCCCAGCAGGTAAGATAGGAAATCTGCTTGAAAATGATTAGCTATTTAGTTCGGTCCTGACCAAAGCCACATTTTGTTGAAATAAATAAAATTTTCTTGCCGTTTGATAGGAACACCGAGACGAGCTCCATCAGAAGTACGCTAAAATCACCTCTCAGTACCGTTCGGATCCGGCAAAATATATTTAATAATTTTAATGGATTTTTGAACAAATTCCCACTAGAATTTGATACACGATATCAAAACATAATTAAAAATTTTCCTCGAAAACGGCCGGTTAATCAAGAATTAAAATATCTACTCATTTTACTTGTATTTGTAAAGCTATCCAAACTGAGACAAAAATCATTTGGTAATTTTCTTATATTTGAAAAGGTTACCCATTTTCTGGCTTAATAAACAGGAGATATTGTCAAAATTTAGCCTTTAATTATTTATATAGTATATAGCCAACTTTTAATTAGATCTAGCATTTGGTTTATCCTTTTTAACCATTTTTTAAATATTTTAACATTCTGTTTCTCGAAAAAGCGGAATTTATATCTAGCTTCTGTGGTACAATAAAATAAATATTATTCCTTTTAATTAACATGTAATATTTTATTGATCTTTTTAGCATGCTCATTTTTTATGATTTTTCTCATAATTGTACGTATACGTTGGCGTCAGATAAATCCGTTCATCATAAATTCTTCATTGTGTATTTAGTCTGAGGTTACAGAAATTTAATAGTTATTTGAATCTGTTTGAAGTTTTAATATTATACCATAGAGTTCAAGAAGTTTAGCTTTAAATCCATTAGAAAACGTCTGAGAGATTATGGTGAAAAACAAATCTGTTTTTATATGACAAAAGTTGATATGTCAACTTTTTATTTTACAGAAAATGATATTCAAGTTTTTTTATACAGTTGATAATGTTATTTTCGTAATCAAACATGTTACTAAAATATTTATGTTAAACATTTTACGGATGCCTAAAATATATTACCAAAGAAGCTATATTTACTTTAAAATGCTGAGCTTTTCCCCCATCTTACTATTACTACCATGTTTGGGAAAAAAGTTACTTGAGAACTTTTTGCAAAAATTGGAAAGTGCATAACGTATAATGGCGCGTTTAGATTTTAAGTTACGCTTATCAAGATTTGCCATATAAAAAAAAATGAATAAAACTACATATCATGGACAAAGAATCCGGAAATCTTTAAAAACTGGCATTCCATCTTTTGTCTAATAACGATAGAACGGAAAGTGGAATTAAACTGTTGAACAAAATACAATATATTTGGAAGACATTTATAAAATGAGGTTAGACTCAATTGGTACTGTACCCATTTATTTGACAACAACTGTACTTATTATACAGGTCATTTGCCGTTTTACATCGAATATAAAACTAAAACGTTATAATAAAAATTAACTTAATTCGCAAGCTGGATAACACGCACCATTTGGAAAAGGATAGCGAAAAAACTAATTTAATCCTCAAAACGGAAACCCGCAGAATCCAGTGGATAATGTAATTATTTTACGAGATATTTTTTGAAATTTTACGGTACAACATAATCTAGTGTAGTAACAATTAAAATGAAAGGTTTTTCTGTATTTATTCGGAAAAAAATCCGTACTCATTTTGAACAATAGTAAAACCTTAGTTTTAAAAATATACCTGTGTCGTAACTCCGATTTAAGAGCTTTAAAACAACAAAACGAAATATTCAATTTTCAGGCTGAACCATATTTGATCACAGCAGGAGTTCCAGCACAGTATTACGGCGTGGGACCTTGGGTATACTCAGCTCCACCGGCAAATCTAGCCGCCCTCCAACAAGGCGCTAGCAATGGTGCCAGAAGACCACTTACACCTAATGGAACCAATGAAGCACAGCAGCAAGTACAGGTATATATTTTTCGGACTATAGTTCTTATTGCTATATTTATGTCCACCGAGCTGCTTGAATCCAGTTTTTTGATCTCGTGCAGTGAAGATCGCCGAAGATGTCACGTTAAATCGTAGGAGAAACGTCTCGAAGTAATTCCAATTTGACACCCTCGAAACCCAAGAACCCTGATTTTTTATCGATTCAGGCCATGAAAGCTACGTTAACTAATAAAACTGTATGTATCCTATGTTCTGTCGTAATAGAGGATAAAAACACTTAAATATTAGCTGAAAAATGTGTACATCGCAAGTACGTTTTATCACCGCATAGGAAACTTTCTATTCTTTTTACTCGACTACAAACTTTAGATATTGGATCTTACATTAGTTAGATAATGTAAGGTGTGAGATCCAATATCTAAAGTTTATCTGAAAAGAAAATCGTGAATTAAAAAATCTAATTTTTTTTAATAGTTTTATGTACCTACCTTTTTTAATAAAATTGTAACTATTAATAAAACTGTTAGTTCTAAACTGAGCATTAACTTATTGCAATATAACTTGTTTAAAGAACAAAAACAAAATTAAAAATGCCTAAGGTTATAAACGCTCTACATTATTTGTCACGGTTCAAAACAGAATATCTAATATTCATGTCATCCTTGATGTACTAGATACTCCCAATTATAGTTCTGGAATCCACTACCAAAATGCATATTCATCGCTGGGCATCTGATAAACTGACACATCGTTAATTATAACATTCTGATACCTCTCCTAGATCTTTGCACTCTAAGTCCGGTCTGTGCTTTAGTGGCGGAGGGGGGAAATTGAAAGAAATGGACTGTATGTGGACTCCTCGCTGCGCATCTGATGTTCAGGGTATTGATTTATTTTAATGTTTTGAAAATAGAAATCTAATATCAGACCCAGAAGTGAGTCCTAACCAAAGTTTTAATTGAGGGAATTTGTAAAAAAATGGGACCCACCATTTTTGCGCGAACTATTTATTTTAAAACATGTTCCTTGAGTTGTTAGGAATCTACACTTAATTTATCAGACACATAGGCCAAATAAAAGAAAATGAATGCAGTCAAAGGCGTACTTTTCGTTTCAAATTTAGATCGCGCTTGCGCCCTTTTAAAGCATGATTATTATACATCAGGTGAAGAAAACAGGAGGTAGTTAAGATACAGGGTTTATTAAAGCACTCAACAATTGATCCACGAAAAAAAAATTGAAAACAGATATAGTGCTATTAAGGGTCATTTTTTGGATTTAGTCAGATATCTTGTAATTTTTTTATCTGTTTGCTTATTATACGGCTTATTTTAATTAATTCTGCAGGTTTATCAAATTTTACTTAAAAATTTCATTCATTTAATCTGAGATTCTTATTTATTGGTACCTTTTTATTCACTATAGGTTTTGCCGATTTTGGAGTTTTAATGATTCCTCAAAATTTTGCTGCAACTGATTCTTAAGAAACTACATAAAAAAATCAAATCTGTATTTAATTGTTTGAACTTAAATAAATATTATAGCCTTATTTGGTAATTTTTAAATAACTCCCTTTTATTGTGTGCTACCAAATTACTCGTAAAAAAGTTATGTGTTTAGCTATCCCGAGGAACCATCCACTTCCCATTAAAAATCAGTATTTCTTGCTAAATAACAGTATTGTAAAATACTGTTATTTAGCAAAAAATTAAATAAATAAAATTAAAAATTAAATAAAAAAACATTAAATGGCACTTGGTTGTACTTATGGAGTGAATAATGGAATGTCACAATAACAAAAAATTTAAAAATCAAAAGCTAGTTGCAGAAATTTAAAAATAAAAGAAGAAACATCAACAATGTGTTGCACTTCCCATTAAAGATCAGTATTTCTTTAAATTTTCATTTTTGCTAAATAACAGTATTGTAAAATACTGTTATTTAGCAAAAAATTAAATAAATAAAATAAAAAATTAAATAAAAAAAACATTAAATGGCACTCGGTTGTACTTATGGAATGAATGAATAATGGAATGTCACAATAACAAAAAATTAAAAAATCAAAAGCTAGTTGCAGAAATTTAAAAATAAAAGAAGAAACATCAACAATGTGTTACTAAAATTCTTCAAAATTATGTTCTGTTTAAGCAACCAAAATTTTGTTCCAATATTTAAAAGGAAAAAGATATAAGGTTGAGCTACTTATTTGTGGCACCTGGTATATTTGAATCATGTGAAGTGCAGGCAGTAGCTTCCTTACCTAACAAATATTGCATTTTCTTTTTTTTACAGGATTTATTATTTTCAACCTTATGTAGACCTTTAACTTAAGATTAACTAACTTCCGTTAACTGGTCCCAAAATGTTGCGGATTCAAAAATGCATAAAAAGTTTAACTACTGATAATATTCATTATTTTTTCAGCCAAAAACAAGATTTATTCACGCTCTGCGACTGGACTCCTCGTCTGATATTGAAGATTTAGCTTTCAAATAACCCATATTTCTTAAATCTAGAATATCAGACGCGCAACGAATCCATTACTTGCCACTTCCCCCTCACCCATTATAACACCGACTGGACTCTGAGGGTAGAAGTCTAGGAGCGATATCAAGTCATAAATATCCATGTGTCAGTTTAACACACGTACAGCTATTAATGCAAAATCCAGATCGTGGGCTCTATATAGGACTATTATATAATGTATGCGTTATAGTTGTGTTAACACTAGATTCTAATGATATACTTTCTGAAATATGTTATCTCCTTTACAATCAGTCGGTACTACATTTCTATTTGTTAATTTGAATTGTGCACAAATGAGTCCATCAGTTTTAACGTCAAATGTTCTATATTCCATTATTTCCCAACTCGTTAAATATGTTTTCTTTTATCAAGCGATAAAGAAACTCTCGTCTTTCTTTTACTCTCTGTAGCACTTAATAAGTAAATCATTTTCAATTTCGTTTAACGTGCCCGCATTTTTGTTTCGTCCTAACCTAAGTCTTTGGACTAACTTTTTCTAAATTAATCATATCATAATCTCTTGGTTGCGTAAATCCTGAACCTTATCTGTTTTTACAGATGCTGTGTGGACACCCTCGCATTTTAAGGAACTATGATGCATAAATCATGGAGAATGTGAACGTTTGAAATTAAATAACATGTCACTTTTTTATACGCATAACATTTAGATTGAAAACCAAACCTAAACCACTACGCTATATAGGTTTACATGTATATTCAACAAGCTCCGCGATTTGCTCATCCTAATGCATTAATATATAGAATGTATAAATATGCATACCGTACATATGTACTGACAATGAAAGGTAACATATCTACGTTTTATACTGGAAATAAATATATGCACATTCACATTGCGCATTATGAAATTAACATTGCTGCACAAAAATGTGGTATCATATTTTAATTGATTCGAAAGGACAAACCTGTAATTAAAATATTTGGACAAATTTCATTAATTAACCCAAATAATTTTCTGAAGGGTCTGGTGTATGTCCAACCACTAAAACCCTGGGTAATATATTATATAGCTTTTATTGTTATTCTGTTCAATACATTAGGACAAAATTGTATTATATTAAAAGCTTCACAATTATATTATTGTGTTTGTCTATTTTAATAAAAATTAATTTTGTGGTTATATAATTCGAATATGAAAATAACATTTTAATGGGCGATATTTTGAAATCAACTTATTGAAATATCAACGTAATATAAAAATGTTAACCATTTATTCTATTCCTTACAACGAAATGACCCCAAGAATCCCCATAGAAATTGGCTTTCGGTCAGATTGATTCGGTCAGATCACAATTGAGTTTCTAGGTTAATGTATGTGAAGTCATTCAAATTAAATGTTATGATGAACACAACTTAATGCTATAAATAGTTTTTAAAATAGGGGAATTTAAGTTTCTAATTTTCGGTTTCCCTTTTAATTTCTCTGGTAGCTTGTTTTGTGCTAAAGTATTAGAGACTACGTTTGTCAAAATGTGCAATACAATAAATTATATGACAATTTTTTATACATTGATCAATATTTAAGTGTGCCTATTTTTAAGGTCCACGTCCAATCAGAAATAAATTATAGTGTTTTACCTGAAAGCACTAATGGTGTCTGTTTTCAGATTTCTTAAGTAAAGATGTAAATTTTTCTTCTTAAAATGTTGAGCAATTTAGAACAATAAACTACAAACCTCTTAGAAACATGCTAAAAAATATTGTCGGGGACTAATTTAAGAGAAAATTTACCTATAAAATAATGAAGCATTGTTTTGGAAAAAATTAAATTACTTAAAAACTTTAAAGGACAGTGGCGAAACGTGGTTTTAGGGGCCCTAGGCTGATTGAAGAATAGATAACCTCCATTTTCGTATTGACAGTTATTAGACTACAGCGAAAAAAAAATTTAAGGCAGAAAATTACAAAATTATCAAAACGTTTTTGAACAGAAAATCGACAAATAAATTGCTAAAAGGGAATATCAGAAGGTGGCTGGTGACTTTAAAAAACGTCATCCACTTGTAAATAAATGTACCCAAAATCAGGGCCGGAAAATATCTGATGATTAAGAAAAAGCTTCAGCCCATATTAGTGAGATGGCTGTTTCTAAAATAAAATAGAATCATTTTGGTTAGGGGATGTAGATTGGGAGGTCTGTCTGTCCAGCCTTGACATCTTCTACGGGGCGTTTTGAGTGAAGAGGCTACCCTGCAAAAGATTAGGACTGATTCTGGGTGTCCTTCCTCCGGAAACTTGTAACGACCCTATTACTTTTTTAAATATTTGGATATTAATGTTAATTAATATTAATGTTCTAGTTAATATCGGCTAATTAAATTTTTGACGAATTAGATTTAGACAAAAAAATGTAATATATTACTGAACTAACCCCCTTAAATATACCACTTATTTGTTCCTATGTATATTTTCGTGTGTATAAATATATATTTTTGTAGTTATCTTATTGTAGCAATTTTATTTTGTTTGTTTAAGACTTTTTAAGTTAGTGAATTGTTTTTAATACGTTTACAATATTTACCTGTCAAGGTTCAGCGATTAATTGTGCTATCTGCTAAGATTTTTGTAAAAATATACATACTCTAACATATTTTGAAATAATGACTTTGTATATTATCCTGTACATACTTAACCATAGTCCCTTTGTCTTCTTACAGCAGGGCGTGCCAGCGGGCGGCTATATTGTCCCTGCAGCCGCATACTACGAGCAGGGCGCGGCACCCATTTTGGTCGCCCAGGGAGCCGCTGCGGCTGCCGCTGCAGCTATGCGCAATGGTCACGCGCCAATGCGTCTGGTTAGTCCAGCGGCCCCTGTTTTGGTACCACCAGGTGCCGCTCCTGGTCGCGCAGCGCAGGGTGCTGCCGCAGCTGCTAGTCTCTATGGAGCCGCAGCGGGCGCACAGAGTCTCTATGGAGCTGCTGCCGCTGCGGCCGCAGCTGGAGTTAGTACCTCCGTTAACGGAACTACACTGGGAGGTAAGTCTAATATGAAAATTAAATTATTTTTAATAATTAATGTATATGTGTGCCAAAATACGTTCTTGAAATTTGTGCTGTAAATATTAGTTGTACTATATAATTGATTTATGTTGCCTCCAAACTAATAGAAAATGTGGTTTGCTATCCCTTAAAAGGTGGATCAGAGGTACGAAGGAAAAATCTCGCTTCCTTTTTCGAAGTTTTCTTTATATCTTTTTTCAGATAGTACTCTAATTCTAAAATAAAGGGTGAATGGCCATATTTTAACACTTCCCAGCAGGATTTGCTGTAAGAGATAAAAATAGGATAGACATATATATTTTGTATATTTGGACACTTAAATTTTTAACAAATTATGAGGTTGTGCATTTAAAAAAAATACGCTGTTTTTTTCTGCTTTGCAATAGTCTTTATTTGATTAACATGATAATAAATACTGGTGTTTCGGTTTATTTCTGTCTCCTACTGTAATCCCTTTAGGTGGGGAGGTCAAAATAATGTAACTCATCCTAAAGACTACTATTCAAACAAGCTGAAATAAAATAAATGCACCTTAGTTCTTCGAGCTGGATCAACCTGGGAAGGCTATAAATATTAGAGATCCAAGCATATTTAGACAAATCAGTATGTGTAATTTTTTAGTTTAATAAATAATGTCAAACTTTTTTTATAAATTTGAATTGAACAAATTGAATGTTTATCTTATTTTTTTTTAAATCCATAAATGATTTCCCAGAACAGGTGGGCAATCAGATAAAAAAAGATTAGGCGGACATACTGCTATTGTTTTATTTTCGCCTTAAGTACTGCTGCCCATCTGCGTTATTAGGCCTAGTATGTGGAAAGCAATAGTTCAAAAAAAAATGTTACCGTTTTATTTGAATGATTGATGGAGGGATTTAACACGATGTTATTAGAATTAAAAATAGATAGCGTGTCAAGAACGCCGATTTGATACGGCTCAACCATAAGTTATGTTTTTTTCCTAATTTAAAAAAAAATACCCCTTATCAGTATTTCAACAAAATTGGCATTTTATAAAATGCTGAAATCGTTTTAAGTTTTCCAAAGTATATTATTATAAAATGTTGACCACGCTCAAATTACTGGTAAAATTCATGCCACCACGTACTATTTGGAATTTTAGTTTCGCTGATTGGGATGAGTTGTGGGTTTTCTACTCTTCTTTTCCTTGGAAAGGTGTTTATTTCTCTATCAACGATCCTTCCAAAATTTGTCACAAATCTCGGATGGAATCAAATTAGGTATAGAAGCCTTTATACCACATTCTATTGAGACTTCAAAACCTCCTAACAATATGCCTTGGATTCAAAATCGTACTATTATACGAGGATAGAGAGAATCCGTACTCATAATAATGTCCTTAACAATACTTCAAAAAAGCTACAGGCTAAAACCTCGAAATCATATCAGTCGAATAATTCTCAACACCAGAAATGACTTCAACTCACGCATAAAATCCAAAGTTCTTTCTTGTCAAGAAAAGTATTTTTCCTAAAAACTGGAAATCTGCTCGTGTACAGCCTGTTCCCAAAAACGGATCCAAAACTCTACAGACCCATATCCCTTTTTCCAATTATGAGCACGGCAAGGGAGAATCAATAGTGATCTTTTAAATTACCTTGAAAGGTATAGACTTATCCACGACTGGCAATACTGCTTCCGACTCCAAAGATCTGCAGCAGGTCTTCTTACCTTCGTAACCCTCAACTGGAATAAATCCATCGAATTCAATGGAGAACCCCAAATTATTGCCCTCGACATATCCAAAGCTTTTCTTAACAAAATTCCTGCCTGTGGTCTTCCTCCAAAACTTTGTACTTTGATTACCAATTTTCTTTCCAACAGAAGTATTTCTGTAGGGGTTAACGGCTGTTCAACAGACTTTCACAAAAACAGCGCGGCGTTCCACAGTGTTTAGTTTTAGCACGTACCTATTCCTCCTGAACATAAATGATCTGCTTTTTTCTACCAGCAATCTTATTCACAGCTGTGCTGACGATAGTACACTCACAAACCTATATCCAGGACTGAAAATGATGATAGAGACGTAATGACTATCCCTAGACCTCATTAAAATCGTAGAACGGGGAACAAATAGCTTTGTTCAGTTTAACGCCACTAAGACATAATGATGTTTACTATCTCACAAATTATCTCCCGATGCCCACACCATTCAAATGAATAATGAGATGCTTGAAGCTAAAGATTTCTTTGGCCTAATTCGTATCAGTTTTCGCTGTCGTGAACACGTACATCATTTCCATTGCCACAGCAGCAGCGAAGAAATTGGGTTTTCTTTTTTGAACTCGAAAATACTTTTCTTCGGCCAACTTATATAACCTTTACATTTTGTAAATCAGACCCATCCTTAAGTATTACTCGCACATATAGGGAGCAGCCTCTCCTTCATTCCTTAATATCCATGACTCCAAAGAAGAGCTTTTCGTTTGATTAATGATCCAAATATCACAAGCAAGCTTGCATCAGTAGAGCATCGTCGAATTGTGGGTGAAATATCTCTGTTTTACAATTACTACCACGTATTCTGTTTTGATGAATTATCATCCATTATACCCTCCTTAGTCATTCCTGCCAGGGAGACAGCAAAGCCTCACATACGTCCATACTGCAAAGGTCACGGACTTTGTTTCTCCTTTATTCCCAGAGCGTCCCGAGTTACCAGCAAATGCCTTTCCTCTTCTCCTAACCCACAAGTCTTTAACTCCCGCAACAATAAACTTTCCCTGCCTTCACTTAAAGCAACCACAGTTCTTAGTACTGGTAGTCTGCTCACAGATAAAAACATATTACATTTACATTAATGCTTGAAGTTCTAGCAAAATAATTATTTATATTAAATGCCCTCTATCCAAAATGAAATAAAAACATAACTTTTTTTAATCCTATCCGGCGAACAGAATTTTACGATTTTTAATCACTTTTCAATAAAATATCTATAAAAAAATCAATTCCGTTAACAAAACAAGCGGTTTAATTCCACGAGCCACAAACAAACTATGCAACGCCGGTTGTTTCACAAGATTTTATTTCAATTGGTTTTATAAGTTGCACATTATTCGCAGGCCTACGCACTTTTCGTGGCAGCAATAAAATAGTAATTCATTGTTTTGAAACAATATGAATAATCAATCAAATCCTACTGAACTACTGGTCGTTGGTAGGCCCGAATGTGTGGTAATATTACTTGCATCTTTTTTAAATTATATTGAAAACCACGTTTTACGTTATTTTTAAAATTACATGTTGAATTAAAACTATACACAGTGGGGATAATAATATTTTTTCTTATAAATTTCAACTAAGTAAATCTTAATTCACTCCATATTATTCCCGGTCTTTACTAACTCTGACAAGACTTTATAATATCACAGTTGGTTTTTAATTATGTTACTAATTTGTCATATCATGACTCCCCGGTATCATCCCTACATACCTTTAAATTTAGTTTTAAACATTTTTTTCTTTAAACCATTATTCTCGGTGAACGTAGCATAATGAAGCATTGTCCTATAAATTGCTTTGAATTTAGGTGTCAATATTTAAAGTTTCACTGTGTAATCTTATTTAACTGAAAGTGAACTTTTGTTTTTACTATAACTCTAACTCTTTCTGATTTACATGTATCTGTTAGCTAGATTCTAGACGAATTTGGATATAATATAATTATTTATAGTATGGAGTATTACGGAAGTATACCTTACATGTAAAACTTTGTATAACCTTGCAAAAAACTAAAAAATACTGCTACAGTGCTAATATATATATATATATATATATATATATATATATATATATATATATATATATATATATATATATATATATATATATATATATCCTTTTAAATGCAGAAATAATGAAGCTATTTTTCGAGCGAGGGAACAAAACGATGGAATATTTTAAGTAACTGGATAAATTAGGTGTGTTAGTATTAACGTAGATAATATAAGAGACTGTCGTTTGGCAAGACTAGTGTAATGTTAGCCTCGAATATTATTTACAGTTTCGGTCTCGTTAGGGTCGGGCTCAATAAGGTTGAAATTTTCTTGGTAGACATTTTTTTTAAAATCAATTTTAGACATATAATATGTAACATATTCTATTAACTTTGTCTGGCGAGAGATTAATGTTATGTGCCAATACTATTTTACAAAAGCCACAAAAATAATGGAATTTTCACTATCCGTAAGATCAAAACGGTTTAAACTGGAGAATAGAATTTGCACTTTCCTATCTTTTTTAGTTTTTCATAAGGTTTCTAATGAAAAATGTACCAGTTTCGGTTAAAAACTTAAAATTGTTATTGTCAAAATCTTGTAAGAGGGATTTTATAACATAAATTATGACCACATTTAATTTAAGTATTAGAATATATAATAAAACATACAGTTTTCAAAAAACTTGAATTGGCTAAAAAAATGGTACACGCTGTATATATTTTTTAAATTATTTTTTTATAATATCCATAATTTCCTGAAAGGAAGTAGAAAAATTATCATATTAACAAAACTAAGAGGATGGTTCTACTCAATAACCCTGTACTTTTTGTCATGCTACTTTACCACTCTGTATATAGAATTTATTTTATTATTTTATATATTTTGTTTATAAATTATGATAATTACAAAAAATTTAGACTTTTGATATATGAATTGCTAATAAAAGTTTGGATTATTTTGTGATTTTTTCGAGACCCAGCCGAGAGTCTAGAAGTGTAGTGTCGATCTCAGTGTCTCGTAGCAAGTTTCGGTTTCGCACGTGTTTTATATTCTTTCAATTCCATGTAATTATTTAATCGACCAGTTTGAAATTCGTTTACGTCCTAGGAGAACTCTCAATAAAATACCTAATCAATTAAATTGTAAAGTATAATTTGAGTTTTCATCTACTTTCATTGCCTCGCCGCGCCGATATCCTTAGGGCTTCATAAAAAGAAGGCCTGGAAAAATAAATTTCCTAGTCAGACTTAATGCACATCGGTCACTGTCACATGTTTTAACCCGTTTCTTGTGTCTGGGGGTGCTTATTTATTTTATGCAAATTAGTTGAGACGCTTTTTGAATTTATTCCAGCTGTGTCCTTGAGTATAGTGTTGTAGATGGCAATTTATTTTCTTCTAAAACCAGATATAAAAAGCTGCCACGAGTATATTATCCTAAGGAAGCTCATTGTAAATAATAGATAAGGAAATACATTTTTTTGTCTAAAATTAGTGGCCGGGAATCGCGCTTATTATAAGAAATAGACAAATGGTTAAATAAGACAAATTTTATTCAATTTTGTTAAAAGCTTAGTGGTGCCAGCGGACCAAGTTTCCGAACCGCAGTTATTAAGGTATTTAAAAAAAAATTAAATATCAGATTTTTGAAAATACAATAATATTTTTGTTTCCCAAACATTTTCGAAACTGTGGAAATATTTTCAAAGCAACTTTTGTGCAAAATTACAAAATGTGACTTTCATATACGTGTGCCCATTATCAATTTATTTCGGATTTTGTTAAATTTTATTTTTGCAAGCTCTAAACTAAGGGTATAAATTCCTTTTTAATTTGTTTAAAGTTCATTAACATATTTTTAATTTTTAAGATATTTCTTTCAATGTTGAAAATTGAATAAAGTATATTTATTTGTCTTTTGAAGCAGATTTATAATGGAACCTCGTTTAGGAGCTGCCGTAATCAAAATCTAAATACATCTCAAAATATATCTTAATAAGCAAGAAGCCCACATAGAGACTTGAATTCCGGACACATAATATGCATCATATTTCGCCATATATATATATATATATATATATATATATATATATATATATATATATATATATATATATATATATATGCTGACAGCACTATGTAAATAGATTAGGCAGTGGCGTATACAGAGTTAATATATGTATGTATATGTAATATACAGGGTTAATATAAGTAATAAAAAGAAAATAGAAGGCAGGTATTGCATTTAACAGTTAACTTAAAATTCTTCCTATTCCTTAACTCTCATCTCCATTTTTTTATGTAGAGGCGACATTCATTCTCTGCAGATTCTCATGCAAATGCTACCACTATGGAACATCTCACCTTACAGAGCTGGTCCTTTTAGTCAACCTTAACGTACATTAGCGTCAACCTTATTGTACATTAGCAATATTATGCGAATTAGGTGGTTAGAGGCCGTCGGTGTCAAAATCTGAGAGCGCTGATCGCGGTCATCCACTCTTCATCGTTAACGCAGTTTTCAAATCACAGTATTGGAAAGAAAACGCTTGTATTTAATGTTTTTAGTACGTTTTGCATTTTACTTCATATTTATTTACATTAGGCTACACGGCTAACGAATCCAAATGTATTTTGGAAAAATTGTTTTCCACATCCTAGGTTTAAGATCAAATATACCAAAAAAAATGTAGTTTTATTTTTGCCTGGTCTCGTTGCATTTACTCAGGTACAACCTGTATAAAATTTTGAAAAAAAATTATCTCAACTTAATGGGTGACATGTCTATATTATTCTTATTAAGTTGTATGTTTGGAAAGTTCACTATTTTACACAAATAGATTCAATTACCATTCGTCTAAAGAAATATGACCAAAAAAACCTGTATTCTGAAATTTATTATTGTCGTCAGTCATAGTCAGTTTTCTTCTTTTTTTTCATGTTTAATTAATCTTTTAACGAATTAAAATAATATAGCACGAATGGTTGTGTTGAATCTCTTTGCACTCACTTTACTACCATTTTTTCACCGCTAACCAAAACTAACCATTGGCTGTATGGTGTGTGTACAGGCGTGGCACAAGGCGTGGCCGGTTCAGGTCTGTTTCCCGCGCTTCCTCCCTCGGCCGCCCCATTTGGCGGTTCGTCGCAGCTAGGAGCGATTGGCTCCACCGCTCAGCAACAGCAACAGCAGGCCACGTCGCAGCTACATTCAGGTAATACGACTCACTCTCTTTTTACTTTCTTGTTTTTATTGGTTTTTTGGTTGAAACTACCTTTTGAATTAACAATATTTATTGGACTAGGTTTATGATGAAAGTTTCGTATAATCACAAGATAATAAGTGTGTTGTAATGGAAAGCAAGTTCTGGGATTGAATATTAAGAAATTAACAAATAACTAGATACTAGATGGCTGTTAAGATATTTTCTATTTTGCTTTTTGTCAGTATTTTTAACATTTAGATTTTTTTGTTTTTGGAATAAAACATAAAACAAAATTGTAATTTATTATAGCAATATGAGTCTAGATCGATTTAATTCGAAATGCAGTTTCAGCCTAAACTGTTACCTAGATTTAAACTAACAACCAGTCATTGTGGCATTTATGTATTATAAAACATGGCTATAAGTTGTGACATATCATTTGGTTCCTTTTGAAATTGTAAATAGTGTATACATGCTAAATAGTTCCTTGCAGGCAGCCCTAGACAAATCAGTTACAAGTACTTTTAAGTATTCACGGTTACTTGAGAAGTACTCGAAAAATTTATTTTGGAGAATACCCATCAAGAATGAGTATTTGCAGTATCTAATACTTATACAGGGATAATAAAAGGTTTCGGTATAAAACCGAGAGAATAAAGTATTGAATGTAAAATTTAAAAAACAACACTTTTTATATACTATGTACATAATTATTTCATATTAACTATAAACCACTAATATTATTAGTATTTCACTTTTAAAAATGATAGATAAAAGGGTAGAGAGTATTATTTTTTAACAAGGTATCCGAAAAATATATATATATATATATATATATATATATATATATATATATATATATATATATATATATATATATATATATATATATATATATATATATATATATATATATATATATATATATATATATATATATATATATATATATATATATATATATATATATATATATATATATATATATATGTATATATATGTATATATATATATATGTATATATATATATATATGTATATATATATATATATATATATATATATATATATATATATATATATATATATATATATATATATATATATATATATATATATATATATACAAGTTGTGACCGAATATATTATATGTTATTAGTAATTATTTACTGCCATGTTTCATAAATTTCAAATTTATTACCGTATAAAACTACTCGTGAAACGTCTATGGGTAAGGCGCTCCAAAAAAAGAATGGCCATTTCAAAAGTGCCAGCTAGGTGGCATTTGAATAAAATACTGCATGACTCCCTGGAGAACTAGAGACATTTTGCGTGCCATAAAGGCCAAGGTAGCTTTTGCGAGACCTTTATAGACCCGAAAATCAGAGGCGATATTACATCAGTTTTATTGATGCTTAAATAAAGTATGCAAATTCGAGCATAAAACAGTAGTTTATACATTGTGTACAAGACATATCTTACTTTCTATTTTTTTATTGCCGGTTTGGCCGTTTTATAGCATGAATTGTGAAAAATTTATAATAGCTTTTTATGTCTAACGACTACATGTTCTCATTTTGCTACATCTCATTTGTTAAAAAGTTTTTGTGTCGAAGGTAATTTTTAATATTTTTTGTCGCGTTATTTAATATATTACCACCTATCAACTTTTTTGATTTTTTTTTTTCACCGATGAATAAATACCCAACGTTATTACATCTCTATCTCGATCATTATCCATATTTTAATCTTAATCGAGATTTTAATACAATTGTTAAAATAATTAAAATCTTCTTATAATACGTCGAAATCGGTCTATTTATTCTACTGTCACCGTAAACAATCCGAAAAAACTTCGCCAAAAATGTGTTTTTGACTCTCGGAACGTCGCTGTTGGAATCGTTTGCTGGTAGAAAATGAATTTGGTTTTTGCCGTAGACTCGGGGATTTACGGCGATGCAAAGCGATAAAACTGTAAAAAATTGTTTTTTTCTCGAAAACTGCCGAAAGGATTACGTTACGTTTGCGAAACTATTCGGAGAGGTGTCTGGCTATGGGATCAAAATTCTTATAGTTTTTGGGCGCGATTGGCGGATTGCATGTCAACTTTATTTGGGAAACAAGAATTAAAAATGGTATTCCACATCGATGGTACATTAGGGGTATCTGGAGAACCGAAAATTGAATAGTTTTGAAATTTGGTGCACTGGTATAGGAGGCTGCGATTTATCATTGAAAAATATTTTAAAACTGCAGTGTTGCCAGGTCTCTGTAATCGAAATCAACTTTGAAATTTTAAATGGAACAGTATATATATATTTTTAAGTAACTTTTAGTAAGCCTGTCGTATACCTATCTATTACGGTGTTTTAGATATTTATAATGTTTATATTGTTTTCGACGAAAACATGGTTATTCTTTTAGTTTTATGACAAACATAAGCCATATTTTATACAGGGTGTCCAAAAAATATATTTATGTTGGCACTTCTAAAAAATTGTGATAAGCTGCTTAAATTAGACTCCATGTATATTTTGCCACCAATGAATAGAACTAAGAAATCCTAATCTAAACATATAGGTTGTTCCTACACCTACCTTCCATCGTTTTTTCCTTATTAACGTTTTTAGCGATAATTATTAATATTCGCTTAAATTTAAAATTTCTCTTCGGTTTAAGAAACAAAAGATGATATTGTTGCAAGAACGAGAACTATTAATTTCTATAGGGCAGCGTGCACATATTATAAAATAGAGGTAAAAAATGAAGAATAATGCTTAACGCCATAATTAATGTTTCTTAAACTTAAGTTTTTAATGGTTGACTCCTAAGATTAAAATTAAATGATCAATTTTACTAGGTTTTTAATTAATTTCGTGTAACTTTGTTTTTAGTAACGCATAAACTTCTTCCTACACTATTGCAACAAGTGTTTATAAATATAAAGTGTACTACACCTTAATAATTATTGATTGTTTAATTGGAATATTTCTGATTCGTTTAATGCTCTCAGGATTGGGTCTGACTACTACTACTACAGGAAGAAGGGACTCGTTTGACAGGAATACATCGGCGTTTTCGCCGTCTTTGGATTACCGACAGAAATGGACAACGTCGTACAATATCGGCAGCAGTCCCAGTCCATTGGCAGGCAGTCTGACTCCACCACCTGCACCCCTACAGTTAGGAAGCTTAGTTAATTCCAGGGTAAGAATCCATAATCAAAAAATAAAATATTTTAAAACATGTACGTGTTATTTTCCAATGCAAATAACTAAAAATTCATGGCTTCTCCTTTAGTTTTGCTGTTTTGTGAACAGCGCAAAAACGGGTATATTTTTCCCAAACTTTAAATAAACAATGTATAATTTTTACTGAAAATGTGATTATAGGTTCTGTCAGCTGCTCCTGGAGCAGAGGCCAAGTATCGCAATTCGGTTGCAGCAAGTCTGAGCGCCAATACCATGTTTGGTTCTACAAACTCTTTGTTCACAAAAATTAACTCCTCCTTGACAGCTGTTCCTAGTGCCCTGGACAAAACGCCACAGGGACGATCTAGACTTTTGGAAGATTTCAGAAATAATAGATACCCCAACTTGCAACTAAGGTTAGTACGGAATAAAAATTACCTACATAATTTTTTTCATATCCTGTGTTTAAAAATGATATTGTACTGTATGTCAAGGGTCTGTGATGCAATTAGCTTCCTACCTTTAATAGCCGCCACTTGCGATTAGAGGGAATCTGGCAAAAACAATATGTACTACTATATACTAAAATCACAGTTTTTTGTTGAGTTCTAGTTAGCCAAGCGGCTTTCGCAGATACGCAGCTTTTTTCCGATTTACAATTTTTCAAATAAAATTGTAAAAGTATGAAAAATACACCAAAAGGAGTATGTTGTATACTCCTAAATATTTATTACTAGTTAGAAATAAGGTAATATAGTAATAATACTCGCAGATACGTTAACTTGTTTAGATGGATAAAGATATAGATATTCATAGGTCCTTCACAAATATCATTTCCTTAAAAAATGCATACATCATAATGGTTCGCCGACAAAAGTGCTCAATTTAAAACACTCTGAGAAAACCACGCAACGATCATTACATAGTAAAACCTCTCGAAGAAAAAAGCATGCACGACTTAGAAATGCGCGGCAACGAAGAAAATGGGCTTCGATTAAAGCGCGAGAAAAAACTTTAGGTTAAATTTACGCCACGGTCTATACACTTTAATGCAACAGTATAAACAAATCTAAATTAATTTAGGTTAAACAGAAAGACACGAGAACAGTACAACTAACCGAGATGTGCTGGACCTTAAACTCACAGCTGTTCTCGTTAGTCAAAACTGAACGATTACCAATTCCGATCTAAAATCATATATTTCTGGTGCTAGGCCAGTACACCTAAATGCAATAACGTTTTGGTTAATCATAGCTATAATATGTTAAACTTAAGGAAGATTTCTCATTGGTCCGTTTTTTTTTGCCAGCTTGGAGAGAAGACAAGACAGAGGCATAAAACAATTAAAAAATGCAAAATTACTAAAAGGTCATGTTCTAATTGTTGCAACCTGTAAAATAGCACTAGTTCGTTGACCCACAACTTCCCTTGTACAAAATTCCTCTATGTACATATAAGAGTGTTCAAAACTCTTTGGATTTTAAAATGTGTGTACTGAGATTTTGTATTAGGGAAGTTGTGGGTAAAGGCGAATTTACCGATTTTTTTTTAATTATATTTATATTATTATTTATTTTTTATAACTTTAGTTACATAGTATATACTATATTATCCTTTTCCTTCATAAAAAGGTTTTATTACAGGAAATAGAAGTTTACCCTTATTTGTAAACATTTTATCAGGCCGCCATTTTGTTTTGCTCAAAAAGATACTCATTAAAATTTTATTAGTTTATTGGATATGTAGTTTTTTTCTGTTGAATTTTTAAACAGTTCAATATTTGGCCATTTTGTTCCGCCGTAAATTTACGAGTTTATCGCAATTGATATTTTCTTACTTGGACTAATTAATTTTGTTGATCATCTTGTGAAGCCGCCATTTTGTAATATTGAGATGGAATGTTACCATACCATATTGAGGAGTTTTTGAGCTATGCCGCGCCCAGACAGAATGAGAGACCGACGAAAATGGGACAGCATGTTTTTCAAAATCTAGAGACCATAAGACGCAAAGGTCTGCAATTATTTTTTTCATGACTACGAAATTTCCCTTTTACGAAGGAACTAAAAAACAAATTTATCGATAAATGCGACGATAAGCTGCGTAATAAGTATAAGGCTTTTCTCGACAAGGCTGCGAGGAAGCCCTAATTAAAGGAAAATAAATACTTTATATCAATAAACAAATGACTGGAAGAACAAAATATTCAGTCATATTTAGAGAATATTTGTTGCGTGCGAAATTGGTTTAAAGGGACATTTTGGTTTTTTCGCAATGTAGAAAGTATATAAATATAAATTAAATAAAAAACGGTTAAGAACTACGAGTAAGACTAATCTTCACGATCGTTTTAAATACACATCAACAAAAACATTTTTAAGCAAAACAAATTGATAAAATTAGTAAATAATTCCTACTCTATTGATATGTTTTGTCAAGTAAATATACGTATTGCTCCTACCAAGTAATGACTTATTACTCACTGTTGCTTAGTCTGCAGCAGCCCGACTTATATATGTCAAATTGCGTTTAAAACTATTGTTACTATTGAATATTGATCAAATTAAGGACAGTAATAGAAACTTGTATAAAGTGGCTCTACCAGATCAAGCTTATTTAATAATTTACACATTTCCTTGAACAGACCCGTATGATTGGGCCTAGTCTTTCCAATACGATATATGTATTAACTACTTGCGTTCATCAGAACTAGCAGTTCTGATGAACCTCAATAAAACATTTAGATGTTATATTCCCGTAGAAATAATTCACATTACTTGCTGGCAGTGCTGAATTTGTAATTTATAATTTAACCCCAAGAATATTCAAACTGCTATGTTTTTATTTATATTATTACTTGCAGAGATCTCGCCAACCATATAGTAGAATTCTCCCAAGACCAGCACGGGTCACGGTTTATCCAGCAAAAGCTCGAACGCGCTACCACCGCCGAGAAACAGATGGTTTTTAACGAAATATTGTCTGCTGCATATAACCTAATGACTGATGTATTTGGTAACTATGTTATCCAGAAATTCTTTGAGTTTGGAACGACCGATCAGAAAACCACTCTGGCACAAAAGGTATGTAAAACCTGGGTGAATAGGTACAAGTTACATATTTTTAAGTAAGAATGGTATGTTTAGATAACTCGAAATAAAATAATAAATTTGCAATTTTAGCTGAGCAACTTAGCATTTAGTAGAATTATAATTTCTCCTTAAACTTTTTTTTTAATCCTACATTCTGTTCTTTGTATGCTATCGCATTAACTTTTACATGATTTTAATATATTATTGAGAAATATGTAATATGTTTTTAGGTTAGAGGACACGTCCTTCCACTAGCACTCCAAATGTATGGTTGCCGAGTAATCCAGAAAGCGCTGGAGTCCATCCCTCCAGAACAACAACAAGAGATCGTCCGTGAATTAGATGGACACGTGCTGAAATGTGTAAAAGATCAGAACGGTAATCACGTGGTTCAGAAATGTATCGAGTGTGTCGATCCAAACGCATTGCAGGTAAATTTAAATTTAATTATAGTATATTATAGTTGACAATTAAAACTATAAAAACGTTGTCTGCTGTGCTTTTTTATTTTTCAGTGCACGTCCCTGGTATTTAAACCTGTGCAAAATTTTCAAAAAGTAACGTTATAAGCTCAAAAGAAAAGTAAAAGTTCAAATAAAGTTTCCTTGAAAATAATTAACAACCTATTTACAAGGTTTTACTTCTATTTTACTTCTCTTTATATTTATAGTGGATTTTTTAAAGCGTATTTTAACTAAGTTTTTATTTCAATTTTTACCTGGTTTTTAGCTTATGTAAGTACAAAAGAAAGCGTTCGTGTAATTATAATTGTTTAACACTGTTCTTAGATATTAATTGAGGCGTGCGGTTTTAAATACGTTTTCATCTGTTTCTGTTGGATTCATTTTTCAGCAAATCCATTTAATATTTAAATAATAAAACAAGTTACGAGAAGCAAATTAATACGTTAAGTCCTAGGATTTTTGTTCTTTCTTTAAAAATACCTTTGTTGATAATAAAGAATTTTGATTTATGAACAATGTTTTAGTAGATCAATATTTACAAAAATTGGTTTAAAAATATAATCATACGGTAATCAACGCTCGTAGTGGATATTCAATAGTTTTAGGTAGATTCAATGAGGCATAATTTTTTCATTTTTAAAAGATTAAAAAAAAGCATTTTGGCAATATGGTGATATGTGATATATTTGGCTACTAATTATTTTAATGTGAATTCGTTAAGATACAAATTGGTCTATATGCAGCATGTTTGAAAAAACGTGCCAAAAGCTGGATATTTGAACCGACGTACGCTGTTTCTACAATTATTTGAATTCCTGTAAAATTTATTTTTAAGTACTTTATATTGATTGATTGATTTTCTTGGTAAGTCTATTACAGGGTTTTCTCAGATATGACAATAACTTATAATACATAATTTTTTGTAATTTCTAAACGCAATTTTGTAAATAACCTTTATCTACTCTAAGGTAATTTTTTTAGCTCAAAGTTTTTTAATCTTTATGCAGGAAGAGCAAAACAATCGAAAATGATTTGGTAAAATTTCTAAGTGGCAGTGTACTGAACAGTTATTGCCCAGTGAGTTACAAAGCCCATACAAACAAGGTTTCATCAGACAAACTTATAAAAAATAATTTGATACAAGTCATATCAAAAAGTTCAAATATATTATAAATTAAAAATTATTAAAATTATAAAAATAAACCTAATAATCTATTGAACAACCTCTTTGACTCAGGGCTGATGAAAACCGCATAAACCTTCTTAAATCGGACGGAATGTTGTTACTAGAAGTCGAAAAGGGGAAAGGTTTCAAGAAAATCATCGCCGTCATTTAGTGGCTTTTTCGCAGCTGAGGAGTAACAATATGTTATTACATAACCAATTTGGTGATATTTAAGCCACTGAGTACAGAGACAGATACATATTGTTGTGCCTTTTGCGCAGAATCAGTGGCGTAGCTACAAATTTTAGGCCTTTTCGCGGTTTTTGGTAAAGGGCCCCCTCTCAAAACAGACAAATAACTGATGACAAAAAAAGGTCCTTTACT
This sequence comes from Kuschelorhynchus macadamiae, assembly GCA_030620095.1. Classification (NCBI taxonomy): domain Eukaryota; kingdom Metazoa; phylum Arthropoda; class Insecta; order Coleoptera; family Curculionidae; genus Kuschelorhynchus; species Kuschelorhynchus macadamiae. The sequence goes on from JAUTXW010004716.1 coordinate 1,087,480, forward strand.
TGTCAATAAATGTAGCCTCCAAAGCATAGCAGAAAAATATATGATGACTAAAAAAAGTCATACCTACATACTGTCATAATCCCCTTGAGCTTATTTGCAATTATCGACGGGCCTCCTGACCAACTGCGGGGGCTGCCGGTGGTGTAGCTACGCCACTGCGCAGAATGTTGGATAGAATTTTATACTAATTGATGGTTTTGCAAAACTTCTTCAAAAAGCCATAATTGACAAGTATCATCAAGAATCAAAATAAATAATATGGTCGGCACGATCGCCAACGTTTGAAGTATACCAAAATGAGCAGTTAAAAAATTTAAAAATATCATAAAACATTCCAGATTTGATAACTGGAATAAGATATGAAAATATATTCCACAGGGATTCATTAATACCTTTGTCTCGAGCATGCCTAGCCGCTGCCAGAAATTATTAAGAGTTAGGAGTGGAGGGATTAAATAATAGGTTTTTACTTTTCCAAGCTTTTTCATGATAATACATTTTATCTTTTTCGTATTCTCTGTTAGATGTTTGCCCCGTGAAACGTTCTCTGAATAGGCTGTATAATTAAAAAATCATGGTTCTTCGGTTTAGACCGTGTCAAATTGGAATTACTTTCCAACGTTTCGCCTGCGATTGCACAAGGCATCTTCAAGGAACTTCACTGCACAAGATCAAAACACTGAATGAGCTCTGATGAGCAGAGTTCAGGTATTTATACCCGGCCTGTGCCTGTGTTTCCACGCAGGATGAGGGCTACGTGCGCCCGCGTCTCTATTGAAAATTTCAGTGCGTTTATTAATTTCAAATGATTCTAATTTTTCGTTTAAAATAACCTGAGTGTGATGTAAGAACCTTGGTATATTTGACATTAATCATGTGTGCTGGTGTTCAGCGACAGCTTATTGAGCAATTGTGTCTTGCTTATACATATTTCATGTTCTAATGTTAACTCTAGTAGAGACACACTGTCCAGTTTTGCCTATATACGCTTTATCGCAGGAACAATAAATTTTATTAATTTCTTCTGATTCCAAAGGAGTTCAGTCTGTTTACGCATTGCCCAATCTTTTTGTGCGTATTAAAGATTGTGCGAATGTTGCATCTCTACAGAACTCTTGCAATTTTATCTATGGTACCCTGAATTAAAGGTAAAACTGCACTACTTAATGTTGGAGTGTCTAATACTGATTAAGGTCTGGGATCTAATTTTTTCAATGCTATATCCGTTCATTTTAAAGCTTCAGTCAGTTTTGTTATTTTTTTCGGAATTAAATTCATATCACATATTGACAAAGTTCCAAAAACCAAGGAATTCATGACGGATTGTTTTTGAGGTGGATGAAAACTAAAATTTAAATATCTATTCTTATGTGTTGGTTTCCTGTAAACAGTATGCTGTTCTTTTTCTTTTGTACTAACACATCAAGGAAGGAAAGGGCACCATCTTACTCAATTTCAATTGTTCATGTTATGTTAGAATGCTGTTGGTTTAGATGATCTAAAACTATAGTTACATTTTCTTCTCCATGAGCCATGAGGCCATATAACAAAACTATCATCTACATATCTACACCAACATTTAGATTATAAAGGAGCAGAGCTTAAAACAAATTTCATCGAAAGCCTCCATAAAGATGTTCTTTACCACAGGAGATAGTGGAGATCCCATGGCGGCACCCGGGATTTGCTCATAAAAGGTCCCTTGAACAATGAAATATGTGGATGTCTTTTACAAGCTACATGTTTCTCACCATCATTCATCTCAAAAACAATCCGTCATTAATTCATTAGGCTTTAAGGCTTTTTCATTATGTAATACGAATTCAATTACGGAAGAAACAGAAAAACTGACTGATGCTTTAAAATCAAACGGATATTGATTGCACTGAAGATATTAGGCGTTCGATTAGGTATTATAATAATCCCACATCTAAATCAGTATTGGATACCTAACCATTACCATTAAGTAGTGCAGTTTTACCTTTATTTAGGTTACCACACATAAAATTGCAAGAACTCTGTGGAGAACCAACATTCGGACAATCTTTAGTACACACACAAAAGGATTGGACAAAGCTTAAGGACACCAAAAGATATAATTCCTTTGCATTCAAAAGAAGATTATAAAATTCCTTGTTCCTGCGGAGAGAGTGTATATAGGTGAAACTGAACGGTCTGTGCTAGTATACACAGACCGTTCAGTTTCACTTAAGGAACATGAAAGATGTGTAAGTAAGAAAGAAATTGTTCAATCCGCTGTCGCTGAACACAAGCACAAACAGGACATATGATTAAAGTAAAAGATACCAAGGTTCTTGCATCAGCCTAGGGTTATTATGAACGAAAAATTAGGCAATTGAAATTATCAAGCTCCCTGAAAATTTCAATAGAGAAGCGGGCCACATGCGTGGAAACCAATCATCCTAGTGAGTCACGCGTCAATGGGCACAGGTCGGGTATTGATATTGTGCAGTGTAGATCCCTGAAGATGCCTCGTGTAATCGCAGACGAAACGTCGTAAACTAATGCTAATTTGACACAATCTAAACCCGAGAACAATAATTTCGTAATTGACTCCAGCCGTGAAAGCTTTCGTACTATGTTAGGCTTTATAATTATTTATGCACTAACTTAGTCCAGGGTCACCTACATATTTTAGCGAATATTTTTTACACTACTATCAAGGTTAGATACAACATTGCGTTTCGGTTTAGGCATAATAAAAAAAAACAGTTTTGGTCAAGTTTTGAGAAAACCTTGTATATCTACTTTATTAATAAAGATTACAACAAAATTCAAAACTCTAGAAAAAACCATAGGTCAGTTCCGATATTCACCATTTTGTACGTCTTTTAAAAACCGCTGTATACGGATCACTTTGTATCTTGTATCTTAAAATAATTAATAGCCAAAGATACCACCTATCGTCTGCCAAAGGGCTTTTTTCCTTTCTTGTTTTTAATAAAAAAGGTATGTCCCATTGAATTTAGCTCAAATTATTGAATGTCCAATAAGAGCGTTGCTTACTATAGTTGCAATAATTAGGGTATATTTAAACTTCGTCATTTTTTTGCAGTTTATTATTTCATCGTTCTCAAATCAAGTGTACAACCTCTCCACACATCCATATGGATGCAGAGTAATTCAACGCATTTTGGAGCATTGTACTCCTGAACAAACAGCGCCTATACTGGCCGAATTGCATCAGCATACAGATCAACTTATTCAGGATCAGTTTGGAAATTACGTTATTCAGCATGTTCTAGGTATGAATTGTCTTACATTATTTGTCTAAAATTCCAATCTGAGATTTTACCTACCTTTACGTAATATTTTTTAAATGAGAAACCGAGTAATCTTTAGTTTTGATTTTTTAGAGATTAGGTAGTTCTGGGTTTCTATCTTTTAAAAAACTAAAAATGATCGGTGTGGGTTTATAGAGTTTTTTTTTGTGGCTATAACTGTCAGGTTTTTACACTTTTTTGAAAAATAGTTGTGAATTGGGACTATTTTACTGGCTGCCATTTTGTTCCCCCATCATATTCGCACCAAAATTTTACTAAGTCGACTGAATAAGTAGTTCTTTTTATAGTGATTTTAACTTTAGGCCACCATTTGGTCCGCCATATTTCATGTTTTCCGAGATATATAGGTAGATAGTTTTATCCGGAAAGTCTAAAATTAATTGTCTAAGTAGTTTTTTAATTATTGCCCGAACAAACATCGACCGAAATGAGAAAATGTGTTTTTCGGAATGTAGGGATACTAAGAAGTAATGATTTGTAAAAATCTCTTTCACGATTGCAAACTATCCCCGTTCCAGGGAAGTAAAAATCCGTTGTGCTGTTTTCAAAAATTTATTAAATACGTACATTAAAGGTATTAAAAATGTTCTTCTTCTTCATTCCTGTTTAGCCTGTTACATAACAGGACTTATTGGCTTTGCTACGAGGCAGTCGCCAGATTGATATATCGACCCTGCACCTTGGTCCAGTTTGGAGGCGTTAATATTCCGAATACCCCGAATCTTTCAAATACTTTAATAATTTCTTTAAATTTTTGAAATGCATCTAGGCTTCCACTAGGTGCCCCTTGAGAGTACTACTGATATCACGAGATGACCCTTTCTTTCAAGCTATCCCCTTACCCCTCCCACTCCCGCCACGTAGCGGCCGTTACGCTAATATTTATGTTGATAGAATGCAGGAACAACTTCACACGTTCACAATGTTTCTAGCGGGGTTATTGAGTCTCCCGTTTCCCCCCGAAATAAAGCAGCAAAACCGAACACGTGGCACCACTTATGTTAACAACACAGAGGTCTGCATTCGACGAGACGAACCGGAAGACTATTAAAAATGTTATTTTTTGAAAGATATATTAAATAATTTCTGTTTCGAATTTTATATCCATTAAATCTTATTTGTAATTTGTTTGTTATTTTTATAGGACGAAATTAGAAAAAATTCGGGGACAGAATTTTTCCACTGACTATTCAAATACATGGCCTTTAATACGTTACAAACTCAAAACTTACTTTTATTAAGAAAATTAATTTACCATATGATTTATTAAATAACCTACAGATAATTAACGAATGATTTTAAATGAACACAAATTTTTTTGTAACTATCTTTTGTAACTTTAATAATAACGTTCTCTTACACACCCTGTATTATAAAATAATTTATTTGAGATAAAATACATACAAAACAGGTTTGTGACATCAAAATAGGGAAGTTAATTACGATGCTTATTTCTTTTGCAAGTTTTACTTCCACGAAAATTGTTAAAACCTTAAAATAAATGTCAGAACGAGATTATTCCAACGAAACAGACGTAATTCTAATCTACGTTAACCTCGACGTTTAAGTAATCCCTGCTCATTCTAAAATGTATTTTACTGCTAGTTAATCATAAAACAAAAGCAGCTCACGTGTCAGATTATCTCGATACATTTTGTTGTCCTTCTTGATGATGATAAATCAACTATGTATTGTTTTAGATGGGCTTTACTTGTTATTAAATGCGTAGGTTAAAATGAAGCCTTAATACATACTGCTCATAAAATAACATCTTTGAGCAATGTTGGAAACATAGTCAGTAATAGTTCTATATGTACAGGGCCTCCAGTTATATTTAAAACGGGGTCTAGAATCCTAACTTTTAGACTATTGTATACAGAAGTATTGTGATTTTCTATGAATTTCCAGGATTTGCTAAAAAATAAACAAATGTCAATTGGAAAGTAAAAAAATGAGAATCGAATCTGTTATTTTAAATGGAACACACTGTATAATAATATTTCAATAAATGGGTCTCGTCTTGCTAATTAAATATACCACCTTTGATGCTCTTATCAAATGACATCAAATCTGCCATGCGTTAGAAAGATAGAGAGACTAGACATAAGTGGAGTCAATAGTAATATACATACTTCCTCTTATGATAGGGTTTTTGTCAATTTTCCCGTTTGTTTTAAAAATATGGGTACTGGGTATATTTATTTTCATTAACACCCATTTTATGAAAAAAATGAAAAATGGTATACAGGCAGTTCCACTTTAAATAACAAAGTCGATACTCATTTTTTTCTTTCCAGTTATCTTTTTTTTAGCAAATCCTGGTGGTTTGGAGAAAATCATAAAACCTATGTACGTTATGGTCTTTTTAACTTGTCCAGGTTCTAGTTCTTATTTTTCAGGTATAATATAATTTGCAATTTTGAATGTGAAACAACCTGTAAATTTCATAAATTCAATGATGGGTCTGTTTTTCTTGATTGTAAATATACCAGCTTTGATACCTCTATCTCTAAAGATAAACGAGAAAAAAGAAAAACTGGGCCATGAAAAGAATGTGTTGCAAAGATTCTCTTTCTCTATTCAGCACACTTCTCTTATGTCGAAGTTCTTTTCCATTTTCTCTTTTATATTTAAAGATAAAGTTATCAAACGTGGCATATTTAAAATCCCGAAAAAAATATCTATCTATTGAAAGTAGAATTCACATGGTGTCTCATTAAAAAAAAAGCAAGTTATATTTATATGGTTGATAACTGACAATATTTTTATATTTTTGTAATATTATATAAAATTTGATAACTAGTCATATGATTTGTTTTTTTTTGTATCGTTTTGATATCTTAAAAAATAAGAAAGTTACAGCTGATTAAAATGTGGACAAGTTAAAATCACCACGCTGAATATAATACTCTCTATAATATCTCTGAATGTTAAACATATAAACCTGGTTTTAAATATAAACAGCACCCTGTACATCGTGATCCAAAGAGAGTAAAAATTATATGTCCGTTGTTATGAAAAATTCAAATTCATTTTCGAAAAAACAATTGAACATTAAAAAGATATATATACGAAAAGTATCATCACTTTTCTTATTTTAAATGTAATTAAGTATAATGTACTATATTCGAGGTAAAATAATATTAATTTTTTTTTAACTTCAAACACTCGTTATGAAACTCAATACCCAATAGGAATTAATAATATCTCCAAAAGAAAGAAAATAACATGTTAAATAAAAATAATAAAATATAAATAGCGGTTATTATTATTTTGCATTTGGATACATATTTCAAGGCGTACTTGAAATAACTATCCAAATGTTAATATGCATTATGTTTTTATTTATATATTAACACATGTTTTATTATAATCTGTGGAGAGATTATAAAACAGTAAGATGGGAACATGGGCTTCATTTGTTTTTATTAGATAAGATAAGGAAATAATTATAATCAACAGCAAAGCTATTAGTACTATTACACTAGTACATTAGTCTAACCAATTGCGCTATCGTAGTACTGATAAGCAATTCATTAGAACTTATGCATATTCACAAGTCTCATAACCATTGTTGATCCTGCCAAATATTCTAACCTTATGGCGCGGCGTTCCTGACTGGGCGTCAAATCTCCAATTCCAATCTATGTTTTTGGCACTGCACTTCGCAACTTGCCAGCACTTTACGATAGAGCTCTCAGATTGTCGGGAACTGTTACCCCTGGGAACTCTGGAACTTCATTTCCCTTCCTGTGAGTATGTACTCATAGGAGTATTATTATATACTGTTGTATGTTCACTATGGGTATGTACACATAAGGCTGAAGTATAAGATATTAACTAATATTTTTTATGGGATATGTTAGTAAACATGTAAACATCACAGACAGAGGTATAAGACCCTTCACGCTCCCGCTCAGGGGAGGAGCATTTCACACAGAACCTGAGTCGGTTGGAGGTAGGGTTACCAGACGTCCGGATTAATCCGGACATGTCCGGATTTTGACTACGTCCGGATGGGTCCGGGCGGATTTTTCATAAACGTCCGGATTTTAAACTACCAGGTATTCCACTATAAGAATGATCTCCAAAAAGCAAAATAGGAAACTAGTTTTTAAAAATGTGCTTATTTAAGAAATCGTAAATAATTTTAGCAGTGTAAATTCGCCTTTAGCGCAAACAAGCGGCGTCGTCACTGTGTCAATAGTTTGCGTCTGTCATGCGCGGCAGTAGCAGCAGTGAGGTTTCGGTGAATCATTTATTACATTTATTTACTTAGTTTTCCGAGTATTTAGGGTTACGTTAGGACGTAGTTTACGACTTTCGCGATTTAGTTAGCTTATTTTTGATTATACATAATTTTCAACATTTCAAAAACTAATATTTAGTAATGCTGAAACGCAAATGTACTTATTCGGATGAAATATTCCGGATGTATCCTTCGTTTAAGAAAGGAAAGACAACTAGCGAGGTAATTTGTAATGTTTGCAGATGTGCAATATCAATTGCCCATAAGGGCAAGCTTGATATTGAGACTCATATAAAAAAGGATAAGCACAAACAAATGTTAAAATCTCAAGCGGGAACCTCAGGTCTTCAAAATTTTGTAGTAACTTCTGGAGAAACCAAGTCGATAAAAGCCGCTGAAGCGACATTGGCCTTCCATACGGCCTGCCATCATCAATCTTATAAGTCCATGGATTGTACAACCAAGGTACATTTATAATTATTATTGTTTGTGTGTAGTTTATTATTTGTATATTTTGGTTTTAGTTAAATACAAAAATATACCATGATTCGACATTAGCCAAAAAGGTTACTTGTGGATGGACTAAGGTGGAGGCAATTGTAAATAATGTAATTGGGCCATATACTCTTGAACTGACCCTTCAGGCAATAAACAAGGTATCATTTATTGGTGTGGCTACAGACGCAAGCAATCATAATGCCTTAAAAATGTTTCCAATCCTTATACAATATTTTGATTACAAACGTGGAGGAATTCAATCTAAATTAATAGACATTAGAAGCGCTCCAAATGAAACTTCAGAAACAATTTCTGACCTAATATTAGATGGTCTGAAAACAAACAATTTAGAAAAAAAATGTGTAGCGTTTTCAGGAGATAACTGCAATACAAATTTTGGTGGCAAGGATAGAAAAGGTCAAAATAACGTTTTTAATAAATTAAAATGCAAAATTAATCCAAATTTGGTAGGTGTAGGTTGCCCATCCCATGTAATTAATAATGCAGCGCACTATAGCTGTGATAAATTAAAAGTTGATATAGAAAGCATAGTACTCAAAATGTTTAACTATTTTAGTATTTATACTGTACGAGTTGAATCACTTAAAGAATTTTGTGAATTTGTAGGCACGGAATATGAAATTCTTTTATATCACTCAAAGACTAGATGGTTATCTTTGTTTCTCGCTATTGAAAGAGTTTTAAAAATGTTTGAAGCACTTAAGGCATATTTTTTGACACAAGATGGTCCTAATATACTTAAATTATTTTTTGAAAACGATTTTTCAGAAGCCTATCTTTTCTTTGTTCATTCTTTAATGTCTGTTTTTCACACACATATAGAAAGAATTGAACGTCAAAACAATTCTGTGTTGAAACAATGGCAATCTTAGAAAACGTTCTTTCTATTTTAGAAGAAAGGGCAGCTAACAAATTCATACCTCTAAAAGTTCGCGAAATTTTAATTAAATTCGTTGATAATGGTTCAGAATGCGAATGTGACCAGCTAAAATTAGAGTTTTTTGATTTGTATAATAATGCAATTCAATACTTAAAAAACTGGCTCAAGCCATTTGAAGAATTCCAATGTTTTAAATGGATGAGCCTGAATGATATTACTAAGTGTGATTGGTACAGTGACGTTATGCCCTCATTAGTATATTTAATATCAAAAGGAGTCGAAATAGATGACTCAAAATTTTTTGATGAATTTTGTAATTTAAAAAAATATATTTCAAACAATTTTGACTCCGATGACCACAATCTGCCTATTCACGAAAAATGGGCAAAATATTTTAACGCAAGTATTTCTGGAGAAATTTTTCCACAGTTACTAAAAGCAGCTGAATTTCTTTTTGCCATCCTATCTCACAATGCCAATGTGGAAAGAATATTTTCACTTATTGCTGCCCAGTGGACTAAAGAAAGAAATAGACTGCGTTTATCATCTGTGAAAGGAATACTTATGACTACGTATAATTTTAAAAATATCAGCTGTTCAGTACATAAACAAGTAATACAAAGTAGCGAAAAGTACCAGTAAAGTGATTTAGTTATTTTTATGTTTTGTAAGTTGCTTTAGTTTGTAAGTTTTAAGTTTTGGAGTGTAAATAAAAAAATGTATTTTTTTCTATTGTTTTATTAGTAAAATAAGGCGTCCGGATTTTGTCCGGATTTTCTTAAAGACTTGTCCAGGATAGACCAGTTTTCATCTGGTAACCCTAGTTGGAGGGGATTGGGTATGTTTTTTTTTCTTTTTCCGAGTCTAAAAAATTTGTACATATAATACTATTTATTAAAGTTTTATTTTATTATAGTTTAAAAAAGTGTTAATTATATCACTAATCTCATTATTAATCGTGGATAATATAATATAAATATTAAATGGAGTTTTTACTCCTTTGTTTCTGAATATTTGATATAGATCTATATTAGGAATTTTATTTATAGGGCATTAAAAGAAAATGTGATCCAGGGTTTCAACCTGTCCACATTCACAGTAAGGGTCATTTCTGAGCCCCATCCTGTGCAAGTGTTCTCCAGTTAGACAATGACCTGTATGCATTCTAATTATGGAGGTGACGTGTCTCCTATTTTTGTATGTGCAACATAGAAACCATTTTCTAGGAGGGAAAGTAGTTTGAATTTTAGAATATTGTTTACCTTTTGTTTGTATATCTAGTTTCCATTTATTTTCAAATTTTTCTCTTATATTTTTTTTAATTAGGTTTATAATGTCTGATTTGTCTATTTTTAGGTTTTTAGGGATATTTAAGGTTCTCCCTATATTTGCTAGTAAGTCTGCAGTGTTTATACCTGCAATTCCAGAGTGACCTGGGATCCAGGCTATATAGATATTGTTATTTGAATTTGCTTCTATAATAAGTCTTCTAGTCAGTAAAGTGATGTAATCTGTTGTAGTGTCAATACAAGAGTTTTTTAGTTTAAAAATTGCGCTAAGAGAAACTGTAAATATAATTGCATTATTTATATTTTTCTTTAAAATAGTTGTGACACCTTCATTTATTGCAACAATTTCAGCTGTGCATATACATAGTTCCCCAGGGATTTTTGATGAAAATTTATAATTTACTTCTGGTATATATATCCGAAAACCCACCTTGTCCTTAATTTTGGAAGCATCTGTGAATACAAAGGTAAATTGTTGTCGATAATTTTCTGTTTTTTTCAAAAACTGTTCTCTAGTGTCCGGTTCATTTTTTTTTTAGATTAAGTTCCATTATTTTTATTGGCATGATTTGGTTTTCAAGTTCTGTTTTGTGACATGGAAATGTACTATTTTTATATATCTTCTTATAGTACGGATCATATTTTTCCAGGGCTTGTGTAAGGTATGTCCTATTGTCATTTCTCCATTCTCCGATATTATTATTTTGCAACGCACGCAGTTTTTTTTAAGATGTTTATTAGTGGATGGTTATCAATGGTAATAGGTTTTGATAGGAATTTGACTGCTAGCCTGCCGCGGGTCACTTCCCCACCATACCCTGCTAAAGGTCTTTAAAATATTTATACCTTTTTTAACTTTGTTTATGATGTGCAGAATATGGGCATCCCATTTTAAATGTTTATTAATGATGATACCAAGATATTTTACTTGATTTTTATATGGGATTATGTGATTATCTATTTTCATGTTAGGAGATCGCGTCAAATCTGACATCGCTATTAGGTATGGTCCATATTAGTAAATTTATAATTTTACGCTATGCCCGTGAAAGCCGAATTTTGAATAAAAGCATTTTATCAGTTTGTTTTTAAACTGAAATATTTTTTTAGAAATATTTATAATCAACAACGAAACTTATGGTTTAACGTAAAATTACAAATTTACTAATATGGATAGTACCTAATAGCGATGTCAGATTTGACGTCCAGTCAGGAACACCGTGCCATAAGTTTAGAATAATCGGCAGGATGGTTGGTTTGAATATGTACAAGTTCTAACGAATTGCTTCTTAGTGGCACGATAGCGCAATTGATTAAAGCAATGGACTAGTGATCCCGAGGTGCGGGTTCGATCCCCGCTCGTACCATAACTTTTGCTGTTGATTATAAATATTTCTAAAAAAATATTTCACAGTTTAAAAACAAACTGATAAAATACTTCTATTCAAGATAAGGAAAGTTATATATTTTACCTTTAATATGTCTGGACATATAGTAAGGCTTACTGACGGCAGATGAGAGAAATAGAGCAAGTGCCCCTGCCTGTTGATGTTAAAAAAATTGTGGACTATCATAGCTGACACATGATGATGATGATTAGGGATGCAGCTTGTACCCGGCAGACCCGTCTAAAATAAATTTATCTTTAGGGGGAAACGAAACAACCATAAACGCAGCGGTCAATATAATAATATTTTATTAAAATGTAATATCAATAAACTTAACAGTATTCTATCGAAATAAAAATAAAACCAGAACTCAACAAATAATAAAAACTTTAGGCACCTACATATGTGCATCTCTCTTATTTAATAGTGGTAAGTTTTCCCGTTTTCTGATCTGAAGACGTTCGCTAAATACGGTAGACGCAGGTGCACATAAAAACTTTTTTGCAGCTTCTGATAACGTAAGTAAGCTCTCTGCTCGTTTATCCTAACCAAATGAACAGTGATTTCTATCCAGTAATGGATGGTAACGTCAAGTACTCAATTTCGATTTTCGAGTTTGTCTCGACGGAATCGGATCCTTTTTGTGATATGTTAGATGAAGAAGCGATTCATTCGAAAATTCGAAAATCATTCCATATAGATAATTTTCGTTCAAGGGAGATATAGATAATTTCGTCTAAGTTTGCATCGGAGCTTTTATTAATATTCGGTATTCCAGGCAACTTTTGATTTCTATCAAGAGTATCCATGTAGACTAGGAATTAATTTTCTTATTTTCTGTAGAGTAGTTTTAAACCTGGGATCCAATAACGTTGCAAACGAGTAGTTTTGACTATTTTCAATTTCTTTAAATCTGCTATTCAAATTTTCAATGAGAATCCTCTTTAACGTGTTGATCTCGTTTACACCTGTTTGAAAACGATATTGTTTGAATACCCGAACTGTTGGGATGGCTTCCGATATATCTGTCATTGTGGAACTGAAGTGAAATAACTGCCATTTGTGGAACTGAAGTGATATGTTGTTTCAAATGGCTTTAGAAGCAGTTAGTTATAGGGTTCCTATTATTTTCCATAGGGTCTCGGTATGGGCAGAAACAGAGATTGAATGCTCAGCAGAAAAAATATTCATTGCACGCTTTTCTTCAAATAATCTTTTAATAAGTAGTTGTAGTAGTGTAGAATTCCGTTGGTACGTCTTGTATCAGTTTTTCAGGTCTAACTTGAGAGTTATAGGTTTAAGATGACATATGCAAAGATTAAACAAATAACTTTTGTAAATGCCAGTCATATAGCAAAACCTAACTGGGGAACTAATAGTTTCAATTGTCATGACAATTAGATCTGGTTTAACTTTTAAACCTTTTTAGTGAATACGTGAGTTAAGGGATAATTAGCACGATTCGTTGTTCAGGTTCATATCTTTTTACAGCTTAGGTACTAGAGTACCGAATTCCGGCTGTTTGCGACGAAATCCCGCCTGTTTATGACGTAATTTATCCAACTGAAATTGAGAAACCGGCTACTGATGAAGTCAGCCGGGATCGGTAAGAATACCGGAACCGGGAGAAAAAATCCTTATGGAATTTTCCCTGCATATTAATATTGTTTGAAAAGGTTATTAAAGCTCCGCCTACTTGTGACATCAGGATTTAGTCTATTGCAAAAGAGAAAGTCTATTGCAACTAATCTCGGTTCGCACGACTTTGTATGTAGTTGTGTTTTAGAAATCTCATTGCGTTTTGGTTAGGATTTTTTTTTGAAAGGGCAGAAAAGTGTATATATATTAAAACAAGGACTTTTTTTTAACAAAACGTATACTGTTAGGTAGATCTGCTTTGTTAAGTGCGCGGCAGGTTTGTCAATAAAACTATCATTAAATGTTTGTCATTAAAACTAAAACACGAATTTTATCTAAATGGTAATTAATATGAAATCTTAAATGGTGGGTTATGAATAAGCAGCGACTTTCAAAAAAAATCATGTAAAAACACGTGGTCGACCCAACAAATAGACGAATCGATCTATGCCGTCTCAGATTTGCATTCGATACGCCATAACACTTCTGTACTTACGGCTTTCTTTATATTAGCTACACTTATCCGAAGTAAAGGAAACTGACTTTACACCAGAACACATTTTAAATATTTTTAGCTTGCATGTTGTCATACAAGTTTGGTTTCATTCTCTCGGCAATATAAAATCTACCCTGGTTGTTTCAGCGAGGTTGCGGAATCCTGAAAAGAAAAACAAATTGGAGAAATAAGGCTTTGCTAATAACCTTAACATTACTAAAAATTACTTCTTACAGAAACAGTAACAAGAGGCTTAGAAATCCATCAAGCACATGGGGGATTCACAGCGTAGGTTCGGGGAATCACGGCGCCTTGCGGCGATCAAAATTAGCAGCGCACACCGATTATGTATTTGTAAGAATGTACGGCTGTGTCGATATCGAATAACTTTTAGTTGACCCGGCTTTCTTGGTTGAGCGGGTATTTTTAAAAAATAGGGCTTGCTACATCCCTGATGAAGAGATCTCGAAAACAGATATATTTTTATAAAGAAAATGTTATACACAATTTTTTTTCAGAGATTCTAAGAATCTAGTAAAATATAGGTCATTACATTTTAAATAAGAAAATCATTTTATAGTATTTTTTTATCGATTTTCATTAATTTTTTCGAAAATAAATTTGAATTCTACATCAATACCCCAGTTACTTTTATTTAAAACTGGTCCATATAGAAATATAGTCATCAGTAAATGTTTTTATTCTATACATAATCAATTTTTATTATTAAAAAGCATTCCCAATTAAACACTACTAGACTTGGACAAATAAGATATTTCAAAATATTATTAAATTGTTTTCTTGAAGACAGTATTGATCAATAGTATATTAATTAAAAATCCAGATTATAATTATAAAATTCCTAACAGGTTTTAAAGGTTAGCGGACTCAGTGGTAATGTCAGTCATTTCTTTAAAGTTTACCTGCAGGATTCTTCAACTTTAAAAACACTACGTTTACTTTATTTTCTTTATAATTGAAGGTCTTGTATTTGACATCTTTATAAACCAGTGGAGCACCGATGGAGCTTTGGGGTTAACTCAACATATAATATAATGCAACATATTAATATTAATATATTTGCATTATTAAAAAATCGAAAAATTTTTCAGTAATTTTCATGTTGCCGTAACCATAACTTTTTTATTTCTAGAACACGGAAAGCCTGAAGATAAGTCTCAGCTTATCACCAGCGTGAGAGGTAAAGTACTGGTTTTGAGTCAACACAAATTCGCCAGTAATGTTGTCGAAAAATGTGTAACACATGCGACGAGAGCTGAGAGAGCGTTACTTATTGAAGAAGTGTGTGGATTTAATGATAAGTAAGTTTTACAATATTTCCCCGCTCAAAAGTTAAAACCTCTCAATTAGACTTTATCTTTCTTTACTAGGACAACTTCACAAAATTACTGTTCTCTAATGGTAATTATATATGAGTCTGTAGTATAATTTGTACGCGACTTGTTTAAAGTGGAAGGATCAACCGAGTCCAGACCAAGGCGAAAATGTTACCTAGCAACGTTGACAGATTTTTAAATCCGCTAGTAGGGGCAGTAGTGCGCATAAAATAATATGCTTATTCAAAATTATCTTTCTTGAGGGGAATGAATGAACCAAAGAAAAGAGGGGGAAACACTTCAAAGCCAGGTATAATTGTTTTTCAATAACTGATGTATTGCTTGCAAATTTTTGATCTGACTATTATGTTAACCAAATATTCAAATTCTGTAGCCGACATTTACGAAGCTACTTGGGTCTTCCAAGTTAAGATAATAAGCAACTTTGGACCACAATGCTCTTTTAATATATTTACTTTTTATCCGCCATCTTTATGTTTTTTTCTGTTCTTAACATTAATATGTTCGCAGCACTACGTTCTATCACTCGAAAATTCGTCCACTCAGCTTTCGCGTAAAATACGTTTCGTAAATAATAAAATAACTTGGTAAAATATTATTAGCGGTTTCCTAATAAACTACTTCATGTATGAATCAATATTATGGTTTGTTTATACAATGTTAGCAAGTTTCAAGTCAATATTGAAAAAATAAGCAAGGTTACCAAAATTTTACAAGTTTCTACCTATGCCACACTTGACTTTTTGGACATAATTTAAAATAAATTGAATAAGTAGTTTTTACAGGGATACATCGCCATTTTGTTCGGTCATGTTGAATTTGTACATCACATTTAATTTTTCTTCAAAACAAAGTTTATTGAAAAGATGATTTTTTACGTTACTTTTTAAACATTTCAAGTGGCCACCATTCTGTTCCATTCATACCACAAATGTATCAGTTTATCTCTATACCACACTGAATGCTTGCACAAAATTTGAAATTAATCTAATAAGTAATTTTTTAAGGCTGATTTTTTTATCTTGCTCTCGTGGATTCATACGAAAATTTTACCAGTTCATTCCTATATAACACTTGATTTTTTTGCAAAATTTGAGGTAAATTGGATAATTAGTTTTTTCAGTAATCATTTTTTTTTTAACGTTTAATTTTTGTTTTTATGCTACACAGCGAACTGACAGACCGACTGACGGAATTTATAAAACATAATATTTGGCATTTAGGAAAGCCAAAATATGAAGATATGTAAGAGTGATTTTTTTTCACGATTACAAAAATTTTATTTGGCCGCCATTTAATTCCGCTAATAATAATTATACTAGTTCATCTCTATACTACAATTAATTATTGCACACAATTTAAAATCAATTCAAGAGTTTTTTTTTTCACGATTACGGACATTTTATTTGGTTGCTATTTTATTACGCGGGCTTGAATTCGTCCCATAATTATACCAGTTCATTTCTATACTACAATTAATTATTGTACAAAATTTGAAATCAATCCATTAAGTAGTTTCCTCAGGCAGAATGTTTAAATATTTTATTAAGCCGCCATCTTGGATACATACCAAAATTTTGTCAGTTAATTCCTATATAGTATTTGATTTTTGTGCAAGCTGGAGGAAATTGGATTAGCTCTTTAGTAATAATTTTTTTGACATTTGATTAGGCCGCCATTATGTTTCGCCAAGTTGGATTACGAAAATGTTACCAGGTCATCCCCATATGATCCTTAATTTCTGACCAAAATTTGAAGTCGATCGCTAAGTATTTTTTTTAGCTATGTTTCTAAGAGACAGGCAGGCAGACCGACGGAATTTAGAAAATATGTTTTTCGGCATCTAGAGACCCTGAAACGTAAAGATCTGAAAAAATCTGGAAGGGTGATTTTTCGCGATTACAATAGGTACTTTCATTTTGCGAGGGAAGTAAAAAAGGATTAAATGAACGCTCTATGACAGTTTCAGAACGATTGCGTGTAATTATTCCGCCAGCCCAGCAAGCAACAATATCTGAATAAGAGTTTTTTAAAAACTTTTTAAAATACGAGGTTTTGACTTCTGATCTACGATATATGTATAATAATATATACTCTATTTTTCGTAAAAATATTTATATATATATATATATATATATATATATGTGTGTATATATATATATATATATATATATATATATATATATATATATATATAAAGTAAAAAATTATATATACATGTTTGGTCAGCTTGCAGTCAAAAACTAAAAGTAAAATTTACGCTATAATGAAATAACTTTATCATATAACATTTTTTTTAGCGCTTAATTTTGTTTCAGCGCCTTACATGTTATGATGAAAGATCAGTATGCTAACTACGTTGTTCAGAAGATGATTGACGTAAGCGAGCCGACGCAGCGCAAAGTACTGATGCACAAGATAAGACCGCACCTAAATTCGCTACGTAAATACACCTATGGCAAACACATCATCGCCAAACTGGAAAAGTACTTCATGAAAGCACCCGGCTCCATTGGACCACTTGGCGGGGAACTTGGTCCGATCGGGCCCCCTACTAATGGTGTTTTGTAAAAGAATTGATATAACGAGAGAAGAACTATATAAATAAACCTTCTTTGAATCTAGATAGTACTACGTCTGGAACTTACAACTAACGCCGATGGAAGTAGAAGGTTATAACATTAAATTAGAAAACACATTGTACAACAAGGAGGGTTACGATTGGAGATATTCTCAGTTAAACGTTGCAAACAATGCATAATCTCATTAAAAACATGGGATCGGCTTAGTCTACTTATGTGCACAGGTTATTAACTAACTGAAGTCACTTTTTGTAGTCTTTGAGCCTCACATCATACCATGCTTTAAGAATTCACTAAAGTTGTAAAAACAGGTTTCTATTCTAATCCTCCTTGTAATGACCCTGCACGGAATATTTATTAGAATGTGGGGTTTTTCGAGTGAAACCCGAAAATCTTATCTGTATCATGGGTTTCAAAGTAAAGTTTTGTGCGCATATTTGTCACATTGGCTGGTGCAGATTATGTCGGAAATAAAAACGTTAAAGTAAAGTATCATGGTGTTACGAAGAAGCAAGCAAAATTTGTTGTTTTTATTTTTACATATTGCTCAGTGCAACTGATATCAGGATATAGGTTTAAAATTTAAAAAAAATGTGGCTGATACCATTTCTGGATCATTATGTGCGTCATTATTAAAAGTACTACATGGAACAATTTTTGTCCTATAAAGTTATCTTACTATTTTGAAATTATCTATATAAGAATGTACCTGGAAAAATTGAAATCTTTTCGATAATCCTTTTTTTATAATGTTAGAAAATACATTCAACGACATTTTTCAGTCTAAAGTCACTACCATTTGGCTGCCTGCCTTTAAAATTTTGTGTATTTAAGTAGTTACTATTATGTAACTAGAATGTTTAAATATAATATCACTAGTCTTTCAAATTTACTTTATACTTCTTTTTACAATAATACGCAATAATCTGCATTAGCCATTTCCAGTATTTTCGTTTTAATTTAAATATTTCGTTTTCATTGAGTAACTTTTTGATTTTCTAGAGAGTGACTTTACTTTTATATATATAATGGTTCATTTTAAGTTTTAGTTTAGTGTTTTTAAGTAGGTCTTATCTTGTACAGCTGCGGTCGAAAACGACGCTAATTTTAAACCGTTCCTGAAGGTAAAGTAACATGAGACTAGGTTTTAGAATATCAGCAACAATTTTCGGTCGTAGGGTTTCTCTTTTTTGTTTGTTGTATTATAGTTGTAACTTAATATATCTTTTTCACAAAACGCATACTAGCTGTTACGTGTAACGTCCCATCGCTTATTAGGGCTTTTCATTTTAGGCAATTGACCATTGATAGTTCTTTTTCTTTAAGTTAGATCCGAATAATTTTAATTTTTTTATTAAGGGTTTAATAATGAAGATATATGTAGTTTTATTTTTTGACTGCTTTTAGAGTTTTTTAATAGCCAGTTAGCCAGTTTGTAGGGTGCTTATAGATTTTTAATTTTAACAGAATGGTTGATACTATAAAATCTGGTTCTTGCGAGTCGAATTATAAAGATTAAAGATCTTGTTATTACCGTCTTTTTTGGTCCTAAAATATTTTCTATTGTAGGTCTAGGTGTCAAATTTATTATACACAACCTCTTGGGCATGTGTATATGTAGCAAAAAAAATTATTTTTCTTAATCTTTTTATATTATACTTAAACAATGATTTTAATGAATATGTGACAAATAGTTAATTGAAATTGATTGAAATGTCATATAAACGCAGTAGCAGGAACACAGTAGTTGCCTGCATTTTGAAAGAACCATTGATTAAACAACGGGCGAATATGCAAAAAGCTATTTAAATGTATTAAAATTATTAAAAGAAAGTGTCACATATTTTTATCCCTATTATCCATTTATCAACTATATTTATTTTCACAAATATGTCAAAGAAAAAAAGAAACAAATTTAATAATTTCAATATTAATAAAATTAACATGACAGTATGAAAAAATAATTTATAATTTAGTCACCATATTAATTTTTATAAAATACATGTAATAAATAATGACTAGCGATTACCTTTAAGGACCAAAATGCAGTATCAAAAAGCAATTAATATTATTATTAATGATAATAAGTACCTATCCAAAATATAAAATAAAATTTGGTAAACGGTAATTTTAATATTAAAAAATACCTACTTATAAGTGAGGTATTATTTTTGGTTACACGTGATTCATTAGAGTGCAGGCATCATGATTCACTGGAACTAAGAACATAATAAACGAAGCTAAGGTTTAAGAAAAAGGCACGAACACTTTACTGTGTTATTTAAATTAAATCTTTTACAAATTAGATAAAAGATAAATTGGTTTTTCCAAATCTTTTTTTCAAAGTTTTAAAAGCCAATGGTGTTCTTGATTTAAGTGTATAGGTACTATAGTGCATTAGACCCATAATCTTGTATTTAAAAATACCTGAACTTTCAACAACTATCACAAATATGTTTTCGATCTCAGGTATAAAGCCATTAGAGAATATTGTTACTCTTTTATTTCCTAAGTTGATATTATATTGAACAAATAAAAAATGTTACAGAGAGATTTTGAGAACCACATTTCATAGTTTCCCAGCCATTTCTCGTTTTACAGAATACTGCTAGGTTGAATATTTAAAATATTTGGAAGACGATTAGCACCCTTAATGTAATTGAGTAGCGGAAATCTGACCAAAAGTAATCTTTTTATTAGAGGTTAGTGATTTGTTTAGCAATTATTACAGATTTTACTGTTGGCTTTTCGCTACGCGATTTAACGTTAGGTTATTTAATTTTTTGACGACTGTCACAAGAATTTTACGGTTTAGTTTCGGAATCTCACATACTACTATAAAATTACATGTTCATTGGATAAAGTAAAGGAACATACTACAACTACACATTGCTATATTAATGGTAAACTTTGTACATAGTGGACTCTTTTTATTAATATTGTAAGTTAGAACGCAGTAAAGATTCAACAAAATTTTTAAGTGTCCCCCATATAATCAGTTCCCGGGTAGCCTCATTTACATCAAATAAAAAAATTACGTATTTATGTAATTTCCGTTAAAATGTCTCAGCAAACTTTTGATTTTGAATGCTTAGCAGGTGTTAAATATTCGGTGGTTTTAAGAACATTTGTTTGTTTATTAAACTATTTATATTTTATTCTGATGATTGCAGACGGCAAACATATTGCCTTTGTTCTGTTTTGCCTATGTATTTATTTTTGCACATATATATTTAAAATGCATTAGTTTTGTGATTCTTGCAATTTAGTGTTAACAAATACTTTCTAAAATTTAACTATGTTGATATTAGATATTTATGTCAAATAATCCACCTTGTATATAGAGAACTCCCTAAATGAGGCAACCCGCATATATTTTATCTCTTTCTAACACATTTACGTGCACCCTTTCCGTGTTGGTACCTTTCAAATATTGTGATAAAGACCTCAGGAAGTAATATTATTCTTGAACGTCATCATGAAAAAAAAAATAAAAATATATACAAAATTTTTCAAACCGTTCGTTCTTTGCTTTTTCCCGATGCATGGTCAGATTTTTATTATTTTCCCAAGAAACTTGGATACTAAGGAAGAAAAAGAATTTTGATTTTTTATATTAATACTGTTTTTATGTCTTATTTTGATATAACTTTAATAATAAGTAATCTCGTTAATAACGTGGGATTCGTTCTTTCTTTGATTTGGTGAAAGTGTAAAATTTAAACTCGTACATTCCTCTTAAGTACTGACAAAGATTTGCCTTGTACTAAATTTGCAATATAAAACTAATTCTATCAAAGTAGTAAGCCTTGATTTACAACATTTTTAGTATTGCTATAGCAGATTCACATGCAAAACCGGATCTAACAATAATTAGTTTTATAAACATGTTTAAAATTTAACACCAAATAAATTTATATAGTGATTTTTCCCTCACCTAGAAAATAAATCGCTAAAAAAATTCTTTTTCTCATTAGTGCACCGCACTAACTACTGCTTAATTTCTATGAATTTTAACTCGCATACATTTAATCCTATTCGGAGCACGTAAGGTTGCATTTACAAGTAGTATTAGCCGGTTTTTTAAAGTAAATAAAAATAATTTCTGGACTTTGTTAGCTTCAAAAGAAAGTTATTAAAACAATACATTTTACAAAAAGATGCTTCGCATAATTCATGTTTGCTTAGTGATGTACAAAAATTGTTTCTTAATTTTCAGATTGTGAGCTTTTTAATAATTACTTAAACAGTTAACCAACTATGTTCTTTTGTGGAACTGAAAGGTATTCTCTTTTTAAGAATCTGTTCCTATTTAAATGTTACTACTATCTTTTCAAGATAACCGAGCCCTGAAGTAAAAACTAAAGGTCGAATCGAGTCATGGTGTCGGTAAAGCAGAGTTCTGTTAATTTTCTAGAGATACTTCACGCGCGCTTGTGACTTTTTAGTCGGATAGGAAGATTTTATTATTATATTTATAAGCAGGATGGCCTTATATAGGTTGACGATCTACTGAATGTATCAAAAGTTAACATATTGTTTACATAATCCAATTAGTTTTTGTAGCGAGTCTTAATATTGATCTTTGTAGACTGCACAAAATTTAATGTGACATTTACATCAACTTTTCTTGTTAATTATTACAAAATGAAGTAGACATTTTGAGAGGTTGCCTACCTCTATTCGGCCATCATGTATACGCGACGGTGGGTTTCAACTCCTTTCATGGAAGCAATTGAAAATGTATAAAGATATGTAGATTTATGTAAAAAGTTGTAAAAAAAAGAGAATTAAATCGAAATGGTATTGTAATAAATCAGTGCGATTATGTGCCAATTTTGCTGTCGTTTTTCGTATAGAAATGTGAATATAGCCAATATGGCTTTTGAAAAGATGTATTAACACATACATTCATCTCTCAAAATAAAAATAATGTAATAAGAATATGGAACTCCATATTCCCTACTTTAAGAAAATCTTCTGCAGTTTACTGAGAGGACTTAAATATGTATTCCCAAAAAATATTTTATTTTGAAATATTCTTTTTCTTGTTTTTAACAATTTGTGATAAATTACATTAGCTAAGTTTGGAAAGTTAAATGTTTAGTATTATGCAGAATATTATGATTGTGTTCATATTTTTTCTGAAGATCATTAGACTTAGGAAATTATAAACTGTGAGTCAAATTGTGTTAGCACATTTAGCAACATTTAAATGTTTCACGTTATAAAGTATTTCCCACCTAAGTTAACAATTTTTCCACGTCGATTTAAAACAAAAAACACCATACATTTTGTTAAGAAATTTCCACTGCATGATTTATTCTAACGAAGTTATAAACAGTATTTTGATACCTACTAAGTTTAAGACTCATTTGTTATAAAAGACTTGCCTATGAGTCAGTTTACGTTTTTTAATTTGCTTAGAACTGATAAAAACTACGAAATACTGGCAGCATATTTAAATAAATAAAACCATTAGTTAACGATAAAATACGAGTTAAAATTGAAGGCCTGCTTTCGTGTTTGGAGTCGAATCAGCGCGTTGCTTGTTACGAAAAGGCTGAAATTTTATATAATTAGATGTATTTTATTTGTAAAATAGGACCCCCTGTAAATTATTCAATTTTATTAATATAATGATTTTATTAAGCGGTATATTGTAAAAACCACCTTTTCGTTCGTGAGCCGCCCGATTGTAAAGTTTTAAGTAGGAAAACCAAAAAAGTTTTCTTTCCGACTGTGAAAAAAATTGTATCATAAGACTTGACGCTGTAAATATTAATTTAAAGAAAGAAATATTAAGGAAATCTATACTTTGTAAAAACGAAACAAATCGAACCTGTATAATTTGTACAATTTTATGTTTTTCATTGTAAATACTGGTGAAGTATTATTTGGAATATTAAAAGAATTCACGGACATGCCAGGGATGGATTAGTAGATGTTTAAACTAATAATTTTATCATATTTTTCATTATTGTTGTTTATATTCCTTTTACTTTAATTCAAATTGAGACAGGCATATTATAAATTTCCCTTCTTGAAATCTAGGATAAAATTTGATGTTTAAACATGAAAATGGTATATAAACACAAAATTAAAAAGTTTCATGTAACCCCTTAGATGAATTTAACCATGTTACTATTGACATAGAGGAATTTTTAAATGTATTTGTAGAATTTGATGGCACGATTATTATGCAAAAGTATTGAATTTATATAATATTGTGTAAAGTGTTAATTGTAATAATTGTACAGTTTTTCATTTTTGTTCTCTCATTGGAATTCCATTAAATATGTATGACGGTAAAATATTAATTTGTTTGGGTCTATCTTTTCAAAACTGAAAACCTTGTTAGGTGAACTAGAATGCAAAATTTTCCTTATTGGATATTAAAAGAAAGGAAGTTTAGAATTTGTATGTCTTGTTAAGATAAAGATCTCTTTATTATCTTATAATGGCATGTGCCATGTAGGTTATTGGTTTTGCTGGTTTTTCGGATTTTCGTTAACTTATAACACTCGGAGGAGTTATTAGTGGGACATAATTTTTAAATTATATTCAGACTGTATATTGTTATGTGAAACTTCATATGTTTTCGAAACTCTTAAATACATTATATAATTTTTAACAATATTTTTGAACTTATTTTTACATGATAATAAATAATATACACTGATGGACATGTGAGGTGATTATAACGGAATTTAATTAGTATTTCGAAAAGTATATCTTCTAAATTAGTCGACGGTTTTTAATGATTCTAGGATTATTTCAAAGCCACAATATTTGCCTATATACTGAGTCTTCGAGCATTTTATTTCCTTGCAGCTTCTGAAATTTACCGGATTGAATATGCAGTATTGATTTGTTTGTAAACCGTCATGTAGTTTCTCTGAAGGACACCTTTTTGACCAAATGTTGATAATGAGGGAAACTGATCTTTTGTCAACATTTTAATTTACTTTCATATCTTAAATGATTTCAAAGTTGCAGAGCTTTAGTTGATTACATTTTACTATCATGTTTATTCGCCTTCTCATAAAATGTTAATGTCATTTTTTATGTCTCAATAAAGTACACATTAGTTTTTTGTAGTAAATGAATATGCATTTAGCATAAATATGTTGCTTAACTCCAGCAGAGTTGGGTTTTCGTCATAAATTGCTAATTATAGGTAATCATATGCGCAAAGAAAATAAAGACGAGTCAAATACGTTATTGCGGGTCCTTGAATTATTTACCAAAAAAAATCAGTGCAAATTTAGTGGTAAAATTTTTCTTGATGTAGATTTTTTTTTGACGTTACCCCTTATGATATAAAGGTACTGTATACTTTATTCAGTCAAAAAAGCGATGGTTAACGTTTTATGAAGACACAAAAATATTTTTATAAAATATAATCCCTCAAAAAAAGCTCTGAAACTTTGAAATTATTTAAAAATCACAAGCAAACTAGAAAACAAAATTTCGACAAGAGACTAGTTCAGTTTAAAATGTATTAACAAATCATCACTATGTGCTCAGCCTGGTACTTTTCAGGGAATGCTAAAGAAATAAAAAAATCAAAAGGTCCGAAACATAGTTAAAGATCACAATCTTTACCAGACTACACCGTTACCAAACAAATTCTACTCGAGTCTTTTCACGCGTTTTTCAGTGTAAAACTATGTCGGGTGACGTTAGAAAAAACTATTCGTGGCATCATTTGCTATTTTTAAAAACATAATTATTAGACTCAAACATCGCGGAAAATATTTGAATATTAGAATAACAAAATACAATCTAATTAGTATGAAAAATTTACATGAATAATGGCCGATTGATTCAGTTTTCAATTTACCAATGTTCTAATGATAATGCAGTATATCAAAAGTTTTTTATATATTCTGTATTTTTATTTAAATAGTATTTTGCTGTCTTTGACTAATTTCTATACTGTTTTTGAGATGATAACCCAAGCACAAAAAAATTATTGATGTTGCATTTAAATGTCGTGTACTAACTGTTCCGTAAGTAAGTGTATTTATGTTTTGGGTATATTGAATTTGTTCCCCATTATTTACTAGCTCACAGGTAATATCCATTTAAAAGTTTTTTTAATCAATGACGACACCCATTACATTGTACATTAACTGAGGGTGACTTAAAGTTTGGTTTTTGTTTTCATGTTTAAAATATTTTTTTTCGGATTGGAACTGTACTTGAGACCTTCAGCTAAAGAAATGTAAATGCTGGGCCTGAATGATTATTGCACTAAAACTAGTTTATTATTATGTCATGCTTCTGTCATACTAAAATATGAATATTTAATAACACTAGTAACTTTAAGAACATCAACAAAAGACTTTTTTGACACGTGTCAATTTGAAATCAAAATATCGCCCTAAAAATCATTCCAGATATCAAAAAATCATTTTCATCGTTTCATCCTGCACACTTTTGTAATATACCAACATTATTTATTGTTTATGGTTCATTATCATCTTGTCATATACATATATTTTTTAAATTTTGTACAATTGATGTATATATTTACTTCTTAGATAACAAAACCAGTACTACTAACAAATCTTACAAACTCGTAAACCTAGGGAAACATTTGTTCTAGTAGGATAATCATCAAAACATTTCATCAAGTAAGATAAGTGGATTTCTACTTCGGTTTTTTGACTCGTATTGATTCAATATTGTTGATTGTTTTCCTTTTCATAACATTATTTTGAAATATATAATGAATAAAAAAACTATGACCAAGGATGACAGCAAACGCAATGGGAAATAAAAACCATACTTTAACTCATCTGCAAGTGAAATATGATTTTTTTCAGAAGTTATACTGAAAGTTGGAGTTTTTGTATTATATGTAATATATTTCGTTCAATTAGACCGCATTTTAATAAAACCATAATTTTCAATCTCTGTCAACTTTTGTGTGACTTTTGAAAAGTGTGTAATGTATTTATTGAAAATATTGACTTATAATTTTAAGAAAGAGCGTTTTATTTTGTAATTCAACCAGAAAAAACAACATCTATTTGAAATGATGACAGTTTTGTGTTTACTAAATATAAGCCTTGTTGTGAGTGTCAAATGTTAAATGTCATAGTTTTTAAAAAGAATATTTAAGGCAGTATTATCAATAAATATATTCTTGGGCCCTACCACACATACATTCACAGTCCATTTAATAAAGATAAACACACTCTTTAGCTCCCCTTCCGCCAGTAGTAAAATATTTGTATATATTTGACATATTAGGTTGATTAATTAAATATATAATTATCGCGTATCTCAAAAAATGTAGTAGTTATGACAACCCTTTTTACATAGTGTAATTTAAAATATTGTATAATAACTTTATTTTGTACTTAGGACTTTTTGATTTTAAGTAAACTTTATATTTCATTGTGATTTATTTTTATATGAAAAGAGTTATTTCAAGAGAATTATTTAGGCTTAGATAAATCTGAAAAAAATGTCCCTTTTTTCCAGCTAGTAAGCTTTAAGAAGTAAATGACAAACGTTATTACTAGGACATTTTTACTAGTTTGGCAAAGATCATTTTATTTTAGGATATTGCTATATAATACAATTGAGTATACTATAAGTAACAAATCCAGACATGTTTGTAGATTTCTTTTAACTAGAAAAGCTGGAATTATAGGTTTGGGATGAATGAATTACTAGTCTAAATAATTCATATAAAATTTTTGAAATGCTCTTTCGATGATTATAAGACTAAAAAAGCTCGAAACAATATATCAAGCCAGCGGCGGGGAGAATCTTTATAGACAAAAAACGGCTAAAATATTTTTCATTTCAATATAAGGCAGACTGATGTAAAGATACTAAAACATGAAAAAAATGAAGTTATTGTAAATTGTAAATTTCCTTTTTGGTTTTAATTAAATCACCTTTATATCTGTATAATACAAGTGTAAAAATATAAATCTGTAAAATGAGCCGTTGAATACAGCAACCATGTAATTTTAAACAAATTTGTAAACTATGTATTTTTAAATTAATAATTCAAGCGGTTTCGTTTTTTTTTTCTTTGTTTCTAGGGATAGAAGTATTAATGAATTTCCATGTAGGTTTTTGCACGAGTATCTTTCGATTACACTTTTTATAGGAAAAAAACAAATAGAAAAATAACAAAAGCTTTTCACATATTAGATTTAAGGTGCAGTTGCATAACATTTATACAAATTTGTTCTCGTCTTCTAGATAATATATTTTTCTAAATCAATGCACTTCAGATTTTGTGACGACCTGCACTCAGCTATAGGATCTTGCAGCAAAAAACTTCATGAAAATTTTAGATTCTTCCACCCAAGTTTTCCTTTTGTGTTATTGGGCGGTATCTTCTTAATATAAAGGCCTACTCTTCCAAGAAAGGGGGGCACTGAGAATGACGATCCGCTCATTTTAGGGTAGCTGGATGGGGATCACTTATTTTCACACAAATATGGCTCTCTGCGAATCTACGGCTGTATATTATAACCACGTGATCGGGAAGTTTTTGCTGTTGCCCCGACAGCACTTATTGGGGGAAATATTAAGAATAGGAATTGGCTTTTTAAACATAATGCATAATGTTTTGAACATATTTAATTATTTAGTTCTTTAATTTATATTAATTTAGAAAAATGATTCTGTTTTTTTTTTAATTATTAGTGCACAAAAGTATTATACGGAATTTAATGCTGTCTGAAATCCAATACTGCTTTGTTAATTTATTAGGTGACAACGTTTTTATCATTAACTAACTTTTTATGAGGTTCTTTTTTTCAGAAATATTTAGTTTTAATTTATGAAGATTCTTGAGAATGGTTTTTAGTTTAATCTGTCGGGTAAATCATAGATAGAAAACTTCCTGATTGCAATTTATTTATTATATTGCGATAAATGTATCTGTTCCATGAATGTAAATTTAGTTATATTGATGCATGCTAGTTTATTCATTAAGGTATCAATCAATATGTATGATAATTGTATTTCGATTTTATTATTTTTTACCACGGTAGTATATAATTAATAAATAAATAAAAATAATTAAAACATATTTGCTATGTTGTTTTTGTTTAATACTCCCTTCCCACATGTCCTCCTCTCGACTTTTCTATGGGTTATATGTATGTAGCCAAAGCATACAAAAATTAAAAACTCTCAATTATATACCGTCAAACGGGGATAAGTGATCATAAGGGGTTAAGTGAACCGCTCGGTTAATTTCGGGAATTTCGGCAAAGTTCGCCATGATAAAAGTTGACAGGGCTGTGGTAATACACGTTCAGGCTCGTTAGTCGACCAAGTGATACGTTGTGGCAGTGAACACGCCGCTAATTTTTTCACGTAAGTAAGAAAAACGCTAAAGATATTTGCATGCTTTACTTGTTGTTTCAAGAAGCACTGAAACGTTTGAATGCACGCAGCCCTGGATATGATTTTTGGACTTTCGACTACCAGAAATTGTTTCTCAAATTCGTTAGCAGTAATATGCGGCATTCAAACGTAGGCTTAATTTCATAATGTCGGTTCTAGTTTTACGAAAAATTAACAAATTAAGGGGTAAAATGAATCACAACTAAAATTATTGAAAATTCAGTATAATCAGTGTTATTGATCTATAAATGTCGTGATAACACTTATTTGTCAATCAAATAATTTTGCCATTTAATGTTGTATCTATTAATTTTAGTTTTTTTAACTTTTCAGAATGCCTCGTTTTTACAAAAAAAAAGGTTAGGGATCACAAGCAAGAGTAACTATAACAAAGACTATGTACGACGCGCAGTTGAAGCTGTGCGTAGTGGTGCTATGTCCATTCGGCGAGTTTCTGAATCATTTGGCGTTCCTTATTCTACAGTTTAGAGAAGAGTCCGTGAAACCCATCCATTAAAATACGGCCGCCAACCAGCATTAACCGATGAGGAAGAGCAGAGAATTACTGAGTCCTTGCTGATATGTGCACAGTGGGGATTCCCATTACGATCTACAAGTGTACGAGAAACAGTTCGGGAATACCTAGATAAACTAAGAAAAACTGAAAGAAGGTTTAAAAATAATCTTCCAGGAATCGATTGGTTCACATCCTTTATGAGGCGGCAACCACAGCTAACAATCAAATCAGCTGAAAACACGAAACGTGTTAGGGATGGTCTAAAGTATGAAAATATAGAAAAATATTTCAATAATCTAAGGGAGACTATTCGAGACGTTCCACCCCCCAACGTAGTCAACTACGACGAAACAAATTTTTCGGACGATTGTGGGGCATTGAACGTAGTTACAAAGAAGAGATCTAAACACACGCATCGAACAATAGACACTTCATTGCAGCTGATGGAACCATGCTTGTACCATACATTGCAAATAAAGCAAAGCATATGTACGAGGGATGGACAGAAGGTGGTCCAGAAGGAGCAAGATACAACAGAAGTGCTAGAGGTTGGTTCGATGCAGAGCTCTTTGAAGACTGGTTTCTTACAATTGCATTGCCCTACTTTCGGAATTTAGACGGCCCAAAAGTATTGATAGGGGACAATCTGAACAACCACCTAACAGTTAGTGTCGTTGAAGCTTGTAAACAGAACAATATAAAATTTGTCCTGTTGGTACCAAACGCAACGCATTTTCTCCAACCGCTGGATGTAGCGTATTTTAGACCCCTCAAACCCCCCTTGGCGGATTGTTCTTAATGAATGGAAAATAAAAAGTCGCGGTGTGTTGCCGAAAACGTCTTTTCTTACGCTTCTAGAAGAAACAATTACAAAAATAGGCCTCAGATCGAAAGAAAATGTTGTAGCTAGTTTTCGCGCTACGGGCATAAGTCCGTTCGACCCAAATAAAGTGCTTGAAAAAATACCGAGGAATATTGACAATCAATCAGAAAACAAAGAAGCTAATGCTTGGAGCCAAGCTACAATTAACTATTTAGAGACGCTTAAAACATCAGCCGGTGGTTCCCAACAAAAGCGTGGAAAGAAAGTCAACATTTCACCTGGGAAAAGCATAGCCGTTGCAGACCTAATGGTCAAGGAGGTAACAGACCAAGAACCAAGACCCCAAGAGGAACCCTCAAGTGATGACGACACCGACATAGTGGTTTACAATGGCGGGTCCGACCTTCCAAGCACATCGACACCAACAAGAAATATAAATAGAAATAATAGTGACAGCTGCAGTGATATTGAAACAACTCATCAAGAAGAATCATTAACAAGCAAGACTTATGAGGATCTTCAGACAGGGGACTACATACTCGCAAAATTTCCTGTTAAGGTTATTTTGTTTATCCACAAATCTCGGATATTAGTGAAATTGATTATACGCAAAAGTGAAACTAAGATCGGTCAAACGAGGACAGCATGTGTTTATAATAACCAACAACGGATTTTCACAATTAGTGAAAAAAGTGCCTTCTATTTTTAACAAGTCAATTGACAATAAGAAAAAATCTATTTTAAGAAGTTTTAGTTTATTTTGTGATTCACTTAAGCCTAAGGCTTGATTTTTACAGTTTTTTTTTATATTAAATACTATGTAGGCATAGTTTTGATACTTAGATTAAGTAAAATTAAATGTTATCTATAACAGCTATAGTTTGCTGAAAGATTCTATGATTTGTTGTAATGTACCAAAGAATAAAGTTTTGATTTTGATAAGATACTGGTATTTGCTTTGACTATTTAGAGTGTTTTTTTTTTCTAAAACGATTCAGATATTTTTTAAAAATCTCTTTATGTGGTTCACTTTACCCTGGGTCATACAAAAGTTACCTAGATATATAATTTACATATGTGATTCGTTTTACCCCAACATATAGTAAAGTGAATCACACTTTGACTAAAAAAAAATAGGAACCTATTTGATTTATAACAGTATTAAATATAGAATGTGACAGTTAAACGTCCACTAATTTTTTAGAAATTTTTATCTCAAACGTTCAGGCAATATTAACGGAAAACTGAAATTTTTGATTCACTTAACCCCGTTTGACGGTATTTAAGCAATGTTTGTATTTTTGTGTGTCTTAGAGGATATGCCACTGCACTGCAGTAATAACGATTTAAACATACTTAGCGTTTTCCATACATTCCTCTGTAGTGCTCTCGGAGCACTCTTTCGCACATTTCCTAAATGTGAAAATACCCGCGTATCTACAACTGTTTACAAACAGTATAATTTGTTGTAAGCTATTCATTTAACAGCAAAGTTGCGTGTAACATATCTAAAATCAGACCACACCCATAATATAATTAAGCTAAGAAGTAATGCGTCGATTCAGGCCTGAATGCCCCTTTAACCTGCAATCAGTGTTGGTACTGTACTAATAACCACTATCATACAATTGGTGTAAGTTATACGGGAACTAAAGGTTATTTTGAGATCAAACCAGAGATTTTCTGTTGCAATTCGATGGTCATACCGCCATTTTGTTTGGCCATCTTGAATTCGTACCACAATTTTACCAGGTTATATCACACTTAATGCTTGCGCAAAATTTGAATTTAATGTAATGAGTAGTTTTTTTTAAGGTAGATTTTTTTAAAGATTTGATTCGGCCGTCATTTTGCTTTGCTATCTTATATTCATACCATGAAATGTTACCAGTTCATTCCTTTATAACACTTGATTTTTGGGCAGAATTATGAGGAAATTTCACTAAGCCGCCATCTTGTTCGAGCAAATTGGATTTTTACCAGAACATTACTAGGTCATCTACATATGATCTTTAATTTTTGACTAAAATTTTAAGTCAATCTGATGAGTAATTTTTACATTATGCTGAGAACTGACAGACAGGCAGACCGACGGAATTGATAAAACATATTTTTTGGCATCAAGAGATCAAGAGAATCCTAGCGGTGATTTTTTTCACGATTACAAATATTTTTTTGGCCACCATCTTAAATTAGTACTACAGTTTTACTAGTTCATCTCTGTACCACAATTAAATATGGCACACAATTTGAAATCAATCCGTTGAGTAATTTTTTTCCGGCTGAATTTTTAAATATTTTATTAAGCCGTCATTTTGTTCCGCCACCTTAGATTCGTTCCAAAATTTTACTAGTTGATTTCTATATAATACTTGATTTTTGTGCAACATTTGAGATAAATTGGATAAGTAGTTTTTTAGTAAGAATTTTTTTAACATTTCACTAGGCAGCCATTTTCTTTTTTGCAATATTGGATTTTTACCAAAATGTTACCAGATCATCCTCATATCACCCTTTATTTTTGACCAAAATTTGAAGTCAATCGGGTAAGTAATGTTTTAGCTATGCCGCGAACAACCAGACACCGACGGATTTGAGAAAACATGTTTTTCGGCATCGTGTTGGCGTAAACATTCCGCCATTTTACTTAATCCGAGCTCAATGGCAAAGAACACAATAAAAAATCGGTAAATTTGTTTACCCGCAACTTCCGTGGTTATGATTTTTTTCCATTTGTAAGGAATAGTGAAGTGTGACCCAATTTAGTTCAGTACATAGTGACATTATATTTATGTTGCATTTGACGCAGATTGCTCCAAGATTTCCTAATTTGCGTCTTCCCTTGAAAATAAGACTTGTTTTGGGAGTTTTAGAATTTTTGTCCTCTTTATCACCGGACGCTAAAGAAATGTAATAATCGGGAAGATTAAAAAAATATGTACTGAACTATGGAAAGTGGCAGATTTTATGGATAATCTTATTAAAAAGTGAGGTAGGTACATTTTTTCAAGAGCCATTTAAGTATTTTACAATATATTGCTATCTACATGTTTTACTTATATATCTAATAAAAATATAACGAACATCAATAATGACCAGAAGACAGTTGAACCTGCGAAATTTGCCTTATATTAGCAATTCGTAGTAAATATCAAATTATTAGAATTAGTTGGTTTAAAAATATATAACGGACACGGAAAGACGAACAGGGGTATTAAATATAAAAAGGTGGATTTTAAAATATGTTATGAAATATATGAAAATGTTACCAGATCATCCTCATATCACCCTTAATTTTTGACCAAAATTTGAAGTCAAACGGGTAAGTAATGTTTTAGCTATGCCGCGAACAGACAGACAGACCAACGGATTTGAGAAAACATGTTTTTCGGTATCGTTGGCGTAAATATTCCGCCACTTTACTTAATCCGAGCTCAATGGCAAAGGACACAATAAAAAATCGGTGAGTTTGTTTACCCGGAAGTTCCGTGGTTATGATTGTTTTCCATTTGTTAGGAATAGTGAAGTGTGAACTAATTTAGTTCAGTACATAGTGACAGTATATATATGTTACATAGACTGTCTTTTCATTTTTATTTGTTCCATCATATTGGATTCCTACTAGTATTTTACCATTTTCTTTCTTCCTATGCCACACTTTTGGCCAGAATAAAATAAATTCCATAAGTAGTTTTTACATTGACACGTACCGCCATGTTTCTACCTCATCTTGTAGTCGTACCAGTTTATCCTATTTTCACATCTAATTTTTCTGCAAAATCAGTTGAACGAGATTTTTTTTACGTTGATTTTTTAAAAAATTTATTTTTATTATATTATATTTGGCCGCCATCTTGTTTCGCCCTCTTAAATTGAAACCCATATTATCAGTCTTTACCTACTCCTTTGTTCCGCAGATACTTCCCAGATATTATGTTTCTAACTGGTTTTCATTAACGGTCCTCTTGTTGTTATGTTAAAGTGGTGTATAATTTGGGGTTAGGATCCAGTAAAAAAAAAAAGCCCTATTTTAAAATGTCGACGTTTCGCAACTTTATTGTTGCATCCTCACGACACAGATTTTATATCCTACATGAAACCCATATTATCAGTCTTTACCTACTCCGTTGGTCTACAGATATTTCCTAACCCCAAATAATACACCACTCTAACAACAAGAAGATCGTTAACGAAAACCATTTAGAAACTTAATATCTAAGAAATATCGGCGAACCAACGGAGTGCAGGATATAAAATATATCGACTATTTAAAAATAGACTTTTGTTTTTTTACTGGACCCGAACCCCAAATAATACACCACTGGAACATGGCAACAAGAGATTTGTTACCGAAAAACATTTAGAAACTTAATGTTCAGGAAATATCTGGAGTAAGTAAGATTGATAATATGGGTTTCATGCGGGATATAGGATCTATATGTGTCCTGAGGATGCACAAATTAAGTTCCGAAACGTCGACAATTTTAAAAAAACTTGTTTTTTTTTTATTAAATCTTAACGATCGAGTAAGTAATATTTAAGCTATGTCGCGAACTGACAGACGGACCGACGGAACTGATAAAGCATGTTTTTTGGCATCTAGGGACGCTAAAACGTGAAGATATGTAAAACCTGAACAATTTTGTTCCGCCATCTTGTATTAGTAACACAGTTTTACTAATTGAGCCCTATACTATAATTAGTTATGGCACACAATTTGAAATCATTAAGGAGTTTTTGTTTTGTTCCGCCATCTTGGATTGGTACTAAAACTTTACCAGTTGATTCCAACATAAAACTTGATGTTTATGCAAAATTTGAAATAAATTCGACAAGTAACTTTTTCATAATATTTTTTTTAACATTTCACTAGGCCGCCACTTTGTTTTTGTCATACTCGATCTTTACCAAAATATTGCCAGATCATCCCCATATTACTCTTAATTTTTTATCAAAATTTGAAAGCAATCGGGTTATTTTTCAAGATATGCCGCGAACTGACAGACAGACCGTCACACGGGCCGACAGAATTGATGAAACATATTTTTTGGCATCTAGAAACGCTAAAACATGAAGATATGTAAAACCTGAGAGGGTGATTTTTTTCACGATTACAAACATTTTATTTGGCCGCCATTTTATTTTATCTTCAATTAGTACAGTACAGTTTTACTAGTTGACCCCTATACAACAATTAGCCTGGATTCGTGCCAAAATGTTACCAGTTGATTCCAACATAATACTTGAGGTTTTTTTGCAAAATTTCAGATAAACTAGATGAGTAGTTTTTTAATAATACCTTTTTTAACATTTCACTAGGCCGTTAGTTTCTTTCGCCATATTGGATTTTTACCAAAATCTTACCAGGCCATCCCCATATGACCCTTAATTTTTGACCAAAATTCGGTCAATCAGGTCAATCAAAAGTCAATCGAGTAAGTAGTTTTTATGCTATGCCGCGAACTGTCAGACAGAAAGATCGACAGACAGACCGACGGAGTTGATAAAACAATATTTTTTGGTATCTAGCGACGCTAAAACGTAAAGATGTGTAAAGTGAGGGAGTGACTTTTTCACTATTACAAACATTTTATTTGGCCACCATTTTGTTCGGCCATCTTGAATTAGTACAGTACAGTTTTTGCTAGTTGACACAATTTGAAATCAATTCATTAAGTAGTTTTTCATGCTGAATTTTCAAATATTTTATTTTACTAGTTGATTCCTATTCTACAATTAGTTATGGCACACAAATTTGAAATGAAACCATTAAGCAGTTTTTTCAGGCTGAATTTTGAATTGGGTTCGTACCAAAATGTTACCAGTTGATTTCAACATAATACTTGATGTTTTTGCAAAATTTGAGATAAATTGGATGAGTAGTTTTTTTAATAATAATTTTTTTAACATTTCACTATGCTGCCATTTTGTTTCGCCATATTTAATTTTTACCAAAATATTACCAGTTCAACCCCATATGACCTTTAATTTTTGACCAAAATTTCAAGTCAATCGGTTAAGTAGTTTTTTAGCTACGCCGCGAACTGACCGACCGACGGAATTGAGAAAACATGTTGCAACGTGAAGATCTGAAAAAATGTCGGAGAGTGTTTTTTTCACGATTACAATACTTCTCTTTTACGAGGGAAGTAATAACTCTTGTGCAGTGCCATCTCGCCCCCGGATGAAGCTCAGCAATCCGACCGAGCTTCCAAGAGGAGGAGTTAATTAAACAGTGCCGAGGGGTCATTAGGATCATCACTAAAAGGGCAAAGAGGGCGGGAATTTAAGAACGTTTCTATTTGACACAAAATTGTGTAGAATTGTTCATATGTAAAAATTTGGTCTCCAATTACGTGAATCAAAAGAGATTTCTACCGATTTGATACCGGCTTTAGCTAAGCCACCAAAATGAGGTGTAGAAGGGGGATTAGAGACCACTCAATCGTTTGTTGAGATGCGGCATGGCCTATTAATCGATTGAACTCTTTAACAGCATCTACGAAGTTAGTGCCCTGATCGCTAAAGAGCTTAGCAGATAAACATTCTACGAGTGATAAATCGCCTTAAAGCTGCTAGAAAGGAGTCAGTAGTCAGATCAGAAACTAACTCTACATGGTGCGTTTTCGTTGCTGCACAAACGAAAAGACAAAGGTATGCCTTTTAAGATTTAGTTCCTCTATTTTAGAGAGTGTTATTAAAAAAGGACCGCCATAATCGACCCCGACAATTGAAAAGGGCTTTACTTGATTAACTCTAACTCTAAAAAACACCTAATGCATTTACTCAAGCAGTGTCAAATGGCTTGACGAGCAGAGAGTATCCAAAAATTTTAAGATAAAAGAAATTGAACCATTTGTGGGCCTGGGTGAAGATTATTTGCATGAACATCTTCAATTAAATGATTTCTAGGTAAGAGTGCTGGATGTTTTTGGTCGAAATTTAAGCCAGAAAACATTAAGTTTCCGAAGAGGCTTGGATAAGGTTTTAATTTTCTCGGGGTTTTCAATATCTTCAAAGAAAGACAAATACTGCACACGCTTGACCAAAACTAACAGACCATTATGGAGTTCGTTCTGAAAGAAAGGTCCGACAATTTTTTCTTTTGGAGACTTTACGATTTTAGTGAATCTCAAACAAAAAGCCAATATCCTTTTAATTCAAGATAAGTTTGAAAACCTTTCCAAAAGAATATCAGTGGAGTCAAGAGAGAAAAATGTTGCTAATGAAGTTTCCTTTCGTCGAGAATTGTTAAGACCATTAGAGGAAAATGCCGATTTTGGCCATTGGTTTTCAAGAACCAAGATGAAGGAAGGATTATGTCTTGAATTAGACTGACCCGATTTCTCACAAAAGTCTTCCATCTACGCGATGATTAAGTATTCAATGCAACGCTACTATTGAATCAGACCATGCAAAAACCTTATGTATAGACAGTTTGTCTTGAATGTCGAATGTGGAGAGAAGTAGAGCAACTCATAACTTTAGCGGCGGCAACGAAATGTTTTTTATTGGTGCCACTTTCAACTTATCACATCATATAGACACCTTTATATAGTATAAATGATAGACGAGTATGATTTCTCAAATAAACAACAGTGGCGAACACCTTTTCGGAACTATTAGCAAATCCATGGAGTTTAACAACCTTAGAATTTCACACAAAAAATCTGTTATAAATTAGATAAAATTATCTGATACAGAATGTAGAACAAACGCTATAAAAAATCAAAAAATGAACTCAAACTAAACAACTATCCCGATCGTCTAATCAACACTACTTTTAAAAAACGCATTAATATATATTTTACAACCAACTACAAAAAACAAATCCTTAAAAAATCGAAACAAAAATTATCTCTCTTTGCTATATATACATAATATTTCAGTAGCAAATAAGAGATATCAGCTTCAGTCAATTAAAATGAAAAATTGTCAAAAATATCGAATTTTCTTGGGAATTTGGTTCAGTAATATAAACTGCAAGGTAGTAGACACATACATATTTTTTGTTTGGTTTGTTCTCAGAACGTTTCGTTGACTTTCGTCAATTTTTTTAATTGGTAGTTGTTAGTCTAAAAGTAAAATCGACCCTAAAATAATTATAAACAGTCCACAAATAACAAACTTACCATCAAACATCAAAAACAAACATTCAAAAGTATAATCCATTGACAAAACTTTCTGTCTCGAACATATACACATAACATATACCTACTAAATAAAATTTTATGATACATATGACGTACAATGGAAAGCACCAACAACGTAAAAACAATACAAAACTTGGACCACATAGACGACAAAGGCTTATACGAACTGAATGAAATAACTGTCTGACTGTATTGAAATAACATACATACCTATAGTTGCTATTAGAAATAAATGTGTTTTGGATGGTTTTTTGCTCCTGGAATTTAATTGAATTATTTGACGAACACCCAAAACCATAGTTATTTGATTTCTGATATAGTACCTACTGCCACTCTGTATACATAAAGTAAGCAAGTTTTAGTTACGTAAAGAAATAAAATAAAAATAAATAAATAAATACACCATTTATAAAACCTCTTTTTCATCGAAATTTTAAAACGGGGGAAAAATTAATTACGAATGTTAAAATATATTTTATTAAGATTAGTTTTATCAGATTTATCATTTATACAGTGAGGATTTTTTTAACGTGTATCATTTCATGATATTCGCATTTTCTTGTCGGTAGCTCTGTTAAAAGAATTTTCGTTTCTTTAAACTTAAAATTGTGATTAAGATTTTGTGTGCTGTGATAATTTTTTTATCGTATCGGTGTCCATTTAACCAATTTTGAAGGTGTTGACTAGTTTGCCCTATATAAGGAGAAGGACATTCTTTACATGGTATATCTGATATAGAGTATGCGTTTTTTTATTTTTAGATATATCACTTTCAATTGACTATTGAATTATTTTTTACAAGGTTGATTGATGGGGATGATCTGGTAAGATTTTGGTAAAAAATACAATGTGGCAAAACAAAATGGCGCCCTAGTGAATTGAAATAATTACTGAAAAACTACTTATCAAATTTATCTCAAATTTTGCACAAAAAAAAAGTCTTATACAGGACTCAATTAGTAAAATTTTGGTACGAATTCAGGATGGAGAAACAAAATTCGGTTTAATAAAGTATTTAAAAATTCAGCCTGAAGTAACTATTTAATGGACTGATTTTAAATAATGAGCCATAGCTAACTCTGGTATAGAGATCAACTAATAAAACTGTGGTATTAATTCACGATGACGGGACAAAATGGCGGCCAAAAAAAATAAAAAACTAATTAACGAATTTATCTGAAATTTGGCACAAAAATCAAGTGTTACATAGAAATGAGCTGGTAACGTTCTGGAACGAATATAAGACAGCAAAACAAAATGGCGGCCTAATAAAATATTTAAAAAAACAGACTGAAAAATATTTGAAAAGGCAGTATATTTATGTTTGTTCCAAAATGACTATGTATAGAACTAAACTGAGTCACACTTCACTATTGCTAATAAAGGGAAATATTCATAACGAGGGAGGTTCCGGGTAATGTAAGTTTACCGATTTATTTTTTAATTACATTTAGTAATTAAGGGTGATCTGCATATCTTTTATTTTTTCTTTAAAACCCTATGCCCCATTTATATAATGGTTATTTTGGTTTGCGACATTCGATAAAATATCTTTTAGAAATTTTAATAAATTATTGAAGGGAGACTGTGAGCAGGCCATATATTCTGAGGCAAGGAGTTTCGGATTAATCGATCTTTTCTGTTCCCATTTTTTAATTAGCTCATTGTTATTTTTTCGATAAATAATTGTATCTGTCATTTTTAATTTCATTATATGTTGTTTTGTCCAGTAGTAATTTATTCATTTTGGAGTCGTAATCTATACCGCTCATTATTACCGTCTTCTTTTAGAATACGTTTAGTTTTATTTAGATTTTTCTATAGTTTTTGATTGCTTTTTTATCGCTCCCGTGAAGTTTTGTTCTTCTGTGTTTTAAAGTTTGTCAATATATTGCAGCATAAAGCTCTAATTTCATTCTTCTCCGTTGTATTTTTGTTGCATATAGCCTCTTCGATTATTTTTGCCCAAGTAATGGTTTTATTGTTTTCCATTGGCCTCGCATATTTTTGGCCTAGACTGAGGATTTCTCGTACTTAACTATAGGTAATTCGATGTTTTCATACCACATGTCTATTTTAAAATTATTTTTTACTGGCTTTGATTTCTGCTTATTTATTAAAACCGTAATTTGATATTTTTTTATCTTAATAAAAATGTTTTCGTATTTTCCATTATCTTTTTCCAAAGATGTATTAAGAATTAGAAGTGTGAAGTTTTTCTTTATTTCCTTTCTGGTTGCTTTTAAGTTTATTTCTCTTTCTTTTATTTTAGAAATAGTGACACTAATTAATAAGTTTAAAGTGGTAATTTATTTTTTATAAATACCCTTGAATTTTTGTTCCTGATTTAAGGAGTCAAAACTAATATTTTCATTAAGTATTCTTAATTAGAAACTCTAACAGGCCCAAACGAATTTATTTTCAAAAAACCGCCAATAAAGCGCGATCTACTTTACGTACAATACAAACGGAAGCGTTAAACTGCGGCTCTTCCCTAGAGGCGCGGTCTTCGTACATGGGATACTCTCGTTGCCATAGCAACGCATTATTTTCAGGCATTGTTTTCGTTTCTCACTGGAAGATTTTTACCGAGCTCGAACGTGGCCCTTTCGTTGGTGGATCGACACAAACGATTTTTTCTCGTTACGTGGGCGCACGTACGGGTTTGCTTAATACGCGCAAGTATATCATTTCGTTTTGTGTTTGCCTCTAGGTTTCTGACGAGCGGCCTGCGGTAATATTACGAATGCATTAAACATTGCATATATTGATAATTTTTAATGAAATGAATTAGATTTATTATTGAAAATTATTATATAATATTGATTTTTAAAGTGTATTAAAAAATAATTTGCCAGTTTTTTTTTTGGGGAAGGGGCACTTCTCCTACTTCCTCCGAATAGCCACCACTGTCAAAAACAAACATTCAAAAGTGTAACTTAAATAAATAAAAATGTTTGATACGTATTACGTAAAATGGAAAGCGCCAACAACGTAAAAACAATACAAAACTTGTACCACATAAGCTACACACATTTAGATTTGGTAAGTTTACTGGCGGAATACTTGCCACCACTAAAATTATTTGTAATTTTGTGTTTACATATTTTCAAGTTTATTTGCCAAGTAGTTAAAAAGAGAATGGTTCCAAGAACCGTAGTGGGTGCTGCTGTTAAAGTTGTTGCGAGGGAAATTGCCAATAATTTAATTGTTATGTTACAACGGAATGCAAGAAAAATAGAAAAAAAAAACGAGTTTGAATTAGAGATTGGATAAGACGCAGAAGTACTCTGGGTGGGTCAGAACGACTCTTAAAGGGGATATCAATTGAAGATCCCGATTCTTATAGGAATTTTATGAGGATATCTTACCAAAAGTTTGAAGGACTGTTAAAACTAGTTGAACCTAAGCTTACGGAAACGTAGATGAGAATAAAATTGGACGTAAGATTACGATATCTTTCATCTGGTACTTTTTTTCAGTATTTATACAGAATACTAATAGAAATCTACTATTTCAGTTTTTTTGCCAGATGTGGTTCTGGCAATATATGAAGGCCTTGCGAACTATATAACGTTCAGAAAAAGCAAATATGTATGTATTGTTTATAGGTCAATGAAAGCCGACATTTTTGCAAATGTTTAGATATTATGCAATAATTTTGGTCATTAGTTATGTACATATTCTACAGTTTTATTTGGAAAATCAAAATAGGTAAAATTTGGCACACGAATCTGAGTCTATGAAAAGAATGTTAAGTAATTATGGAAACGGTGCAATGATCATTCGCGGTTTGCTACATCTCCGTATATCCATGGAATCAGGCTGCTCTTTTTGTTTACGTTTTAGATCTGTGTGGTGCACTTTACATTTTAGTTTTTTAATACATTAAATATTTTCGTAATCATCATTAGTATCGATTAAGGCCTCATCTCTGGCTTGCTGTAATTAATTGCTTATTGTCCGATGTCCGAATAGCTAGAATTAGATGCAGAAGGTCTCCTGTAGCACTGCTGCTGCATTTGTTGCTGAAATTACTGTTGTCCATTGTCGGAATGGTGAGAATTAGACGTACAAGGTCTGCTGCCAAACTACAGCTGTATTTGTTGCTGAAATGGTTGTTGCCCAATGTCTAAATCAGGTATGAGCAACCTTTGCTTAATCAATCAGGTCGCGGGCCGTAGGTAAGAAATAAGTAGGTAGAAGTGAATAAAAAAGCGATAAAAATTCACACATTTTTTTTATTTATTAATTATAATAGCATAATCAAACATATAAAAAACAAATTAACAAAAACAGATAGAAAAATCAAATGAAACTTAATGAGAGACTTGAGGTTTAAAGCTGAAAAACATGATGATCAATATTTGGATAAATATCACTAATACGTAGGCGCAAAGTGTTTTCTAAATTAACATCTGTACGCCAAGTACGATGCTTGTTTTTATTAATTTTCATGATTGAAAAAAGCTGCTCACATTCATACGTGCTACCGTATTTAAAAATTATTTTTCGTGCGAAAACTCTCACCTGTGGATACTTTTCTTCGGAAATGTATGTTCTGTAAAATTCGCTTTTCGCTTAGTTCCACATCATCACATTTAGACTTCAAAAATGAGTCTTATTGTAGCTCGATCAACTCTATTTGTAGGTGAAGCGGAGCACCTTCCACATTACAGTTAAAAGGATTTGCAAAAACATTGAAAGTGCTATCTATATTCTTAAAATCGGAAAACCGATCAGTGAATTGCTCTGACAGTAGTTTCAGTTCTTCAGCAAAGCGACCGTATTCAATGTTTTCGTGACTGAAAATGTTAAAAAATTAAAACAGTGTTTATTTCTCATTTGTGTTTCCCACAAACAAATTTTGTTTTGAAAAGCCTTAAGATGACTGTACAGCTGATTTACTAATTGCCCTTGTTTTTGAAGCTTTAAGTTCAGGTCGTTTAAGTGTCCTGTGATGTCTACCAGGAATGTCAAGTCAAAAAGCCATGTTGGATCACAAATTTGCGGCAATGTTTTCTTTTCCATTTCCATAAAATCATTTTTTTTCTAAGGTCATACAATTTTTTCAGCATTTTACCTTTGCTTAGCCACCTTACTTTGTAATAGTATCTCACATCATCTTGTTCTGAAGAGAGTTCATCCAAAAATGTTTTAAACTGGCGATGGTTAAGACCGCGGGGTCTAATGAAATTGATGGTACTTACTATCACATCCATAACGTTCTTCAGTCTAATGGACTTAGAGCACAAGTTTTGTTGGTGAATAATGCAATACAAAATTATTAAACCACATTTTTGCACATTCATAGTGGTTGCTCTTTCCTTCAGAATTCCGGTAAAACCTTTTTGTGAACCGACTAATGAAGGCGCACCATTTATGCACATTCCACTATAGTCGAATGCGGTTTTATCATGCGGGTCCAAAGGTCACCAACATTATGAATCAAATCAGAAAACACAGTGAATACCAAAATTGTGTGTGTTTCTTTTATGGAGCTATTAAATCTCGATGGGCTATTTACAAATATACAGGGAGAAAGAAGCCACTTATATATATATATATATATATATATATATATATATATATATATATATATATATATATATATATATATATATATATATATATATATATATATATAATATGAAATATATAAGTAGTTTTTTAGCTATATATACATACATATATATATATATATATATATATATATATATATATATATATATATATATATATAT
Organism: Kuschelorhynchus macadamiae; assembly: GCA_030620095.1. NCBI lineage: Eukaryota > Metazoa > Arthropoda > Insecta > Coleoptera > Curculionidae > Kuschelorhynchus > Kuschelorhynchus macadamiae. Next base: position 1,131,812 of record JAUTXW010004716.1, read on the forward strand.
ATATATATATATATTATATATATATATATATATATATATATATATATATATATATATATATATATATATATATATATATATATATATATATATATATATATATATATATATATGTATATATATATATATATATATATATATATATATATATATATATATATTTATATATATGTATATAGCCTGTATTTTTCGTTAGCCCCGAGTTTCTGGTAAAGCGATTTTACCGATTTTTATATATCTTATAATTAATAAAAAAATTTACTTATTTTAAACACGCCTTAAAATTGGAACAAGTATTCTATAATTATTTATTTAAGATGGTGTTTAGCGGGTTAGAGACATAAATCAAACCTCAGTTTTTTAAAAATTGGCCGACGTTTCGACGATTTATTTGTCGTCTTCTTCAAGGCCGAAAGAGATCTTTTTTTTTTTGTTACAGTATGGCCGCTCATAGGATACAAACAAAAATTAATAAAATATAACAAGGCTAACAAACAACACTAACTGAATATTTTTAAATTAATCTAAAAAACAATGTTTATTTTAGTCTTAGGAAATATAATAATTAATTTTTAATATATTTTTTCTTAAATATAAAACATATAGAAAACAAATAAATACGAACAAAAAGGTAACCACAACAACATAAAAAGACAAATTAAATAACAATAATAAAAGGAAACCTAGGGTTCATATGTATTGTTATTTGTGACATTTCACTTACCTAATTCCTTAGAATTAGAGGCTCACGTAAACAATACAACTAATATAATGACTTCTCCCTAGAACACAAATGATGGTTACCACTACTATACATTAAAATACAAGGCGGCAAACATATAAAATATAAATAAATATAAAATCACTAGCCAAGTAAAGAGCGACAAAGGGACACTAAAATACTTTAAATTTCCATACATTAATTCATTGTCGGAATGGATTCAACGTAATATTCGGGAAAAAGATCAAAATTGTAAATTTAAATTTTATAATTTAAGAACAACAAATGTGCTGTTTTTACAACTAAAGGACACAATACCACTTGATTTGAGCTCAAATTTGGTTTATAAAATTCCATGTCATAATTGTGATAAATGTTACATAGGCATTACGAGGCAATATTTAAAGACTAGGTTATACCAGCACAAGTACGACTGTAGGGTGATAAGCATCAATAAAAAGAAAAAACTGCATTATCGGAACATCACTTTTCCACAGGCCACAATTTTAATTTTCAAGGTACCACCATACTAGACAGAGAAAAACATTATATTAAAAGAAATATCAGTGAAATGATACACATACAATTAAATAATTCGGTGATTCACAGAACTGATACTCAAGGCTTCAGCACCTTAAATGCCCCAGTAAACAAACCATTGCCCTAATAATTGTCCCTTTTTTATTTGTACCGACTGATAAGAAATATTAACATATAAACCAAACCATTAGTCGTCGTTTTGCTGCAGAGGGTTCCGGAGTTGTTTATTTGCATTTTTTTTGTTTTTCTGAATAATTCTTATTGAATGTTATAAAGCTCCGAGACCTGCTAAATATCCTTTGTTCTTTTACTTGTTTGCCGCCTTGTGTTTTAATGTATTGTAGTGGTAACCATAATTTATGTTCTATGGAGAAGTCTACTATATTAGTTGTATTGTTTACGTGAGCCTCTAGTTCTAAGGAATTAGGTAAGTGAAATGTCACAAATAACAATACTTATGAACCCTAGGTTTCCTTTTATTATTGTTATTTAATTTGTCTTTTTATGTTGTTGTGGTTACCTTTTTGTTCGTATTTATTTGTTTTCTATATGTATATGTTTTATATTTAAGAAAAAATTTATTTAAAAATAAAAAATAATAACTTTTCAGAATCGAATAATTATATTTCCTAAGACTAAAAAACAAACATTGTTTTTTAGATTAATTTAAAAATATTCGGTTAGTGTTGTTTGTTAGCCTTGTTATATTTTATTTTTGTTTGTATCCTATGAGCGGCCATACTGTAATAAAAAAAAAAGATCTCTTTCAGCCTTGAAGAAGACGACAAATAAATCGTCGAAACGCCGGCCAATTTTTAAAAAACTGAGGTTTGATTTATTTCCCTAACCCGCTTAACACCATCTTGAATTTAAATTGAGGGACGCTACTTTCACACGCCATTATTTATTTATTGCCTACAAAATTACAAATGTACTAAAAAAGTAAGCAAAAAAATGGGGTCAAATCTAATAAAAAAAATTTTAAATTAAAATTCACTGGCTAATATCCAGGAGCCAGTGGCAAAAGCTCTGAGAATTGGTATTAAGGAATGTACAGAAACTTGTGCATGAAAAAAAAAACATAATTTACTTCCGAAGAAGGTTAAGAAATGTACACGAAAAAATCCAAAGGCAAAAGACTTAAGTTACAATGCAAAAATGTATATTCATAATGCAATTTATGATTTATACACGTCAAAGACTAATATAATCCTTCAGAAACTTTTTAATATTATAGACTAAAAAATATCATCATCACTTAACGACTCTTCCGAGTCGTCCTCAAATGGCGCAATGATCTTTGATGCTATTTCGACATCTAGAACTCGTTCTCGATTCCACCAATCCCATATTAATTTCTCCGGATGTTCTACAGATTTCTAATACTCCGGCGTAATATAATTTAATGAATCTTGCCAAACAATTTGCACTTCATCTGATGTAAGACCATCGTTCACGTGTTTTTCGTAATATGATTTTGCCCCAGCCCATATTAATTCTATTGCGTTAAACTGGCAATGGTATGGCGGCAGTCGTAAAACCTCATGTCCATTTTCCCGTAATATTTCATCTACGGCATATATTGTTGGTTTTTTAATAGATTTTGCCATTAAAAGAAGTTCTAGTTTCAGCATATTGGGTAAAGGATTTTGTTTTTGTTTTATTAGCCAGTCATAAATATCACTTTTCCTCCAGGATGAGGTAGGTTGTTTATTTAAGATTCTTGAATTATAAGATGCATTGTCCAGAATGATTAAAGATGGAGCATCTAAATTTGGAATCAGTTGTTCTTTTAACCAATTTTCTAACAGTTCACAATTCATATTATTATAGTAGTCCATACTTTTGGATGTTGAAGAAAACAGTAAACTTGCACCTGGAAGAAATCCTGTTGAAGAACCGGCATGCAAAATGATAAACCGTTTTCCCGTCCCACATCCCTTTTTTCTCTTGACACTTTTTACAGACTCGTCCTGCCAAGATTTCGAACCAAGTCTCGTCTAAAAATACCACTTTTCTAAATTTTGAATTAACATTTTCCGTGTATTTTTTTTAAAAACTGGATACGCTGACTTGCTAGATGTGGCAACTCGCATAAAAATCTTCGATTACAGTCCTTTTTATATCGAAAACCCAACATTTTTATTAATTTTGACAACGATTTTAGTATAATTTCCAATATGCCTCGATTTTTTAAAACTTCTTTTAAAACTTGAAGTATTTAGTTTTTGATGTGTATAAATCGTAAATTGCATCACGAACATCCATTTTTACATTGTCACTTAAGTCTTCTGTCTTTGGCTTTTTTCGTGTACATTTCTTAATCTTCTTCGGTAGTAAATTATATTTTTTTCACGCACAATTTTCTGCACAGTCCTTATACCGGTTCCCAGAGCTTTTGCTACTGTCTCCTGGATATTGGCCGGTGAATTTTCATTTCCGTAATATTTTATTAGATTTAATACCATTTTTTTCGCTTGTGGATGCAAAAAACCCGAAAATTGTTTTCTATTACTCATTTTGTCACTGACTTGTCAATCTGACTTTGAAGTGACATCGCTCAAAAATTTTTGCAACTGCTGGTATTTATATGTTTATCCTCTTTTTTCATATGAAAATATCATAGGTCTATCTAATTCATCTTCCGGATTTTATGCGGAGGATATGATTACACGTAATAAAAGGAAAACAAACTTAAATAGTTTGTCGTTGATCGTATGTCCCGCACGATAACAATGCTTTTGACTATAATTAACACCTCGGCAAAAATTATCTTTTGCAGTAGTGGGCCCTTGTAGTGGCCGTAAAGCCAGTAATTCCCCTGTCACTACAAATCTTCATCAACAGCTCGTATAAAAATAGCTAACTGGGCTGTGTCAGATAAATCGATACTCTCATCCTTACAATCGAAAATGCTTGAAAACCAGCCAATCTATCAGTCAGTGTACGTCGCGGTAAGCTCACTTTCTCAAACTCTTTCGCATGCACAAAAGTTCTACAACATCTGCTAGCTTGATTACTTCGATGTTTTCGCTGTCTAGATTTGTTCTGTTTCCCTAAATCGGTAATGACTTTTTTAATTTTATCCTTTTTTAACTGGCCAGTTAGTAAATTATATTTAGCGAAATACTTGGTCAAGTAATGCCGCTTCATATTTTATTCTTTTAAAACAGAAATTTCATTGCACAACAAACACATAGGCTTACCACTGTGCATGATAAAAAAATATTCATCAGTCCATTTGTTTTGGAATTGACGACATTCTGTGTCCACTTTCCGCTTTTTTAAACCAGACATCTTAATAGATTTTTTTCTTCTGAGCTGAATTTGTTTCAATATTCCCCGCGTCTTTTCTTATCACTTGTTAAGAAGTAATGAGTTGAAACGCGCGCTAAGCAACTAGAATACTCTCGAATCAAGAGTCTCGATCGTACGCGAACATGCGATGTGAGCGCTCAGAGCCGACTGTTAATCATAACGCAACGCTCGGAGCGCTTCAAGGTCATCGGGCGGATTCCCGAATTTTTATCTCTTTGTCTCTTTCTAACTATTTCTGACTCGACCTGCGGCGTTCCACTGCTCACGCTTAATAAAATTATTTATCGATTTTAGTCTTTATGATTTGAAGAATACAGTTTTAGGTTGGTTGACAGTAATTACAAATAAATTATGTGTGCCAAATCTTTATTTTTTTTACGCGTTATTTAAAATTTCTGAATTTCTCGCGGGCCGCATTGGAGCTGATGGAAGGCCGGCTCCGGCCTAGGGGCCGGGGGTTGCCCATATATAGTCTAAATAATGAGAATTAGATGGTTGCTTAAATGGAAAGTGGCCTAATCTTTCGTGATTAATAAATTCCTGGATTTGTCCTTGCAAAAAATAAAACTTCTTTAACGAAGTTTTTTTTGTTGGGCTGAAATATGTTTTGCAAAGGCATCATATTGATCATCGAGTTTGTTTTCGTTTTCGTTAACTATTTCTTTTAGGAACTCTATTGCTTTACCAACGCCGCGATGCTTGTTGGTTCACTACATTTAAAATACTGAGGTGTAGATGGTGATTCTGGTGGGACAGTTTCTTCAGCGGCAGTTTCGGCAGTTTCTTGGTGTGTTACATCCTGAAAAAATATGCTTGTAAATAGAAATATAAAGGGTGTCCTAAAATTCGCTTCAACATTTTAAGGGGTGATATAAAACCAAAAACTTTTCATTCAAGGTGTTACGACCGCTACTAGACTTTTAGTCTTATCAGAAAAAAATAACGCTCTTGACTTTTAGCAAAATCGATCAAAGGGTATTTAAGATACCTACATATAAACAAATATTTTAAAAAAATATTTAACACCCCTATCTTAAAAAAGTATGCATTGATGTATGTATGCATGTTTTCTTAATATGTAGAATCACCCTTAAAATTATTGGAACGGAATTTCGGGACACTCTGTACGTACATTTCAACGTTTATATTTAAATATGGTAATTCAGAAATAGTAGTAATTTTGTATTTTTTTGCAGGTCCCCCTCAACAGAAGAAGATTGGAATGTTATTTAGGCACTGCGGAATTTTCCTCATTGTTGTGATGCCATAGATGGCAAACATGTTCAGTGGCAACGGTGCAAAGATGGATCAGAATTTTACAACTACAAAGGGACTTACAGCATAATTTTATTTGCATCAATTTACACAATGTGTTGTTTCAAATATATAGAATGCTAATTGCAGAGCAAATGACATTACGATATTTAGAAATTCTACCTTGAGCGATGTTAAATGAAATGGATATCTAAATTTTCCACCAAATTCCGATATTTTCGGTGATGATGCATTCCCCTTGAGGACAAATCTGCTAAAACCGTACCCCTAACGTTAACTTACAAACAAAAAATATTCAGTTATCGTTTGCCACGTGCTCCAAGAGTTGTAGAAAATGCTTTTGGTATTTTAAGCGCAAGATTTCGGTTATTTCGAGGGGTAATTAGGGGATATTAAAAATGGTTTCTGGTATTCAGAAGGTAAAGCACTACAGGCAGTGAGGCATTTGATAATTAACAACCATTCACAAGCTGCGATTTTTTTGCGTGATAAGTACGCAGATTTTTCCGGGAAAGATGCTGTACCTTGGCAAGATAAAATGATGGTTTATAATACAAACTAAATTAAATTACACAATTTAGTTATATTAAACGATTTTTAAAAACACTTACCATGTTGTTTGTTGTTTCTATCTTTATGACCGTAAAAACCGATCTGCTCTGGCAAACCACATAAGCTTTGGCTTGTATAAATCTTTAGTATACTTCCACTTTTTATGACTTTAAAGTTTTATTCACTTCTGGTCTATAAACTTTTTTATTGTTTTTATCTTCTCTTTAAGTATGTTCATGTCAATGTTTTCAAATCCTGATTCTTGTAACTCCTTTAAACATTTTTCAAATGCGTTTTCTTGTCTTCATTTATTCATGTGTTCTTTTAACTTTATATTCCACAAAATTTTATATTTTTCGAATATGTTTAAAAATGAAATTACCTGATTTCCATCCCACTTATTCATTGTAATAGAACTTCTACTTGTCCGGACCCATTCACAGTAGTTCAAACTCAAAAAGTAGAAATAAAAATCCGACTTAGTGGTCCAGGGTGGGCAAGTGGACCGCCCCCCCCCCTCTTATAGGCTTCCACTATATAAACTTACTAATCTGAAAATTTTAATAATAACTATAAAATAGACGATACATAACAACAAATGATATTGCAAATGTAATGTAACTGAAAAGTATGATTGGGACCTTATCTGGTTCAAAACCATATTATGTCGTAGTACCCAGGCAGCTAAGGCCGTAAACAGACAAAAGAAGAAACGACATTAATGACAGTTTGTGTTTTCTTGACGTGTACCAACGTCGCGGTAATTATGATTTATCTGCTAGTTGATCCTGTATTTAGGTTCGCGTCGCGCATTAACGATTTGTTTTTTTTTTTAAGTGATAACTGTAACTTATGTTAGAAAAATAACTCAAACGAACGTTAAAGTCTATATTGAGCGGATACGGCAGTTATTTCAAGCAATGCCTCCTTGCATAGGTTAACACGGACTGTTTTTCTTTCGCATGTCTCCGCTCTCCACAAGCTTCACACCTTGAGATCTCATAGCACTTGGTTCTGTGAATCACAGTGCTCTCACAATGACCAAATATCGCAACACTTGCGTAAAGATGTTCTGATTGTTGTGTCGTGCGAACGTGCGTTTGATAGTGTTTGGTACAGTTAACAATTAGGTAAATATACATAGGTATATTATATTAAATAGGTAAATGGCTGTATATTATATTAAATAGGTAAAGGGCTATCCAGCATAAAGTGAACACCCCTAGATTTTCTTTTAACAAACATTTTTTAAAAAATTTAAGATAGCCAGTTGAGTAAACCGATGGAACAAAAATTAATAAATAATACCTCTTTCTTAGTTCTTAGATTTTCTTGTTTACGTTACCGCCGTGGCCGGCATACGTGCTTGAAGGTGTTTATGTAAGAATGAATGACGGCTTGTGTGCTCTAATATAGGACTGCATTTTTAAGCTTTTGTCAGTTCTCTCTTTCCTTGCTTTTTGTGTTATCTTAAACAAAAGACAAGAAGGATTTCATAATTAAAATTCAAATATCTTTTATTTCACTGTCCATTTCCTGTAACTAAGGAATTTGAAAAATGTTTTTTAAAAACTAATTAGATTTTTTGTATAAGCGCTCTGATAGAAAATGTATTTTATATAAATTGAAATAGCCTATTTTTACAGCTATATGTTCATTGTCTGTCGCTTTGTATTCTTTAATCAACTTTCCATTTTCCAGCTCTTCATCAACTTTAACACTTTAACTACGTCATCTACTTCATTCAATTCACCTACGTCATCTACTTCAACTACGTCATTTAGTTCACCTACGTCATCAACGTCATCTGTTTCTTCATCTGAAGACAAACTTGCCGTTTTTCTAGAACGTGTTTCCGGTTTATTAAAATCAGCTAGAGTAACTTCCTTTTCCTGGTAAAACATTGATTTTTTTCCCTGTCTTCTGAACTGGCTTATTTTCTCAATATTGACTTTCTTCTAAATACTCCTTAAACACTTTACTCCGTTCGTGATTCTTCCCCTCCTCCTCATTGTTTATTTCATCATTTGATGGATGTTTCATTAAAACCCTGGTAGGCTGACAGGGTCTATCTGGAAAATTCCCGAAGCTCGAAATCCGTACTTGATATTTTCGTTCAGTCTTGTGTGAATAGAATCTAAAGTTAAATTTAATAATTTTTGAAATTCTGACTTAGTTGTAAAACTCCCTTGTTTATTAACTTCAAATTTGTTAAAGATTTCCTCCATTGTTTCTTGAGGAGACCGAAAAAGGCTACATCTAGGGGTAGCAGAAAAGTAGAATTTGGGGGAATAGTATAAACATAATATCATTATTAGTACATTCTTTTTTGATAATTGACGTCTATACATACGACCACAATGATGCCCCACTATCTCCACACTTTCGAACTCACAGCTCTGAAAAAAAAATTATTATCAAAGAAAACAGGTAAAAAATCAATGTGGGAAAAAGAGAAATACAAATTTTAGGATCTCTTATTTATTCTGTATTTAATTTTTTAAAAATTACATGCGAACGAATCAAATATCTGTAGCATTAATATTTGCCAGTAATTTGATTTTCGGGTCAAATATAGTATATTCATAACATGGATATTTTCGTTTAAAATAATCAATCTTGAAAAGGTCGATTCAAGATCCTCATCCCTACGAACTTGTATAAACAATAACGACTGGGTAATATAAAACATAAAATATGAATATTATTACGTCCGAACTCACACCACGAAAAAAAAATATATCAGAACAGTATTTGAAAAATATGAAAATAATTGTTGGTTATGTTTTGATAACATATGTTTCTATGAAATCTAACCGCAATTTTTTTTATTACTATTGTCTGCCAACGTGTGCAGCAGTTATAAGTAAACTTACCAAAAAAAATACTTTTTTTATCGGTATTATTGATGTTTTTTTTTTCAAAACCAATCCAAATATTCATTCACATTTCACATTCACAACACGTTCGAAGAAACTAAGAAGATGTTAAATAATATTGCGAAAGACTTTCAAATATAGCAAGTGGTTCAAATGTCCGAAAAATAGTGGAAGTGTCTCAAGTAGCAAGTACACTTTCCTGTGATTAACACGACAAGATTTGTAGTGGCAAGTCTACTTTCCGCAAATTCGTAGAATTAACATCATTTTGAGTTTGTGAACTAAACTATTTGTCAAAACAACTACAGAAATACTTCTGTTGAAAAGAAAACTGACAATCAAAGTAGAAAAATTCGGAGAAAGACCATAGGCAGAAAATTTTTTAAGTGCGTTATGCCAAACTTGTTCGATGGTTCGAATATGTCCAGGGAAATAATTTGGGCTTGCCCGTGCAATTCGATTGACTTCAAAATGTGAGTTAGGAGTAGGTAGGTAAATGAAAAAAATATCGATATATCGATAGTTATCGGTATGAATGAACAAATGAATTACATATTTACAAAGGTGGGGATAACTTTTCTTTGCTCTTCAATATATTTGGCTTTCAAACCGTCTTGTGATCTATCGGTATTCGGTAGGTAGCAATACCTATCCATAACTTAATTTTATCGACTAGTTTTCACTTATAGATAAGCGGTAGGTAAATTCTATTACCGCCCATATCTCGTGACAACACAACATGAAAAAAATGTGGGAAATGTGGAAAAGCCATAGGTTGTGGGAGTGACATTGACAACTTTCTTGTTTTTTTGATTCTTGGAGACTCACAGAAAGTTTACATTTGTTTTTATTAGAATTTTCCAAAAACTAAGTTTCTTTTTTAAAGTCCCCATTAGTTTAATTTTTATAACTATCCACATATCCAATAAGATAACTGCATCCGTTTATTTTATCATGAGATAACTGTAAATAATCTTTAGTGGGTCTAGTACCTACCATATACTTTTTGAAATACATCCGTTTATAACGATCAAAACTCGCAGCGGGCTGGCAATCCAGGTCGCGGAATTCTCTAGATGGATCCCAACTCTATTCAAACATGGCAAAGTTAGGGCCCTTTTAGCTCACGAACAGCATTTTATATTTAGAAGGGAAAATCAGGATCATACTTAGAACTAGTTGAACTAATATTACCAATCGAATCATAAAATCCACCGGCATCGGTTTATTTTGGTTTATTTCTTGCTTTCTCATTCTTTGACACTGTTGATGGTTTAACGTTTTGTGTCATTAACAATCATCGACGGATGCTACATGGCTCTGCACTCATTTGACATTTGAAAAATAGAATAACAATCCCTGAATCGGCAGTGTTTGGATTCCCTCGTATTTATATTTGCTTTTACGCATATTTTCCTGTTTGAACTCTGTGTTGTAAGCTCAAGAACATGCTAATACCACCGTACAAATAACAAGAAGTAGGGTCACTTATCAATTTACGCGAATCCTGCCGATGAAACGCGATCGGTATTTCCCCTCGCGTCTCGTGCCCGCTGCAGCCAGACGGACATTTATTACCCCGCATTGTTGAACAGAGTGCGTCAATATAAACTGACGACGTGTTACGGTGATTTTGTATAGAGTGACCCCGCAAAAAATATTGATTTCAGTTTCTTTTTATATTGGAAAAACTTTATTATTTTATTAAATATGAGTTATTGTTCAGTAGAGAATTGTTATACTAGAACAGGCAGTGGCCTGCCATTTTTCAGATGCCCTAATAACTAGACTGTGTCCTAAACTGACGGATGAGCATATTTATCCTAATAGTCTTTAAAAAATGAAGATTAAATATGCGACGCAAGTACTTAGCCACAGTACAGTAGCTTTAAATTGGTTTATAGACTTTAAGTTGTTACCCGAAAAAGCAAGACAGCAAATTTTATAGAAAATGTAAATCGCTTGTTTGATATTTTAAATTCCAATCATTTGAATAATTTTTACGTATTTAAGGGAACTAAGAAACAAGTTGATTTCTTACACAAAAGGATATCATTGTTTAAATATTTAAAATTTATTAACGAGAAGGGTAAAGAAGTTACCAACATAGTTAAATTTAATTTTGGATGGAGAATGACAATAAAAGGGATATTAGAATTATGGGAAATGTTAAAAGAAAAACAATACGTATTTTTATTGACCAGGCATTTAAATCAGGATTGTTTAGAAAATTTGGAAGACATTAGCGATGTTTTGTTAAACCTATCTTCAGATTTATTTCAGTTTAATTAAACTTCATTTTTTCTACCTGAAATTAAAAAAAGATCGCTTAAACTGTTTACTAAAGATTATCAAAAATTAGAAACCAGTGAAGGAAATTCTTTAATCTATGTAACTGGATATCTTCTGAAAAAGCCCTAATACAGCATTCATGTGATATTTGGGAAAATTATATAAATTTAAATGACTTGGGGGACCATGAAAGTCACTTTATTAATTTGAAAGCTTTTAACTCGGCAAACAAAATTTTCGGGGTTCTAACTGCGCTACCCAAAACAATGGTAGAATACATTAGTGCTTTAGAAACTAAATTTGTTGATAAATTTATTGATTTGGCCTATGAAACTGGTCTAGGTAGTAGGTACAAAACTTAAAATTATTTTTGCTGAAATACCATTTCCTCAACCTTGCAAAAATTTTCCGGTATCCTATTTTATATCTTTGTCTACCAGAGGTCGTATCTATTCCACATTAAAATTTGCAAATAGGGACACTAAAGGTCGAAAAACAAATAAACCAAACCCAAAATTACAAATTCTAAGCAATTTTTAAATTTGAAAATAGTATATGTATGTATATTTTTATCTTTCTTCAATATCATCTAGCCACAGATGTACTGTTAAAACATTAAATGCCAACTTAAAAAAAATTGTGGCGGGGCTACAACTAGGTGATTAAATTATTTGTTTAAAGTTTATTTGGAAGAGTCTCCGGAAATTGGTAGTTTTAACAATATCCTTTTTATACTATAGTTAAAAATTTACTGTTTTAAAAAATGTATTTATATTATTTTATTCCAATTTTTTAAATCAAATCTAACAAGTTTTTAAATACCATTATGGGAAACACATGTATAGGGTGAGTTTGAAACCCACCTACAGGGCTTATTAATACAGATGGAGGAAAAATGTAAATGTAAATGTAAAATTTTAGGGTTTTGTCCGCGCGGCGGAATCCGTTATGAAAGAGGACAAATGCTATTCGCAAATTAGTGTCCAATTCAACTTTTTTAAATGGAACACCCCATATATTATTGCATATCTGCATTCTTCAAAAAATTCTCCATATAAAGCCATATCAGGTTTGGCAACATTTTGCGGCGTTGCAAATATTTACTTTACAATAATAAAAACTTTAAGTAAGTAAGTAAATATTTAACTAACTGTATCAATAGAGCATATTATTTAAGAGGAATCCCATATGGCTGCTATAAATCATAATCGATTAGAATACAGTACATAATTTTAGTAGTTGTTTCCTGATCTTATTTGCCTGTTTTACTTTTGGAATACTTTTACTGTATACCATAAAGTATCAAATGGTTGTTTTATTTCTCTTAGAAAAATTCTAAATGTTAATTATAATTCAAAAGATAAGGGAACGTCAGTTACATTTTTTACTTATTGCCTTTATTGTTGTAAAATATTGTCAAACTTAATGTGGCATCATATAGATAATTAAAAAAAAAATACTTGGGCGATTTTAAGTAATTTGCGACAGTCATTTGTTACCTTTTATAACGGATTCTGGCAGCTCAGAAGAAACCCTAAAACTTTTGTATATACACTTTTTTTCTACCTCTGTTAATAAACTCTGAAGGTGGGTGTCAAAATATAATGACTCACCCCGTACATCAGTTTATACTGTAAATATTAACTTAAAATGGTAATTTAAAAATGATTATCAAAAATATGCATTTTTAACATATTTATCATATAAAACATGCCAAATTAAGAAAAAAGTTTCATATGAACATAGGTCCGAAAACCCTTTGTTGTTGAGATAAAGGGAGAATAAGGTTTACAATAAAACACCCCGTATATCGAGAACTAAGCATTTGCGGACCTATGTTCATATAAAACTTTTTTTCTTAATTTTGGATGTACTATATGCTAAATATTAAAGACGCATATTTTCAGTAATAATTTTTATCCCATATATTTTAGATGGGACTTGGTCTAAGTTCAACACCCTGTATCTTGAAAACCAATGGCCGGATAAGGCTGTGAACATGAGAACTTTTGACAAGCGCATCGAGAACTATATTATATCAAAAAATTAGGAAAATCTATCGATCTATCTATCATAAAAAACCTGCGAGGTCCTTTCGGTAAAGAAATGGTAGATGAACATAAAATGATACATGTGTGTTGTAGAATATCCGTGTAGCTTTAGCTCTGGAGGATTTTGTCAATATTATTTTAAGCTACACATATCGTCAATCCAACGATCATTTATGGTTTTAAAGGTACACTCGAACATTTTTTAAAAACCAGTTTGGTAAAGTGAAATTTTATGTTATTTCTAGTTTTAATTGTAATTAAATATTGTTAGTTTATAATAACATTAAATGAATATCATGTTAGCCTAAGGCAACAATAAATCACAGATCAAAAATTTATTAAATATCTAGTCAAAATTATATATTAATTAAACATGTTATTAGAAATAACAAACAATGCTAATTTTATTTTTTTTGTCAAAGCTATGTATGCTAATGCCGGCATTTAACAATAAATTATTGTGAACTCATATTATAAGTTTTATTAAAACATTCCTATAAACATATATTAGTTAGTTATTCTTAGTCGGTTCTAGCACTTACTTTATATATAATTTTTATATTTCTGTACTTTCAATCTCACACATTAAACAAACATTCTTATAGTACAACCCTCGTAAAATAGTTTGCCTGCTTTCCTCGCGAACTGGCCTTGTAATTAAAGAGGCCGGTCTTGGCGTCGCACATTCCAAGAGACACGCCTCCGATGTCGGGCCTGCTTTAACTTGAAAACAACAAAGTGCCGCCAAGATGTAAAACTACTAGGCCTTATTTGTACGGTGCTAATACAGTACAGTAAACTATGCATTTCTACCAGTTCAATATAAGAAATTAAACTATATAAGTTCCAATTAAATACCACTAATCAATAATTGAGATTTTAATTATTTGCTCATTTTTAAACTAAACAGACCAGTGAAGAATTGATAACAATAATAATAATAATGACAAAGATTTAGCAAAAATTATGAAAAAAACGTTCCCACAGAAATCCGGCGCTACTCCGCCCCTGTATCGATTTTGCTCTCCACCCCACATGCTGTCAGCTCAGCTGTGTTCAACGAATTAATTATTTGTTGTGTTTTGGCGGTCAGAACCGAAAGAATAGTACTTTCTGAATTATGTAAATGCCTATTTGTTATCGGAAAAAGAGAAGCTTTGTGTTCTCCAGTTTTGGGTAAGTAGACATTAAGACGGTTAGTTTTTCTTGCAAAGCACGTTAGAGACAGAGAGCGCTTTGGATTTGGAAGCCTTTGTTTCCAGTAGCGGCGAAAGTTTCGTTATTATAAGTTATAGCATTGTATAAGGAAATCTTAAAACATTTGCAGAAAGTTTTTTGGTTAAAAAATAATCCTAACCGATATTAATAAAGTTAGTCACCCACGTGATACAGGTGTCATTTTTTTTAACATGGCAAAAAACTTTTTTTTTCACAATATAATGGTTCTTTTTTTATTTTATATCTGTTGTTTTGTTGTTTTTAATTACATATCACACGTTTGGTACAGTATGATAATTATTATTTAAATGGCTTTTAAGTGAAAAACGGCTCAAAATAGGTATAGAAACACATTATATGGACAAGTTCGAATTTTGCTGCCTTGAACGAGGTAATAATAAATAGATCGCCCCATTAAAAAAAGTGAATTCCAGACACTTTAATAAGTTGGCAACAAACTTTTTCTGGACCACCCTGTATGCCTCAACTAAGATATGAATAAATGATCAAAATGCTTTAAGGCATTGATTAACCACAAACCACAACCTAAATTTCAGCTTAAAATTGTTCTTGAGTAAGGAGATATTAAGGTTTTATCGAGGCCCATTTTTCGTTAAAAAACTGAATACCTATCAATTGTTATCTCAAAAACCGCTACAGACAGACATAGGAAAATATTTAGGAAAGTTAGTTTCGTAGTATTCCAAAAATTAAAAAATAGCAATGTTTGCCGAAAATAATTTAGAACGATAGATCAGAGCTGTACCAAAGTTTCAAAAGTATCGTTGGTCAGTTCTCCATAAACTTCTAATATAACATCGAACGTGGAACACCCTGTATTTAGGATAAAAAAACTAAATTTATATAAATCTTGAAAAAATCGTTACAAAATTGTTTAATAAACTGCGCCTATACCGAACAAAATCGGGTAACACTAATTTACTTAAAACTTGAAGGTAAAGATATCCTCGGAATTTTAAAGTATTTTATGCCAATTTTCTTCAAAAATGCGACTTTTTTTTCAAAAAATCATATTGCGCATATTATTATCTTAATTTATTTGAATTATTAAATTTTGAATTGGGAAGTAGATGAGCTTAAGATAAAGAAGTAATTTAAATGGGGTATTTTAGTACCTACGTTTTTGTGCAAATTAATTTAGAATCCTCATTTTGATAATAATATATTATATTGTAAGCTTGTATCCAAAAAAGTCGGTAAAATTACCTTTACCTTTAACGTCCCTCGTTATGAATTTTTTCCTATATTTGAAATAGTGAAGTATGACCCTCCCTATTTAGTTCCACATAGAGCCATTAAGTAATATATATAAATTATATTTTCTTCAATTTTTGTAAACACAAGGAAGAGGTGGGAATTTGAGATTAAGTTCCTTTATAGATTAATTTTACTGAATTACCTTAAAGTAAGTAATTTTTTAGTACTAAATTGTATTTCTAATATTTCTATTAATAATTAAGTTGAATCTCGTATGCCAGGAATAATAACTTTCTAGATATAATAATATTGCCCTCAGGGTGACACTGACCAGCGTGGAAAAGAAATTTGATTTGAATATTTAAATAAACTGTTCAAAAAGCTGCAAAACTTATTTCCTTTGAATTAGGTTCGTGTACACGGACATGCAAAACCAAGGGTTTTTGAGTGCCACTACGGAGCGTCACGCTAAAGCGACAGTTTGGAGTGGGATAGACCTAATTTAATGACCGGTAATTTGATAACCAGCAAAAAAGAAAAACGAATATCCGTAGGTTTTAAAAATCCTAGAGCTACCAAAACTGGCACAAATCTTTACTAGAGCAAGCAGCATAAAATGCCTGAATATCAGCATTCTAGCCCCTCAGATTGAGGCACTTCCCTCTTTCAATTTTTCATAAAAAGTCAATGACCGGGGATTTAAAGTAATCCTAGAGCTAGCAAAATTGGCACAAATCTTTACCAGAGCAAACAGCATTAAACGCCTGAGTATCAACTTTTTAGCCTCTCAAATTGTGGCACTTCCCTCTTGCAATTTTTCATAAAAAGTGAATGACCAGGGGTTTAAAGTTATCCGAAAGCTACCAAAATTGGCACAAATCTTTACTCGAGTAAGCAGCATAAATCGCCTGAGTATCAACATTCTAGCCCCTCACATTGAGGCACTTCTTTCTTTCAAATTTTCATAAAAAGTGAATGACCGGGGGGTTTTAAAGTTATCCTAGAGCTACCAAAATTTGCAAAATCTTTAATAGAGCAAGAAACATAAAGCGCCTGAGTATCAACTTTTTATCCCCTCAAATTGAGGCACTTCCCTTTTGCAATTTTTTATAAAAAGTGAATGACCGGGGGTTTAAAGTTATCCTAGAGCTACCAAAATTGGCACAAATCTTTACTAGAGTAACCAGCATAAAACGGTTCAGTATCAACTTTCAAGCTCCTCAAATTGAGGCAGTTCCTTCTTGCAATTTTTTATAAAAAGTGAATGACCGGGGGTTTAAATTTATCCACAAATCTTTACTAGGGCAAGCAGCATAAAAAGGCTGAGTATCAACTTTCTAGCCACTCAAATAGAGGCATTTCCCTCTTGCAATTTTTCATAACAAGTGAATGACCGGGGGTTTAAAGTTATCCTAGAGCTACCAAAATTAGCACAAATCTTTACTAGAGTAAGCAGCATAAAACGGTTGAGTATCAACTTTCAAGTCCCTCAAATTGAGGCACTTCCCTCCCGCAATTTTTTATAAAAAGTTAATAACTGGGGGTTTAAAGTTATCCTAGAGCTACCAAAATTGGCACAAATTTTTACTAGGGTAAGCAGCTTAAAACGGCAGATTATAAATTTTCAAGCCTCTCAAATTGAGACACTTCCCTCTTTTAATTTTTGATAAAAAGTGAATGACCGGGGGTGTAAAGTTATCCTAGAGCTACCAAAATTGGCACAAATCTTTATTAGAACAAGCAGCATAAAACGGTTGAGTATCAATTTTCAACCTCAAATTGAAGCACTTCCCTCCTGCAATTTTTCATAAAACACATTCACTAATGACCGGAGGTTCAAAGTTATACTAAGGCTACCCAAATTGATTGAAATCTTCACTAAAGCAAACAGCATAAAATGCCTCAGTATCAACTTCCTAGCCTTTCAGATTGAGGCACTTCCTCTTGCAATTTTTAATGAAAAGTGAATGACTGGGAGTTCAATGTCATCCCAAAGCTACCAAAATTATCTTAGATCTTCACTAAAGCAAACAGCATAAAATGACCCACTATCAACTTTCATGAAAAGTGAATGACCGGGGGTTCAAAGTTGCCCCAGAGCTATCAAAATTAACTCAGATCTTCACTAAAGTAAACAGCATAAAATGACCCAGTATCAACTTCCTAGCCTTTTAGATTAATGCACTTCCCTCTTGCAATTTTTAATAAAAAGTGAATGACCGGGAGTTTAAAGTCATACTTAAATCTTCATTAAAGCAAACAGCTAAAAGGTGGATCAGTATCAACTTTCTAGCCTCATAGATTGAGGCACTTCCCTCTTGCAATTTTTCAAAAAAAGTGAATGACCAGGGGTTTAAACTTATCCTAATTTTGGTAGTTTTAGGATAACTTTAAACCTCTGGTCATTCACTTTTTATGAAAAATTGCAAGACGGAAGTGCTTGAATCTGAGGGGTTAGAAAGTTGATACTCAGTCGTTTTATGCTGCTTGATTTAGTGAAGGTTTGAGTCAGTTTTGGTAGTTTTGGGATGACTTTAAACACCTATTTATTCACTTTTTATAAAAAATTGCAAGAGGGAAGTGCCTAAATCTCAAAAGCTAGAAAGTTGAAACTGGCCCATTTCCATGTTTGCTTTATTGAAGATATCAGTTAATTTTGGTAGCTTTAGGATGACGCTAAACCCCCGGTCATTCACTTTATATGAGAAATTGCAAGAGGGAAGCGCCTCAACCTGAGGGGATACTGGTCCATTTCATGCTTTAGAATAACTTTATGTCCCCGGTTATTCACTTTTTATGAATAATTGCAATCTGAAAGTTGATATTCGGTCATTTTATGCTACTTACCTAAGTAAAGATTCAAGTCAATTTTGATAGCTTTAAGGTGACCTTAAACCGCCGCTCATTCACTTTTAACAAAAAATTACAAGAGGGAAGTCCCTCAATCTAAAAGGCTAGAATGTTTATTCCTAGCCGTTTTATGATGCTTGCACTAGTAAAGATTTGTTCCAATTTTGGTAGCTCTAGGATAACTTTAGACCCCGGGTCATTCACTTTTTATGAAAAATTCCAAGAGGGAAGTGCCTCAATCTGTGGGGTTAGAAAGTTGATACTAAGTCATTTTATGCTGTTTGCTTTAGTGAAGATTCATGTCAATTTTGGGAGCTTTGAGATGACTTTAAACCCCCGGTCATTCACTTTTCAGGAAAAATTACAGTAGGGAAGTGCCGCTATTAGTGAGGTTAGAAAGTTGCTACTCAGCTGTTTTATCTTGCTTGCTCTAGTAAAGATTTTAGTAGCCCTAGAATTTTTAAAACCTATGGTATTCGTTTTTCATTTTTGCTGGTCATCGAATTACCGGTCATTAAATTAGGTTTTTCCTTTGAGGGTGTACTCTCCTAACATGTGCAGTATTAAAAATAGCCAAACCCGTACATGAGAATTAACGGCTTGCAGTGAAGAGTTTAAAACTCTGTGAAAGTTCAAAAAGGGCTAAGGGCTACATGCCATATATTTCTCTGTAGTTTCCGACAAATTTCGTGTGCCTGTTTGTGTTAAAAAAAATTATATTTTCAAAGCAAAAACTAAAAACGCGGCAGTAGCTTGTTTGTATTTTATGGTATTTTTCACGAAGAAAAAACAACAGGGTCAGTGGCGTAACAAGACAACGTGGGTCCCTGGTGCCAAATTGTAAAACCGGGCCTCCTCCTCTCTCTATAATAGTACATGTAAATAAAAAAACATTAGATTTCATGAATCGAAAAAAATATCGAAATCTTGTTTTAACATTCAGAATAGCTCCAGCAAATCAGATAGGTATGATAGAAAAATGAAATAAGGTTTTATATCAACCGTAATATATTCCGTATAAACTATTCTTAATAAACTTAACAAAAAAAGGAAACACATAGACAAAACAACATTCTAAAGTATAACAATAATTCTAATTACACCGACTTACGATTAAACGACTGACTGGTATTATTTTTATCTATAAATTGAAAAAAGTTGTCTATTTTTACATGCTTTTTCAATTTTGCTTCATCATCAAGCTTTTTTTCTTTTAGCTGCTCCCGATTGCTATTGTCATTTTATCATAACTACAACGCTGAATACTCACAAAACAAAATATAAAATCAGGATCACTGCAGTTATACGCCTGTCTTAATATAGCAACCCAACACAGAATTGAAAAAACTAGCACCCAAAGCCATTACCGCATCTACAACTTTTGGGGCCCTAGGCCCGCTTGAGATTACGGGCCCCTATCGGCCCTATCCCCTAAAAGCATTGTAGCCAGTGCCGGATTAATTATTTTCACCCAAACGTATTTCAAGACCAAAAGCTCGTGGGAAAAATTGACGACCGAGAAAAAAGTCCTCTCTTCCATATAGCAGGCACTTATCCCCTCTTTTAATATATAACATAAAAAATTAGCACCCCAAGCCATTACCACATCTACAACTTTTGGGGCCCTAGGCCCAGTTGAGATTACGGGCCCCTATCGGCCCTATCCCTTAAAAGCATTGCAATATTTACGGTCCCCAAACTCGTGGGAAAAAGTGACGACCAAAAAAAAGTCCTCTCTTTCATATAGCTATGTATATTTGTTCCCTCCTTTAATATAATAATTTATAAAAATTACCTACTTACTATAAAATGAAACAAGGAAAATTATATAAACTATTTTTGTTGGAGCAAGGCGGCGGCGGATCCTCTTTTTGACTATGCCCGAGCCTAATGGGTAATGCGGCCCCGCCCAAAGCAAATAGCAAATAATTTTAAATAAACTATCAGTTCAGTAATTATTTTGCATATTGGCTACCTATTCCCCGTAGAAATTTTGTTAGATTGACCTTTATAAACGTAAAGCGGTTTTTGTCGTCTATCAATAAAAGTCGCTTAGTTTTGTAAATATAATTTCCTTACTTAAATGTGCGCTTTTATAAATCGATAGTTTTTAGTTCTATCTATAGTTCTAATACGATAGTTTTTTTCTATAGACTTTAACCGGGCCGCCGGGCCCCCAAACGCTCGGGCCATGATGCAACTGCACCACTCGCATCATTGTAGTTACGCCACTGTCTGTTACGTCATGTTTAATTCGTGCCAGTTTATCCCTATATCATATTTAATTTTTCCGCAAATTTTAAGGTCAAGGATTTTTTTTACGTTGATTTAAAAAAATCATTTGGCCGTGGCGCCGCGGTTTTGTTCCGCTATCTTCAATTCGTATCACAACTTTGCCAGTTTATCTCTATATCACATTTAATGCTTGCACAAAATTTGAAATTAATCTAATAACTAGTGTTTTCAGGCGGATTTTTTTAAATAATTTCTTAGGCTGCCATTTTGTTTTGCTTTCTTATATTCAAACCAAAATGTTACTAGTTCTTTCCTATATAACATTGGATTTTTGTGCCAAATTTGAGGTAAATTGGATAATTAGTTTTTTCAGTAATAATTTTTTTAACGTTTCACTAGGCCTCCATCTTTTTCCGGCATATTGGATTTTTACTAAAATATTACCAGGTCATCCCCATATGACTTTCAACTTTTCACCGAAATTTGAAGTACTCTGATAAGTAGACAGACAAATCGACAGACGGACCTACGGAATTGATAAAACATTTTTTGATATCTAGAGACGCTAAAACGTGAAAATATGTAAAACCTGAGATGATTTTTTCACGATTACAAATATTATATTTAGCGGCCATTTTGTTACGTCATCTTGAATTAGTACAATAGTTTTACTAGTCCATCTGTATACCACAAATATTATTGTTACACAATTTGAAATCAATCCATTAAGTAGGTTTTCAGGATTTTTAAATACTTTATAACCCGTCATTTTGTTCCGCCATTTTGGATTCGTACCAAAAGTTGACCAGTTAATTCCTACATAATACTTGATTTTTTTGCAAAATTTGAGACAAAATTGAATAAGTAGTTTTTTAGTAATAATTTTTTTAACATTTCACTAGGCCGCCATTTTGTTTTGCCATATTGAATTTTTACCAAAATGTTACCAGATCATCTTCATATGACCCTTAATTTTTACCGAAAATTTGAATTCAATCGCTTAAGTAGTTTAAGCTACGCCGTGAACTGACAGACAGACAAACCGAGGGACGGACTGACGGGATTGATAAAACATATTTTTTGGCATCTAGAGATTCTAAAACGTAAAGATATGTAAAAACCGAGAGGGCGATTTTTTCACGATTACAAAATATTTTATTTAGCCGCCATCTTGTTCCGCCATCTTGAATTATTACCACAGTTTTACTAGTTTATTTATATACCACTATTATTTATGGCACACAATTTGAAATCAGACCCTTAAGTAATTTTCCAGGCCGAATTTTTAAATATGTTAATAAGCGGCCATCTTGGATTTGTACCAAAATTTTACCAGTTGATTCCTACATAACACTTGGTTTTTGTGCAAAATTTGATATACATTGGATAAGTAGTTTTTTAGCAATAATTGTTTTAACATTTCACTAGGCCGCCATTTTATTTGCCATTTTCGATTTCTACCAAAATGTTCAGGTCATCCTCATATGCCCTTTAAGTTTTAACCAAAATTTGAAGTCAATCGGGTAAGTAGTTTTTTAGCTATGCCGCGACAGACAGACAGAGAAACCGACGGAATTGAGAAAACATCTAGAGACCTGAAACGTAAAGATCTGAAAAAATCTCGGAGGGTGTTTTTTTTACGAATACAATACTCCCCTTTTACGAGGGAAGTAATAAATTCAATAAGTACTTTTTGCATTGACACACCGTTAATCTAAAGTCGCTATCGTGTAGAGAAGGAACAACCAACAACCAATTGGCGCGCGGTTTACCGCTGGTATATAGTTAGTGGTATTACTGCTGGTATTAGTGGAATTAGTAGTATTACTATTTGAATTATTGGCCTTAGACATAGACATAGATGGGGAGCCCGACAATGGCAGCACTTAGGCTCACTGGGGCCCATTGTTCTATCCCCCCAAGTAGGCGTAACAGGCCAAGAGCCCACTCCTTGTTAGAAAGGAAAGGACTCTTTCAGGTCGTGCATGTCCTACAAGCTCGGGTTCCACATAGGTGTCACCCAAGCAGAACAGTCTCGCTTTGACTAAAGCGTCACATCGACAGACTAGATGCTCGGTAGTTTCATCTAACTCAGCACAAAACCCTGCAGTATGGATCGTTATCGAGTCCAATCTTATGCAGGTAATATTTCACCTGCGAGTGGATAATTACTCCGGTTACGACCCCGGTAATGGTTCTGTAAGGTATAAGTCTATTAGATTCAGAACCGCTATAAGGGCCTGATATGAAGACCTTATACTGTCTGAGTCCTGCTAGCTCGTACCGTTCGGCACGGAATTCCTCGACAGTACGATTCTTAATCCTAGCCTTGACAGCCGAAGGAGCAATTCCAAGAGCAAGTTCCTGCCCAGCGAAAGCAGTGTTGCTACGTTCCCGAGCCAGCTGATCCGCCTCCTCATTACCCCCCATTGCCCTGATGGCCAGGCACCCAAATTAGACCAACCCTATTGGACTCACACAGCCTCTCTAGGGCTCTTCTGCATTCAAGTGTTAGCAGCGAATTGACACTGTTGGAGGACAGAGCCTTAATCGCGTCTTGACTATCATAGCATATATAGATATGCTTGTCGCGATATCCTCTGGAAAGGTTTTCCTGTACACAGTCCAAGATTGCTGTAATCTCAGCCTGATTATTGGAATTAATGGTATTAATAGTAAAATTAGTGGTATTAATACTGGGATTAGTAGTATTAGTATTGGAATTAGTGGTATTAGTGGAATTAGTGGTAAATTACACTTGATTTTTGTGCAGAAATTTAAAATCAATTGAATAAGTATTTTTTCAGACCGATTTTTTTGAACATTTAATTAGGCTGCCATTTTGTTTCGCCATCTTGGATTAGGACCAAAATTTTCACCAGTTCATCCTTACCTATATAACACCTGATTTTTGTGCAAAATTTTTAAAATATTAAACATTTTATTAGGCCGCCATTTTGTTCCGCCACATTTGTTTTTGTTACGTCATAATTAATTTTTGTGTCAGTCAATTGAATAAGATTATTTTTACGTTGATTTAAAAAAAAATATTTGACATCTTGAATTCACACTTCAATTTTACCAGGTTATCTCTATATCACACTTAATGCTTGCACAAGATTTGAAATTAATCTAATGGGTAGTTTTTTTCAGGTCGATTTTTTGGATATTTTATTAGGCTGCCTTTTTGTTTTGCTATTTTATATCCATACCAAAATGTTACCTGTTCATTCATATGTAACACTTGATTTTTGTGCAAAATTTGAGGAAAATGAATAATTACTTTTTTTTAGTAATAATTTTATTAACGAAATCATGGTTCTTGGGATTAGACCGTGTCAAATTGGAATTACTATCCGACGTTTCGCCTTCAATTGCACGAGGCATCTTCAGGGATCTTTACTCCACGATATCTGAACACTGAATGAGCTCGAAGAGATTCAGGCGGGCTTTTATACCCGACTTGTGCTCGCCGAACCTCGCTTTTTAATACATCGTTCATGTTCCTTAATTCTAGTTGATATTGAGCGTCCTGTTTCTCCCACATACACTTCTCCACAGGAGCAAGGAATTGTATACACTCCTTCTGTTTGGAAAGAACGTCCAATCTTCTTATGTGTATTGAAGATTCTACGTATGTTGGACCGCCGAAGTAATCGTCCTATTTTGTCTATAGTGCCATGTATATGAGGAAAAACAACACTACCTAATGGTGGCTCTTTATTATTCTCCTTTGACGGAGTTGGTTTACTATGTCTTTTAATTGAAAGCGTAATATCTTCAGTGCAATAGCCATTCCCTGTGGGAGCTTCGGTCAGTTTCGATGTTTCCGATGTTAAAGAATCTTGATCAGAAATCGAAATAGCTCTGAATACTAGTGCGTTTAAGTATCTATTTGTATGCGTCGGTTTTCTATACACAGAATGTCCTAATGCACCATTTACCTTCCTTTGAACACATACATCTAGAAAGGGAATTGTTCCATTAGATTCAATTTCCATCGTGAATTTGATATTATGATGTTGCTGATTAAGGTGGTCCAGAAATCAAAAGAAATCGGTTATTAACTCACTAGTATTCAGAGCATTTCTGATCAAGATTCTTTAACATCGGACACATCGAAACTGACCGAAACTCTCAGAGGGAATGGCTATTGCACTGAAGATATTACGCGTTCAATTAAAAGACATAGTAAACCAACTCCGCCAAAGGAGAATGATACAGAGCCACCATTAGGTAGTGTTGTTCTTCCCCACATGGCACTACAGACAAAATAGGACCATTACTTCGGTGGTCCAACATACGTACAATCTTCAATACACATAAGAAGATTGTACAATGCTTGCGATCCCCGAAAGATCTTGTACCTTTCCAAACAGAAGGAGTGTATACAATTCCTTGCTCCTGTGGAGAAGTGTATGTGGGAGAAACAGGACGCTTAATATCAAGTAGACTTAAGGAACATGAACGATGTATTAAAAAGAAACAAATTGTTCAATCTGCTGTAGCTGAACACCAGCATAACACTGGCCATTTCATAAATGTAAAGGAAACCAAGGTTCTAGCATCGGTTCCAGGTTTTTATAAACAAAAAGTTAGAGAATCTATTGAAATATTTAAACATACAAAAAATTTCGATAGAGATAGGGGTTACGGTCTACATCACACGTGGAAATCGATCTTAACACAGGGTCACGGTTCGGCGAGCACAAGTCGGGTGTAAAAGCCCACCTGAATCTCTTCGAGCTCATTCAGTGTTCAGATATCGTGGAGTAAAGATCCCTGAAGATGCCTCGTGCAATCGAAGGCGAAACGTCGAATAGTAATTCCAATTTGACACGGTCTAATCCCAAGAACCATGATTTCTTAATTGACCAAAGCCGTGAAAGCTTCCGTTCTATGTTATTTTATTAACGTTTCACTAGGCCGCAATCTATTGGATTGGATATTGGATTTTTACCAAAATATTACACAGACCGAAGGAATTGAGAAAACATGTTTTTCGGCATCTAGGGACCTTGATACCTAAATATATCAAATTATCTCGGAGGGTGATTTTTCAGGATTACAATACTTCCTTTTTTACGAAGGAAGTAAAAAATATTTTATTCCGCCATCTTGAAGTCGTACCAAAACTTTACCAGTTTATCTGTATATCACACTGCAGAAAATTTGAAACTAATCTAATAACTCGTTTTTTTCAGGCCGGGTTTTTTAATATTTTATTAGGCCGCCATATTGGTGTCTTATATTCCCGAAGTCCCTTTTCATTAAAGCTTCCAATACAGCACTCGGAGCTAGTAAAAAAGTCCTTTTTCTATGAAGGCAAAAAGCTCTTTAACCATCTGCCCATGGAAATAAGAAAAATTAATTGTTTAAATAAATTCAAGACAGCAGTAAAGAAATTACTAACACCTGGGTCATATTATACCTTGGAAGAGTTTTATGACACAGTTTTCAACTGAAATATATATATTATTCAAATTTATTTTTATTTTATTTATTATCGATATATATATATATATATATATATATATCATGAAAGTGGCTCTGGTTACTGAACTATTTATTTGATTACAAAAATTCGCTACAACACACTCAATACTTATTTTTACCATTTAGGTCTTCATATTTTAAGAATGTAAGCAAAAACCATTTTAGTGTTTTCCTTTTTATTGATATGGAATTTATTACAAAAAGAGCCAGTTTTGTTTACTTTTTAAGTTTTGTTTACTTTTGTGTAAAATGCCTTTTGTTTTGCCTTTCTCTTTGCATGACAGTAGTTGTCAGTGTCAGTGTTATAGTCTTTTGAATTTCGTTAACTGCATAATACCTAATATCAGAAAAATGGTTCATTTAACAGAAATGCATAAAATAACAATTCTACAAATGATTGGTTATGGAGATAACACACGAACACAAGTGGAAGTTGCTCGCTTATTTCATGAAAAATTTCCAAATTTGCCGCATATATCCCAAGGGACAATTAGTAAAATAGAAAGCAGTTTCGCGAGCTTGGACATGTGAGGCAGATAAAAAAAGCAGCTGCCAATTCAATAAATGATGATACTAAATTGGATATTATGCTTGAGTTTGAGGAAAACCCACATATTTCTAGTCGACAAGCCGCCGCAATGTTCGATATTAGCCATTCGTCGATTATTCGAACATTAAAAGAAAATAAAATGCATCCCTATAAAGTGATACCAACTCAGAAGCTCATGGAAGACGATTATGATAGGAGAACTTATTTTTGTGAACAATGATGGCTATGTTAGATAACAATGTTATTCAATTAGAACATGTTTTGTTTTCGGATGAGTGCACCTTTACACTTCACGGTCATGTAAATCGTCAAAATTGCCGCTATTGGTCTAGGGAAAATCCTCACTGGATCAGCGAAGAACATACTCAATATCCTGAAAAGGTTAATGTTTGGGCAGGAATTGTTAGGGATCATATCATAGGCCCCTTTTTCATTGACGGCAATTTGAATGGCGATAATTATTTAGCACTGCTCCAAAATAATGTCGTGCCAACTTTGACAAATTTGTATCCGGATCCAGCAAACCCACAAGTTCCAGCGAATATGATATGGTTTCAGCAAGATGGAGCACCGCCCCATTACCAAATTAATGTCCGGCAGTACCTCAACGGAATATTTCCAAATCGGTGGATAGGGAGACGAGGATCGATAGAATGGCCAGCGCGATCCCCTGATCTGACGCCATTAGACTTTTTCTTATGGGGACATATTAAAAATGTTGTATACAAAACTAAACCCCTCGACTTAGCTGACTTAAGAAGACGTATAACGCTTGCGATTAGATCGGTCACGCCTGAGATGCTAAATAACGTTAGAAGAAATTTCTATTTAAGATTAGGAATTTGCCAAGACGTTCGCGGCGAGCATATTCAACAGTTCCTAAATTAACTTCTTACTTTTGTTTATACATTATGAAGAAATAAATAATTTTATTTTTTTAATCTTAATTTTTGCAATAAATTTGAAAACACTTAATATTGCTGAAATAGTTGAAGATAGGTATAGGACATTGAACATAAAATATGTTTGGAATCTCCTAAAGAATCCAAAAATTAAATAATATCCGGGGTGTTGCATTTGAAATAAGAAAGTTGGCATTGACCACTGTTACAGGACACACCCTGTATAAAAAGTTTTTATTGGAGAAAATGAGCAACTAAAAATACCAATCGACGGGTCCAAGCGTTTTTCCGAACACGCCCCCATTTATTTATTTTCGAATTTATTCCATTTGGCTGATACACACTGTATATATGTATGTACACACCACTATATTATTTTATTTTATTACCTATATTATTAGTAATATTTTTATTATTTTTATCAAGGCTTTGTTAACAACTTCTAGTTAAAACAATAAAGCTATTTTTTGACTTTGACTTTGACATACCAAAATATTACCAGTTCATTCCTATGTAACACATAATTTTTGAGGAAAATTTGAGGATATGATTATTTTTTTTAGTAATAATTTCTTTAATGTTTCACTAGGCAACCATATTGTTTTACCAAAATTTGACCAAGTCATCCCCATATGACCCTTAATTTGACTAAAATTTGTCAAGTCAATCTAATGAGTGGTTTTTAAATTATGCCGCGAACTGACACACAGACCGACAGACAAACCAACAGACGGACCGACGGAATTGATAAAACATATTTTAGGCATCCAAGGACGCTAAAACCTGAAAATATGTAAAATCTAAGATGGTGATTTTTTCGCGATTACAAATATTTTATTTAGCTGCCATTTTGTTCCGCCATCTTGAATTAGTACCACAGTTTTACTAGTTCATCTCTATACCACAATGAGTTATGACACACAATTTGAAATCAGTCCATTACGTAGTTTCTTTAGGCTAAATGAATTAAATATTTTATTAAGCCGTCATTTTGTTCCACCATCTTGGATGGAAATTTTACCATTTGATTCCTACATAATACTTGATTTTTGTGAGATAAATTGGATAAGCAGTTTTTTGATAATTTTTTAATATTTCACTAGGCCGCCATTTTGTTTTGCCATAATATTGGATTTTTACCAAAATTTGAAGTCAATCGGTTAACTAGTTTATGCCGTGAACAGACAGACGACGGAATTGAGAAAACATGTTATTCGGCATCTAAAGACCCTGAAACGTAAACTTCTGTCAAAATCTCGGAACATGTGTTTTCACGATCACAATATTTCCCTTTTACGAGGGAAATAAAAAATGTCAACATTTCTGAAGGATTTTCGGCTTGCGCCTCGAAAGGCAATCTTTACGGTTATCCGGGAATGTTAAGCTTTTCCTACTAGGTATACAATGTGCAATTTATTCACAGAAGTTAAAATAGAGCTCTGTATAGGCTTGCCTACTGTCGTCTACTGCTTTGCCATTTGACTTTAAAAATTGATTGAATTACGACTTGAAAGCTGTAATTTAATTATATTTCGATTTGAAAGTGGTAATTTTGTTAAATTTCGACCTGCAAGTAGCAAGTTGAAATTTAACAAAATTAGGTCTTGCAAGTCGAGAGGACGCCACAGTGGGCTTAACGAAAAGTGGTCCCGTTCAAACAGGGTATTATTACTGGAATAATAATTATAAAGTAAACTTAAAGATATGATTTAATTTATAATGTAACAATATATATTTTCGCAATATACGCGGGGTAACCCAGATCTAATGAAAAAATAAATGCGAAAATTTAACTTGTGAAAAAGTATTGTAAAAATATATTACGTATAAACTGCTGTAACAGAGGACAATCAAAAATTTTGAACATAGGAGGACTGATCAAAAACTTTAAAAATTAATTTATTACATTATCCCATACAGCCCAACTAATGTTTCGACATTAGAACAAGTCTTCGTATTTTTGCTATAAAAGATATTTTTCAGTTTAAAATCAAATTTTAAAAATGTTTGCAGAAAAAAACTGGATTACTATTATACATTTTAGATCATTTATGAGTTCGGTTTTCAAAATCAGTCAAACCGGTCAAAAATAAATAGCCGGTCATTTTAGGTCATTTATGTCGTCATTTTTAAAAATTTCAGTCACTTTTAAAAATGATCGCTCATTTATGAAAGTGACCCGGTTATTTTAGGTCACTTATACGGTCACTTTTCGAAAGGAGCTTAAGTGACGCCCCCCCCCCACTATAAATACTTACACAAGCAATTTAAAAATTACATAAATACCAAAGAGCATAACTAGTTTGAGTCTGACAAAATGTGTTTGCAATAAATTTTAAAATTATGTTTGGTAGAAACCTTAATATATATATATATATATATATATATATATATATATATATATATATATATATATATATATATATATATATATATATATATATATATATATATATATATATATATAAATATATATTATAACTTACCTTTGTACGCCGTTTGTTTGGGGGGAAGCATCTCCTCATAGGTCTCATCAAAAAGGGTCTCACCAACTAGGGATTTTACTCATGATTTCTTGAAATTATGAGTTTTCTTTCTCTTTTAGCTGTGATTATTAAAATACCTCTGAGTCTTCTTCTCTAAACAAGTTAAGTAAATTATTAATTAAAAAAGTAATTTATAAGTCAAAAAATTGTATTTTCACAAAACCTATATCTGCTAGAGTGTCCAAAGGGTTGAAAATGGCGCTGTATTTTCTAGAAAACATAGCGAATATCGTATAGAATTGCGTTGAAGTTCCGTTAAATTCCTCAAGGTTGAATTTTACTAAAGTGAAACCTTTTAGTTGCGCTTACTTCAAATTCGTCTTCCTATTTTCACACAGAATTTTTTTGCTGAGTGCTGTTCCACCAAAATTAAATTGTTTAAAAAATGCTACTGCTACATTGAGCCCATTACCTAGTTTATACTTTAAAGAAGAATTTTTGGTGGCCAATACCAATTCCTCAACAAGTACCAATAATGGACAATCAACATAAGTTTTTGGAACTTTAAGGCTGCTGGGGGCTAAACGAAATCGTTACCTATCATATAAGGCTTTCTAAAAGGTGGGGCTTGTTGCTATTGTTGTTATTCCCCTTAATCCTGACATGAATTTGGAAAGTCAATTAAATCCTGGCTAGGTGCCTGGCCTAATTAACAATTTAGTTACTTACCTCTATACTTATTTTTTACTTTCCTTGTAGAGGAACTAGGACAAGGTACCGTTAGTAACGTTATCATGAAAAATCACCCCCCCAATTTTCAGATTTTCCCGTTTCATGGTCTCTTTTCTTTCTTTCTTTAAGTGTGCTGGTCGTGGTGATACAGGTGGTCGTCGAGCCGATATTCAATATTGGTTTGATTTGAATGCAAATTACTTCGGGATCTTAATATTTTGGAGTTTTCACTATTTTTGATAATAAGTTTCTAATCTGAAACTGATATTTTGTCAGTTTGGGAAGATTATTTTTACAGTTTTACTTTTACTGATTTCCAAGATGTCTTATCTATGATTGGTGATTGGTGAGACAATTGATTGTTTAAAAAAAATAGAACTTAAACAGTGTAGAGGATTTGACAACCGCGGATGCTTTGCGACGAGCTGACAGCCACAGCTTTATTTCCTCGTCCCCGCCATGCCAGTAGCAAGTTCCATATTTGTTTACACCGGGCGTATTACGTCGTTGTAACCGTTGTAGGAAGCTTTCTTTTCCGGACCTTAACTTTATTTAAATCGATTCGATAAGACTTGGTCAGGCTTGTCTTCTAAATTAGGCAATCCCAAAGTCCGGGGATTCGCGATTTTATGGTCCGGGCTCTCAGCTGTCCGGGCAAATAAAATCTCCCCAAATTCTGTAAGTATGATAATTGTACTATGTTTACTCCATAATTGTACTAAATATTGCAAAAACCTTTTTGAAGTGTAGATTGTTATAATAAAATGATTTCTTTTACATCAGAAGTAAGTTACTGTTTTTCAAAGGTAAATTTTATATATGAATTGTCGGGCCCTAAATCAGGACAAAACTGATTTAATTACTGTTGACGGTTTATGACCCCATACAACTATTTGTTGAAAGTTCCGGCTAAAGTTAGTACGGACTTTTTTCTTCATTCTTATCTTTTTGTATTACTTAATTTTTAAATTTAAAGTTACATACATTTTGATAATTTTATTATTTTTTTAATAAAAGAAAGAAATAACTAAGGATAAGGGATGATATATTTTTAAAGATTTTGATATTTTGTTCCGTCGTGTTGAATTCGTATCAAAATTTCACCAGTTTATCAGTCTATTATACTTGATTAGTTTTGCATAATTTGAAGTCAATGGAACGTAGGGTTTTACTGATTTTTCTTCCCTCGTAAGAGAGAGGTAGGTATTTTAATAGTCAAAAAATCACCCTTCGAGATTTTTGCAGATCCCGAAAAACTAAAAAGATGCCTACCCAATTTATCTCAAATTTTGCGTTTATTTATTAGTTTTTATTTCTTTATTATTGCATGAGTATTATGTAGGAATAAACTGGAAATTTTGGTACGAATCCAAGATTGGGGAATAAAACGGCAGCTTAATAAAAATTACAAATTTAGCCTGAAGAAACAACTTAATGCACTGATTTCAAATTGTGTGCCATAACTAATTGTGGTATAGAGATGAACCAGTAAAAATGTGGTATTAATTTAAAATGGCGTATCAGAATGGCGGCCAAATAAAATGTTTGTAATCTTGATAAAATCACCTTTTCAAGTTTTACATATCTTCACATTTTAGTGTCCACAGATGCCAAAAAATATGTTTCTAACCAGATTGAAATTAAGGGTCATATGGAGATGACCTGGTAATATTTTAGAAAAAATCCAATATGCCGGTACAAGATGGCGCCCTAGTGAATCGTTAAAAGAATTATTACCAAAAAAAAATTATCTAATTTATCTAAAATTTTTCACAGAAACAGGTGTTATCGAGAGTGTTATATAGGAATGAACTGGTAAGGTTTAGTATGGATCCATTATACGAAAATAAATAGTGACTTAATAAAATATTTAAAAAATCAGCATGAAAAAAATTCTTATTAGATTAGATAAACTTGTGTACGAATTCAACATAACGCAACAAAATGGCGGTGTGTGTCAATGTAAAAACTACCTATTCTATTTATTTTAAATTATGCCCAAAAATCAAGTGTAGTATAGGTAGAAACTGGTAAAATATTGGTAGGAATCCAATACGATGGAACTAAATGGCGGCATAATAAAATGTTTGAAAAGACTATATGTATGGGTTATTAAATTACCATACCGACAGAAGTTCCGGGTAAAGGAAATTTATCGATTTTTTTATTTATATTTTGAACGCTGTTTATGTAGCAAAATAATAAAAAGCAAGCACAATGAAATCGTGTCGTTTTTGTCACCGTATCTTGGATATTTAGCTTCTATACCCTGGATATTACAAGTTAGCAATCCTAGTTATAAACGTTTTTGTTCCGTCATGTTTGATGCGTATTATCTATGTTCATCTCTATACCACACTTTATTTTTGTGCAGCATTTAAAGTCAAATTGAATAAGTAGTTTTTACACTGATTTATTAAACATTTTTATTAAGCCGCCATCCTGTTGCATCACATTAGAATGTTACCAAAAACTTACCAGTTCATTTCTAAGCCACATTTGATTTTCACCCAGAATCTGAAGTCGTGGGAAAGTAGTTTTTTTACACTGAGTTTTTAAACTTTTTGTTTCCCGTACTTTTTGTATCCCATATCGTATTCGTACCAAACGCTTACCAGTTCATATAACCTACATTACTGCGCAAAATCTCTAAAGTCAATAGGGAAAGTAGTTTTTTTACGCACATTTTTAAACATTTTTTTGTAGGGCGCTATTTTGTTTCGCCATATTATGCGTACCTAGATCTTAACAATTAATATCTACGCCTCACTTGATCTTTGTACAAAATTTAAAGTTAATTGAATAACCAGCTGAATCCAAGGATTTTTTAAACATTCTATTAGCACGCCATATTGGGTTTTTACATAATTGTTACCGGTTGACAGACACACCGACAGAGACCGACAAACATGTAGTCAGAATTCGATAACATGTTTTCCGTCATCTAGGGAGTCGTGCATTTGAAAATATCTCGGAGGTCGGAGAGTGATTCTTTCACGGTTACAATAACTCCCTCTTACTAAGCAGTTAGTACTTACGAGCATTTAATTTACCGAGAAGCCTCTCCTATTAAAATCCCCGATTGGGTCACATGAAGTATTGGCTCATCATAACGTACCTTGCGAACGATCAGTTTTTGGTCCACCCGTTAATCCCTGCTCCGGCGATGATTTATTTTAATTTTTTTAACCATAATTTTTTTTATAGTTGTGTTTTAACAATCTGTTACGTTTTGGTAAGCACTGGCAGGCCTTTTTTACCTCCCTCGTAAAAGGGAAGTATTGTAATAGTGAAAACATGACTCTACGAGATTTTTTCAGATCTTTACGTTTCAGGGTTCCTAGATGACGAAAAACATGTTTTCTCAATTCCATCGGTCTGTCTGTCTGCCTGTTTGTTCGCGGAGTAGCTAAAAAACTACTTACCCGATTGACTTCAAATTTTGGTCAAAAATTAAGGGTTACCCTGGTAACTTTTTCGTAAAAATCCAATATGGCGGTTTGGTGAAATGTTAAAAAAATTAGTATTAGAACTCATCCAATTTATCTCAAATTTTGCAAAATCATCAGGTATTATGTTGGAATCAATTGGTAATATTTTGGTACGAATCCAAGATGGTGGAACAAAATGACGGCTTATTAAAATATTTAAAAATTCAGCCTGGAAAAACCGCTTAATGGTTTGATTTCAAATTGTGTGCCATAACTAATTGTGATATAGGGATCAACTAGTAAAATAGTGGTACTTGTAATCGTGAAAAAGTCACCCCTCTCACTTTTGCATATCTTTACGTTTTAGCGGCGCTAGATGGCAAAAAATTTGTTTTATCAACTTTGTCGTCTGTCGGTCTTTCTGTCTGTCTATCAGTCTGTCTATCAGTTCGCGGTATAGCTTAACAACTACTTCAAATTTTGACCAAAAATTAAGGGTCATATGGGGATGGCCTGGTAAGATTTTGGTAAAAATTCAATATGGCGAAACAAAATGGCAGCTTAGTGAAATGTTAAAAAAATTATTATTACAAAATTACTCATCCAATTTATCTCAAATTTTGCAAAAACCTCTAGTATTATGTTCGAATCAACTGGTAACACTTTGGTACGGATCCAAGATGGCGGAACAAAATGGCGGCTTAATAAAGTATTTTAAAAATTCAGCCTGAAAAAACTGGCTATAACTAAATGCGATATAGGGATCATTTAGTAAAATAGTGGTACTAATTGAAGATTGGCCGAACAAAATGGCAGCCAAATAAAATGTTTGTAATCGTGAAAAAGTCACTTTCTCACTTTTACACATCTAGCCTCGCTAGATGCGAAAAAATATGTTTTATCAACTCCGTCGGTCTGTCTGTCGGTCTGTCTGTCAGTTCGCGACATAGCTTAAATACTATTTATCCGATTGACCTCAAATTTTGACTAAAATTGAGGGTCATGTGGGGATGACCTGGTAATATTTTGGTAAAAATCCAATATGGGTGAACAATGTTAAAAAATGTTTGTTAGAGTGGTATATTATTTGGGGTTAAGATACAATAAAAAAACAAGTCTTTTTAAATTGTCGACGTTTCGGAACTTACTTAATTTTTGCATCCTCAGGACACATAGATTCTATATCCTACATGAAACCCATAGTATCAGTTTTTACCAACGACATGGAAATAACATAGACCCAGTTGTTTACATTTTGGAGGAATCCAACATTAACCCTGGTTTGCCAAACCGTTACTGTGGCCAGATTATAACGGATATCATCCTTTATACTATTACCTAAATAAACAAGGAATTCCAGAAATTCCCAGTATACATATCCATATAGAATATTTTAAAACTGATAATTAAATAGCTTATTATAAATAACTCAAACCAAACCGAATTCCTTATTTCAAGAAATAATGCCCAGAATAATCGGCAACGTCGGAATTCTACCTTTTTCGAGTATACTACAGATTTCTTTCGGGATCATTCGGAAAACGCCGAAGACGGTGACATGATTTTGACCTATTTGATGCGCGGCGTTGTAATTGTTCTAGTTGGTGAAATAAGTGTTTTTCAGAAATCCAAGTGTTTTGTGTGGCTATTTTCAAGAATCTGTTTAAAAAACTTTAAGAAAATGGTGCGAACTTGCTTTATTTGCAGAAAAAGAAACGATTTAAACCCAGAAGTTTGTTTTCGAAGGTAAGTAAGGTTATGTCATACCAGTGCTGTAGTTGCAGGGTAAAATCACCGTCTAATAGCGTTCTTATACTTGCAAATGAAGTATTGTTTTTTTATTGCACATTTCCGTTGGGCTTAAATTAATTTTTTATAACTTCAACTTATCTATAGAAAGTCGAAGACACTGATGATAAACAGAGTACAGCGTTTTGCTAATTTATATATTTGTGAAAAGTCTCCAATATTCCTCTAAAATTTATCAAACCACCTTTTTTGAGGGGTTAATAAACAACATAAATATACTATTTGGTAAAGCATAGGTACTAAATTTTAATTGAGTAAGCTGTAAGACCCACTATTTTATGTTGTCATTAATTACTCAAGGATGGTTTGCATTTTGAATGAAATTTTCAAGGAATATTTAGGGTAGTGTCGGAGTTCTCATATAGTAAGCATATACAAAAAACGAAAATAGCGCAATAGCGGTACTTTTCGATTTTTCATTTACTATAGATTTTCTTTAATGAATTTGAAATGCTTTAATTTATTGCCTAAAAATTTGGTATTTAAAAATAAGTAATCAAATAAGTAAATAAATACCATCCTGAGGTACATTATCCCAACTAGGGAGAATCTGTTTTTATTAGGTGATTTCGGTAATATAAATAATAATATAATATATTATAATGAATGTTAAAAATATTAAACATCTTGTCACAAAATATTTATATTGTCATTAAGTGAAATGTATAGCAGGGAAGGTGGATGGTGGGGTAAATTAAGGGATAAATACGGTAAAGGTATTGTTTTTCATAATATGGTTTTTGTGGTTTTTAGGGACACGAATTTCAATTTTGTATTCATATTAATATTGGGCCATGTTTATTGCTGATTTTCTGTAAATATGATCAGATGCAATACATGTAAAGGTGGTGCATTTTTATATAATATTACTTGCCGTGGCAAACTTTTAAAAGTAGTGGACCCAAATTTTTACCTAACTTCGCGTAAATAGAACTAAAATGTGTTGGAAAAAGGGTGAAATCAAAATGTTTTGAAAAACAAACCCGATTTCAAAAAATAGGTTGCATTAAAAAGTGATAAATTATATTTTATTACATATTTCCTATGAAGCCGGTGATAAGCTGATAAAGAAAGGTATTAAATAAGCATTATACTCTTGGTATAGACATCAAAACACAAAGTGGGTCCATGTAACAAAATGTAGTTTTTTCATCTTTAGTAACAATAGTAATAAGAACTCACCCTGTTATTGGTTGTATTTTGTCATGGAAATGGTTGTTCTTTAATGACTAAGCTTATTGCTAATAATAAATATTGCCACATGAACCATTACATAAATAAGTCTTTTGCAGGCACGTAGCCAGGATTTCAGTTCTAGGGGGATCCAACCCTGTCAAAACCGATTCAATGACAAAAAAAGTATTAAGAAGAATGCTTTTTTTCTCTTGTTGCTAGTTTCCCTGCAAGTGCAACAAAATATGAAAAAAAGTTGCAAAAAACTAGTTATTTGCCAATATCTATTAAAACATTGCAGGTAGAGCAATTATAAAAATGTACAAAATTATAGGTATATCTTAAGCAAATAGGACTGTGGCGACTTTTGCTTAATATTTTAAGGTTTTATAGATTTAATAGTACTATAATAAATAAGTGCTTAGTCACTTTGTTAATATCGAGGTTAATGTGTGCTATCTTCTATAGAGGGTCTGGAACCATATTGCTACATTAAAAATCTGGATTTCTTTAATCATAAATGTATTCATCTTTCTTTTTAGTACTTTCTCGAAATTCTAAAACTACTTTTAATGAGCTTTGCTTAAAAGTTTTTCTTTTTTTGAGAATTCTAAATATTCCTCACTGTCAAAATCGAATATTTTTTTCAATCCCCAAAGGTAAATTCAATAATTTTCTTATTCCTTAAATCGTGTTTTGTATACGTAAAGATAAGAACTTCAAAATTGTGTGAAAATGGATCACGAAGAGAAATTTTCAGCAGCTACCATATATTCTAAGTTTAATAATAATAATTTTTGTTGGAATTATCATAAATTTGGTCACGGCACGCATTCGCAATTTTGCTTATGACAGGAGATTTTTGTGGAAGAAAAATGAAATTTATTTTCCTATCGATTTGTGTTAGAAACTGTCGTACTTACGAAAAAATCATTAGGTGCGTCTTTGTTTAGGGTAGCCTTTCTTAATTTTTTACATTTACATATTTGCGAAACTTCTTTGCACTCGCAGAATGTCTAACAGTGTAAACTTGGGCTTGTTAAAAAACCCGTCAAAGAGTTAGAATTTCAAAAAATAGCCTGCTCCCTAATTTTCCTGAGGTATAAATAACTGTAGTAAGCAGAGCCAATACGGAACTGCTAATCAGCAGTTATTGGAATTCTACTTTCGTAGGTTAAATTATGTAAAAACTCCTAAATATTTTTGGGGTCTCGCGCGGGGGGAGGTCCGGACGGATAGACTACGTGCCTGGTCTTTTGTCACAAATAATTATTGATGCAAAATCAGCTTCTTGCTAAGCTAAACCTATATATTTATATATATGTATATGTGTATATATATATATATATATATATATATATATATATATATATATATATATATATATATATATATATATATATATATATATATATATATATATATATATATATATATATATATATATATATATATATATATATATATATATTTCCTCTAAATTTCCGATTTTGAAAATTGTCACTGAATCATTAAATATGTAATAGACGAGTTTAATTATTATATAAATAATGAAATATTAAATTAATATGCTGTTACTTTTGTTTTGTCGATAATAATAGTTGTATGTTATTATATCAAACCGTTTATAAATAAATTATACCAAACTTTTAAATTTTGTTTTATTTTTATAAACCACGTGTCCGTAAAGTGCAGCACCACTTTCAACCCTGTTATTTAAATTTTTATAAAAAAATTAAGTTTCAAATGTAGTGTATATATATATATATATATATATATATATATATATCTTGCATTTTAATGCATATATTTACTTTTTTTATTATTGATTTCTTGATAAAAGTTGGTGGTTCACAAAAAATATTTTTGATAGTAATAAACTTTAGATCAGGATGTTCAAAAAGTGGATTTCACTAACAATTTCAAAAAAATTAAATTTTTCTGACGGTGGTTTTAAGGGTCCTAAAAAATCATAAATATAAACTGAGTAAAAATTTTTTATATTACAGTTATGGAGATATTTAAGGTCAAACAGAAAAAAAAACATTTTTCTATTTAAATCTTTCGCTATTACTAATATGACATAACTAATACTAAACCATTATTTACGATTTTTTACGGCCGCGGCAGTCACAAACATTTTAATTTTTGAAATACACTTTTTCGTATTTTTTGGATGCCCTGTATATCTTACTTAATGTTGAATATTGTGAAAACTATTTTTTTCGACACACACAAGTTTTATCAAGAAGAAAGTTTTTCGAGAAATTGATAATAAAAAAGTTTCCCATTTAGTGCAGACTTTTCCACGACATAATATCTAAATTAATGGTTTTCAAGTTATTATTAAAACTCTCACTTTTGCAATGTGAAGTCGTTCCTGTTCATCTTAGAACAAAAAAACTGTCGTATCCACCATACTAATATTTGGGCTCAAAAAAATATAGCAAATAATACATTATCTCAAATATAGCTACGCTACTGGTAAGCCTCGCGATGCTATCTGACAGCGTTGCAATTTTCACCGCAAACTATTCTTTATACGATCAGACCGTCTTTTTTCCACTCATACACAACAACAAATTGATGTTTGATTCTATTTATTTCATTTTTATGAATGAAATGCGGGGTCTATTTCTTTTTGACGTCATTGGTTTTTACCTACTCCGTTGGTCCGCATATGTTTCCTGGATATTAAATTTCTAAATGGTTTTCGTTAACAATTTATATATTAACAGTCCTCTTGTTCTTATGTTAGTGGTGAATTATTCCGGGTTACAGTCCACTAAAAAAACATAAGACTTTTAAACTGTCGACCTTTCGAAACTTTATTTTTGCATCTTCAGGGCACATAGATTCTATATCCTGCATGAAATCCATATTATCAGTCTTTACCTATTACGTTGGTCCGCAGATATTCTCCAGATATTAAGTTTCTAAATGGTTTTCGTTAACGCTCCTCTTGTTTTTTTGTTATAGTAGTGTATTATTTGGGGTTAGGATCCGGTAAAAAAAACTAAAGTCTTTTTTTAAATTGTCGACGTTTCGCAACTTTATTGTTGTATTCTCAAGACACATATATAGATTTTATATTCTGTATGAAGCCCATATTATCAGTCTTTACCTACTCCGTTGGTTTGCAGATATTTCCCAGATATTAAGTTTTCTAAATGGTTTTCGTTAGCCATCTTCTTGTTGTTAGAGTGGTGTATTATTAGGGAGGGTTAGGAAATTTCTGCAGAGTAGGTAAAAACTGATAATATGGGGTTCTTTTAAATTTATTTTAAATTAAGTCAAGTGTGGCATAGGTAGAAATAAAATGGTAAAATATTGGTAGGAATTCAATATGATGGAACAAATAAAAATGAAAATACAGTATATGTCACACATATATACTGTGATCATGTACTGAACCAAATTGGGTAACGAGGGAAGTTGCGGGTAAAGAAATTTACCGATTTTTTTTTGAGGTGATGTAAAAAAAAGGGAAATATATTAAAACAGGACCTAGGGATTTTACTTCCTTCGTAAAAAGGAAGTATTGTAATCGTGAAAAAGTTACCCTCCGAGATTTTTTCAGATCTTCACGTTTCAGGGTTCCTAGATGTCGAAAAACCTGTTTTCTCAATTCCGTCTGTCTGTTCTGCCTGCCTACCCGTCTGTCTGTCGGTCGGTCTGTCTGTTCGCGGCATAGCTAAAATACTAAGGGTCATATGGGAATGACCTGGTAACATTTTGGTAAAGGTCTAATATGGCAAAACAAAATGGCGGCCTAGTGAAATGTAAAAATACTATTACTAAAAAACTACTTATTCAATTTATCTCAAATTTTACACAACAGTCAAGCATATTATGTAGGAATCAACTAGTAAAATTTTGGTGCGCATCCAATACGGCGGAACAAAATGGCCGTCTAATAAAATATTTAAAAATTCAGCGTAAAAAACTACTTAATTGATTGTTTTCAAATCGTGTGCTGTAAATAATTGCAGTAAAACTGTGGTACTAATTCAAGATGGCGGAGCAAAATGGCGACCAAATAAAATATTTGTGTAATCGTGAAAAAAATTGCCCTGTCAGATTTTACATATTTTCAAGTTTTAGCGTCCCTAGATGCCAAAAAAATATGTTTTATCAACTCCATCTGTCCGTCTGTTACCAGATTTGTCTGTCAGCACGCAACATAGTTTTAAAACTACTCATCAGATTGACTTGAAATTTTAGTCAAAAATAAAGGGTAATATAGGAATGACCTGGTAATATTTTGGTAATAATCCAAGATGGTCGACTAGTGAAACGTTCAAAAAAATTATTACTAAAAAACGAATTATCCAATTTCCTCAAATTTTGCACAGAAATCAAGGGGAATAAACTGGTAACATTTTGGTATGTATATAAACTAGCATAACAAAATGGCGGCCTAATAAAGTATTTAAATAATCGGGCTGAAAAAACTACTTATTAGATTAGTTTCAAATTTTGTGCAAGCATTAAGTGTGATATAGAGATAAACTGGTAAAGTTGTGATACAAATTCAAGATGGCCAAAATAAGTTTTTCTTCCCTCGTAAAAGGGAAGTATTGTATTCTGAAAAATCGCCCTCCGAGAATGTTTCAAATCTTTACGTTCCCGGGTCCCTAGATGCCGAAAAACATGTTTTCTCAATTCCGTCGGTCTATCTGTCGATCCGTCTGTTCGCGGCATAGCTAAAAAAGTACTTACCCGATTGACTTAAAACTTTGGTCAGAAATTAAGGGTCACATAGGGCAAAACAAAATGGCGGCCTAGTGAAATGTTCAAAAAAATTATTACTAAAAAACTACTATATTCAATTTATCTCAAATTTTACACAAAAATCAAGTATTATGTAGGAATCAACTGATAAAATTTTGGTACGAATCCGTAATGGCGGCTTAATAAAACATTTAAAAACTCAGCCTGAAAAAACTACTTAATGGAAGAATTTCAATTTGTGTGCTATAACTAATTGTGGTATAGAGAAGAACTGTAAAACTGTGGTATTAATTCAAGATGGCGTCCAAATAAAATATTTATAATAGTGGAAAAAAATCACCCTCTCAGGTTTTACATATTTTTAGTTTTTAGCGTTCCTAGATGCCAAAAAACATTTCTATAGATTCCGTCGGTCTGTCTGTCTGTTTGTTAGTTCGCGTCATAGCCTTAAAAACTACTCATCAGAGTGACTTCAAATTTTAGTCAAAAATTATGGGTCATATGGAGATGACCTGGTAATATTTTGGTAAAA
Source organism: Kuschelorhynchus macadamiae (assembly GCA_030620095.1). Lineage (NCBI taxonomy): Eukaryota > Metazoa > Arthropoda > Insecta > Coleoptera > Curculionidae > Kuschelorhynchus > Kuschelorhynchus macadamiae. The sequence goes on from JAUTXW010004716.1 coordinate 1,174,806, forward strand.
ATCGAATTTGCCGGGACAAGATGGCGGTCTAGAGGAATAAACAAATTATTATTAAAAAAATATATTATTCAATTTTCTTAAATTTTGCACCCAAAACAAGTGGCACATAAGAATGAACTGTTTATATATTCGTACGGAGAGCAAAACAGAATGCCAGCTTAATCATATATTTAAAAATCGGCCTGAAAAAACCACTCATTTGATTCATTTCAAAATGTATCCAAGCATTTAGTATGATATAGAGATAAACTGGTAAACTTGTGGTATGAATCCAAAAAATCTTATTTAATTTAATTGACTGTGATATAGGGATAAAGTGGTACGAATTCAACATGGCGTAACAAAATGGCGGTGTGTATCAATGTAAAATATATTTATTGAATTTGTTTTCAATTTTGCTCAAAAACCAAGTGTGGCCTGCTTAGGTAGAAACTGGTAAAATATTGGTAGGAATCCAATATGATGGAACAAAATGGCGCACAATAAAAATTTTTGTATATATATATATATATATATATATATATATATATATATATATATATATATATATATATATATATATATATATATATATATATATATATATATATATATATATATATATATATATATATATATATATATATATATATATATATATAAATGACTATGTACTGAACTAAATTGGGTTACACTTCACTATTCCTAATAAAAGGAAAGATTCATAACGAGGGAAGTTCCGGGTAAAGGCAATTTACCGGATTTGTTAGTTTTTTTTTAAACAAAACCTATACTGTTAGGTGTTCCCGCTCCAGGTTAGCACTAGGTTTGTCAATAAAGCTATTATTAAAGCCATAATAATTAATAAAAAATAAAATAATAAATATTAACAAAAGGTTATGCCCTGAGGTCTTGCGAATCGCTCTGATTGGAGATGTCTTCTCGGGTAATTAATTTTTCGATTAATACTTATATTCATCTGGAAATTTTTAAAAAAGCATTTAAAAACAATTAACTATATATTAGTTAAAGTATATGAACTTATAGTAGCTTTATATCGGTTTAATTACGCCTAAAACATTCCATAAATTAAAATAAAAAAAATAATATACGGATATTTCAATGTTGAGGGGTGAGGCTTTTACTTAGAACCCCATTCTGCGGTACGCCTCTGCTCGCATCCACCGTTCTAGTATAAAAGTTCGTTTTTATTGGATTTGACCAATTCTTTCGTCAGTTATAATTACAAAATACGAGAAACAAAAAACAATTGTACGTCACATCCCGGCATCGTACCGTGGTCTATTATTTATAAGCTGCAGTGGTTACTGTTACCCCAGACGGTTATTTGTATTTATAAAACAAAATTATCGTATTTTATGTGGCTTAGGCGAGCGGCGTGAAGTAGAAAAGGTTTTGTTCTTGAATAGAATATTATTTAATTTTCCTGACAGATTTTTTTACCTATTTAATAGGTTTCTACCGATTTGTATTTCCGATTTATATTTATATTTTTAAGTCTCGGGGGTAAGGCTCTGCCTATACCAGATATCATTTATTTTCATTGGTTAACATTAAATAAAATTGCACGCAGTCTACTTGATAATACCCAGATTGAAGATTAATCATTAATTTTAGTAAGATCCAAGTTCTGATCACATTGAAAACCGCGTTCGGTCAAGCTTCCTGAATATATTCGAGGGGTGGTGGAACACAGGGGAAATTTTGGGGTAGCGAAAAATGTTGCAAATATAACTGGAAAGCTTCATTGTTGACACAGTGTATAAACTATTAATTAATAAATAATTAAAATCGATTTACAAAATATTTGGGTAAAAATATATATTGTTTTAGTTTCAAATACAGAGTAATAATTTTATTTGACACAATATGTTGTGGTACAGCATATTATGGTTTGGTTAATTCATTTTCTGCTCATTCTATTGTTCGCCATAAATATTAAAACATAATATGTTAAATATATGTTCGGATATGCCAATTAATTCAAAAAATTGTAAGCAAATCTTTGGTTTTGGAGATACAGGGTGATGAAAAAGCAAGTGACTAAAATAGTTTAACACGTGATAGCTTAGGTAATTGGGAGCAACTCTTATATAATGAGTCAATACTAGGGCTGGGTGTTTTTCCAAAGCAATAATGGATTATCTCGATAGTTTAAAATAATCAAATTTTTCTCGATCTATTTTTCGAATAATCGATTTTCTTACTAATATTTTTTCGAATAATCGATTTTTCAATTAATTGATTTTTTTCCATTTATAGATTTTTTCCGATGAAAAGATTTTTGACGATTAATTAAACCGAAAAAAATCCGGTTAAACCAATATTTTCGAAATCAAATAGTCCGGTTTGTAAGAAATTGATATTGATTATTTCGTACATCAACTAATTAATTTGTTTAATAAAATATTTTTCTCTTAAAATTGAAATTTTTTATGATTTGAAAAGTCAATAGTTTTAATGTCCTAGCTGATTTTGTTCGCATTTTACTCGATATATAAAAATATCACTTATTCGACAAATCGATTGATCAAAAAATAGATTAATCGAAATATCGATTAGTAAGTTTAAAAAAAGATTATATTGCCCACCCCTGGTTAGGTTTTCGAATTATTTCAGATTTAGAACTTATGATTTTTTGACAACTCTGTAAGATTGCAATTAGACACTCGAAGCTCTACACATTGTCATTTTGAACGTTCCATTAGATTACTGTATTCGGTCTTAAACAGAGATTTCAAACTTTGTCATCTTAAGTATATATAAGTATAGCATAAATTTTTTAAAGGGCAAGTTAAACATCAAGTTCTAACTACAAGCCTTCACGTATATATTTTAATTTTAGTTTTGATTCTTATTTTTAAGAGTCATTTGTTTTTATTTTTTACGGATAAACATTCACCAGATTGACTAAAAAGGTTTAAAAGTTAGACCAGATCTACCTGGCTGGCAATTAAAATACCTCTTGTTCACCAGTTATGTTGAGATTCTGCTATTGAGACCGCCCTATTTTGTAAGTAACATTTAGTAAAAATTGGAAAATAAGCTTTACGCGGAACCTCGCGAGGCACATTCCTCGTTATGAATTTTTGTTTTTATCAAGGAAAGTGAAGCAAGATACAATTTAGTTCAGCCCGTAGTTTCTTATTAATATGTAGAGTACATATTCGTGTTATGTTATCTTTCATTCCCTTAATGGAAGCATTCAATACGAGGGCACTTCTCCCAGCTAGCACTAAAGTAGCTACAACTGTTTCCACTATTACACTTTAAGAGTTTTTACGTATTTATTTCTAATAATCCTACTATATATCAACAAACACTTTGGGTTACACGTTTTAAAGTATTATATATTTATTTGTTACTGCGAATAATACTTTATAGTAATTTTCCATGTAAAGTAATTATATAATAACTACTGCCAAGCAACTACTTAAGGAATTGACTCCAAGGTCGTCATTTCTTTTTACATAATAGTAATTATTCAAAGTTACTGTTTCTAATCTGTTTAGTAAATTACAACTTTTAAGTATCAGTACCTTCTTGAACCTTACAGAACTACTCCATTACGTTCAATTGTACTCCTACACCGTATTACTATAAAATAAAATGAGTCGTTGCAGAGTAGAAGAAGTTATCGTCTACTGCTACTTTAAACTGGCTATTACCAGTCGTTATTCTTCTGTTGCAACTTAGAAGTAAGAATTACAGTAATTATTTACTACAAGTAAACTATTACCTCTTGTACTTGAGGTCCCGCAGGTAGGGGGCGCTGGTACGAGATTCGGTCAGCGATTTTATAAGGACAGGGGCAAAAATAGAGTAACCAATTTTCGATTGCTTCGGCCATATTGCTGCTAAAATCGTTTTGTTTACTTTTCGCCTACGTGGGTTTCTTATGAGGTTTATTGTTTTAGTGTCTCATTTTATTAGTTTTTGTGATTATTAAAATGAATATTGATTCAAACAAGAAGTTCTCAGCCATTGGTCATATGGAGAAATGTATTTAAGCCTGGTTCACCTGTTTTTTGGTTGTAATTATAAAGTGTTTGTGATGAATGTGTAAATGACTATGACCGAAAATGTATTAAGTTTAAGTTTACTCCAAGAAAAGTTATTAAATATTGCACATTATATTTTGGATTTATTTTGCTGTAAAGGACAATATTGTTTCATGTCTTAGTGTATGTTTTACTTCAGCACTTCAATGTGAGGTAGAAGCTCTCTAAGATTAGTATAAAAGAAATTTTATTTTGTAGGCCTTTTTCAGTAGATATTACGTTACTTACAGTTCATTTGGCAGACAACTCTCATTAATCGCTTGCTTGTAAGTTTGTAAGATAGTTCGAATAGATCATTAAAGTAAAACATAAACATAACCCTACATTTACAACTGACGCCGACAGAGGTTATCAATATAAAAGTAAATTAATTTAGTCATATTTTGTGAAAAACTAACGATAATATAGGTGCCCCTATTTAAACCTTTAGAAATTGTTGCCACTGTCCTTCTAAAGTCATTGTAATTTGGTCTACAGCTATTAATTAGTTGTTTATGTATTGTTATCGACTACGAGTAACAAGTTGAAATGGTTCATAATGGCTTCACAAATCATAAGAAAAAAAAGTAGCTTTCGTCACTCAGCAACATTTTATAGAAAATTAAAAATATCACAACTTAGTTATGTCAAACAACCTAAAGCGGAATTTTAAGGAAACAAAAAATAAAAACGATACAAAGGGTTATGGTTATGATAGAACAGAATTATAGGACTGACTCAAATGCCGCAACTCTCCTCATGCTATGACACAACGCATTAAATTTTAAAGAACCGGCGGAATGTTCTTAAATCGTAACTGCTTTGTAATAATATACAGAATAGGTTTAATAAGAACTTTGTAGATAACTTTATTTGTACCACCTTAGTGTTCAAGACTACAGTGTAATTGGGTATAAGTGACAGTTGCGTATTTAAAGAATCCAAAACTATAAAAGCGCATGGGAGCAGTCGTAAACACTGGATGTTAAGTCATTTTCTCAGTAAAGAAATGCAGCCAACCTAAAAGTAAAAAGTTCAATAGAACGCCATTTTTTATTTTCATCTCCCCTATAAATATTTAGCTATGATGTTTGTTTTGCGAGTATAAAGATTAAAAATGCATGCAAATTAAACATTACGTTAAAAAAAATCACTCTTTATAATAATATATTTAATGATAATTACTATTTAAACCAAAGTCCAAAATTACATTTTTGAGATTTAAATTGGCCAATATATTTGACCAAAATGTAATGAAAATTAACGAATTTTAAAGGAGCGTAATTTTTTAACGACTATCATCAGTATATTCACCAGAGAAATTGCCTGCGTTTTAATTTTAGGTCCTTAGCATAGCCAGAAAACTAAATGAAACTTATGTATCCTACCTCAAATACCAATAACGAATTCTATACGCTCTATACCATATTCCCAATTTGAGTGTTTGTAGTCGCCATAACTATTTTGTTTGTATTAAAACGAACCATACATGTTTTTAAAACGGATTAAATAGACAGAAATAAGAAAGGGACGAATAGAATGAATTATTACTATTCTGCTACTTAAATGGAACTACACGGTTTCGTACTATCTACGTCAGTGGTTTTCAAATTCCTCGTGATTCCGGACCCCTAAAATTCAGCCGAAGTAACATGCGGACCCTTAACTAAATTATTTCGTAAATAAGGTGGTGGTTGGTGGTTTTAGTTGGTCCCCACAGAATTTATCATACTATTTGGAACTTTAGAAAGCGTTTTTGTGCTCTCAAGTGAAGTTGTTAAGAATAGACAGAACCACAAAATAGTGATGGCATTGTTAATTAGAGCTGAAAGAAAAAACAATGTTTTTAAAAAAAAAATTATGGGGATTATTTGTTTTAAATAAAATATAGAAATATAAGTGTTACTGAAGGAACGAGTATTTTAATTGTATGTTCAATACATTAACTTGACAAAAAAGTAAAACGAAAAACGCATTCTTATTATTAGCATACAGAAAGTTATTCCAATACTAAAAAAAAATTATATATATTCATCAGGGCTGGTTTATTAAAATCCTAACTCGTATTTATTTACCATTCAAGCCCATACAACTCTTAATATGATGAATGGAACATTTTCTTATCTGTCATAATTTTTCCAGGCATAACATAACATCCAGGCGATTTCTTTGTTTTGTCTTTAGTGCAACAAATGATGAAAATCCTTGTTCACACAGATATGTCGTGCAAAAGGGAATTAGTGTTCCAAAGCATTTTCTCGTTAAAATCATGGCTCATCTTGATCTAAAACTGAAGTAAGTCATTGTCTTTGAAAACAACTTTTACATCGTTTTTGCACGACAGATCAATGAGTTGATCTTGCTCTTTCTCTGAAAGGCTGGAATTTTTTTCAACATCTTTGCCGTCAAAGGGTTTCTAATCCAGGATTTATCATTATTCGCAGTAGGAAAGTATTCAAGCAAACTAACTGCTAACTCACGCAAATGTTCACAGATATTTTGTTGAACCTCAGGTGGCAAATTCTCTTCTGAATTCAGTAGAAATGATTCCAGGAAATGAACTTAAAGAGTTTTGTTCAACGCGACCGACCCAAATTTGCAATGTTTTAATTGTCCCTTCTATCTTGTCTTGAAGTTGAAAAATATTGGTACTCCTGCCCTATAGACATAGGTTCAGATCATTTAGATAGGCAAAAATGTCTGAAAGGTACGCTGTCATGCACATCAATTAAAAATCAGCAAGTCTTTCCAATAATTCAAATTTATTTTCTAATAATTCAAAAAAACGACTCAAAATTTTACCTCGTGATAGCCACCGGTTTCCTCACAGATTGCTTGAAAAATCAGAGCATTTAGTGGTGTACCTTTGATAAAATTAATAATTTTGATAATATCGTCTAATGTTGATTTTAAGGATGGCATTCTGTTGCACGCTAGGGCTTCCCGATGGATATAGCAATGAGTCCACATTATACAAGGAGCGACTGCTTTCACACGTGCTACAAGTCCCGTTAACCTTCCAGACATTGCACGGGCTCCGTCTGTACTTAATCCAACACATTTCGGCCATGATATCTTATTTTCACTAAAAAAATCATTAAGAGTGTTAAATACCGACTAGGTCGTAGTACGCATACACTCTCGTAAGATCAAGAAGTCTTCATGTATTTCGCCTTCCCAGTCATAACGAACAAAAACTAATAAGTTTGCTTTTTTTGTAATGTCTGTACTTTCGTCCAACTGTATTGAAAACATTTTACAAACCTGGAGTCTTGATATTAATGTCTGCTCTATATTCAAAGACAAATCTGTAATTCTGCGTTTTTGTTGTGTTTGTGTTGTTTGAAAGAGGTATTCTTTGCAGTTGTTTTGCCGCAGTTTCACTAATCATATTCTTACACATAATTTGCGCAGCGGGAAGGAGTAACTCCTCAGCTATAGTATGAGGCTTACCACATTTGGCAATTAGTTCCGCTATTTGAAACGAAGCGAGAGTTGCACTTTCATTTCCAAAAGCAACTTTAGTTATTGTTCTTTATGTATAATAGCAGAAATATATAATTTCTGCAGGTGCAAAACGGCCTACAAGAAGAATTGCTTTCGATTATGTCACAGGGTACCCTCCTGCGATCATGATTTCTGGGCCTCTACCCTCATCAGGCAGGCTTGTACCCAGGGAGATCTGAAATAACAGATTGCTCGTAGTATGTATGTAGTACTGTTTCAGCATGATAGACGTTTCGTTTTCGATTTTGTCATATCGAGCAATCTGTTATTTCAGATCTCCCTGGGTACAAGCCTGCCTGATGAGGGTAGAGGCCCAGAAATCATGATCGCAGGAGGGTACCCTGTGACATAATCGAAAGCAATTCTTCTCGTAGGCCGTTTTGCACCTGCAGAAATTATATATTTCTGCTATTATACATATATCTTTTCCGGCCAAGAACTTTTGATAAAGATGTGTGAGAGCGCATTTTTATCGATTTTTAGTATTTATTGTTCTTTAGTTATGTTTCTTTTCTTCAGCTCTCCTAGCTTCATTCAGAAAAAATCAATTGATTTATTGACCGGATGTTTCGTCATTAAGTTACGTCGAAGTTTCGCTGGTTTCATGCTTTCGTTCGAAAGAACATCAAAACATAAAACACATTGTGGCTTTGGCTCCTCGCCGACACTCGTTTCAGTAAACCCAATTTGCAAATAATACTTATTATACTTGCGTCTTTTCACATCAGATTTAACAGTACTTTTTACCGATAGTATACTTCCTAATTCAGTGGTCGAATTCTGAGATGTTGGTCCATAACTAACGACTCATTACTAGCGCCACAACTTTCATTACGTGATGTTCTACAAGAACCACTTTTTAACCAACAATCCATAATCAAAACACCAAAACTAATAAATTACTTGAAAGCGCTCATAACTTACTTATTAGTACACAAAAATGCTCCAGCGACAAATTACAATACTTCTCCAACTACTAAAAATAAACAGTATTTAATAATATCAAGAATCCGTTCACGTTTACGTGCCGCGCACATGCAGTGTCCAGACTGTGATTCAGCGCCGCGAAAAGTGCGATTGGCAAGTCTAATCGAAAATATACAAGTCGTAAGAAAAATGTCCGAAAAAGTTAAAAATTATTTTTTTAATAGCCATTGTGGTCTCTGCGGACTTCCGAAAAAATGATGGCGGACCACTAGGGATTCGACGACCACAATTTGGGAACCACTGATCTACGTAGTCAAGTCAAAGTTACAGTTGCATGTTATTCACGAAAAATTTACCCTAAAATTGTTCCCCATTTTGGTAATGATGACGTAGTCTCAGCTTAAACAGAACGTGGCGACACCAAGTTCCGGTTACTTCAATGAAAATACTTGTGACAACAATGACGTATTCATGACTAAAAGTGCTACTTGGGCTGGTTAAAGTACTTTACTTGATTTTACACAATTATCCGGAATTTCCCTCCTATTTTTTATATTGTTTTTCAAACACTTTAATACGCCGTCCTATTTGTAGATTCCGACGGAAAGTGTTTTTTAATACAGTGGAAAAACTGACAAACAAAAATATTTTTGTGACTAAATACGATGCTAATAAAAACTCTGAATTTCATTGAGAAATCGAAGCCGCTTCAACCAATCCACTAAAAATCCTCAATAAACATGATTAGGACTGAAATTTCAAGCGGATGCTAATGTGGTTTTGACTTTTAGATATAAACGCGGATCAAACTGAAGTGACATTTGACAGATGACACGATAAAAATGAGGAACAAAGAAAAAAAATAAATATACAACAAAATAACGTCTAAAAAATATTGTAGCGTCCCAGTAAAATAATAGACAAAAAAGTATAAGGTTAGGTAATTGTACGGTAAAAATCTTAATTTTTTTTTTACTCTTCTGTTATCTTATTTTTATCACTCTCTCTTTGTTCGGTTTTACAGAATCAAAAAGGGTTTCATCTAATCGGATCCAAACACTAAATATATACATGAAAGTGACTTGAAATGATTTGAATCCGATTGGGTGAATACGCTTCAAATTCGACGATATACTTGTACTCATTTAGTAACATATACTATATTTTCAAACATTATTTATTGGGCGTCATTTTGTTACGCTATATTGGATTCGTACCAATATTTTACCAATTTCTACCAATGACCCCACACTTGATTTTTCCATAATTTACTTACCTAGTTACTTAATATGCTTTATTGTCAAAGAACATTTACAATGAAATTATTCCTGTGGACAAAGCCAGCTACAGCTAAAATATACTAGAAACTACACTTTAGACACTAGATATGGCATACATTGAAATGATCCTGAGGAGAGACACAAAAATAAAATAAGCAAAATACAGACAAAATTATACAAAAAATACTAAACAATAAGTAATAAAGAAATATGAAACATTAAAAATAGTCATTAAAATATTCATCTAGGCTGTAACATGGCTTCTAAATCAAGGTATGCAAGTATGGTAAAGATCGATGAAGTAAAGAAGAATCGATGCTTAAATCATTATAGATCTTCAAGGCGTCATAAATTATTGAGCGCTTTGTAAGTGTAAGTCTAGGAATCGGCAGCCGGATATTTAAACTCTGACTTCGTCTGGTATTGTAGACGTTATGAGGGTCAGGTTGAATCTCACCTGACAGTTTACGATGAATTAACACAGAATTTCCAGAATTATTAATTACAATTGTGTGGTGTTTGCGTCCTATCTTAATAATTACCAAGAAACGTTTCGATGCCTTTGTTGCATCTTCTTCAGGCTAAAACAATAATAATTTTATATACACGAACAATTACATCAAACTAACAATTTTTTATGTATTAATAATAAGGGTGGTATAAACCTGGTTACTCACCTACGTAACTGTTTAAGATTTAATCATTACGTTAATTACAGCAATCATTTTGTTACAAAGTGGTCTCAACCATGGAAAATGCAGATATTATTTTTAAATTATTACTTAATTATTGTATATTTAATAACCATGTTGTGTCGAAATATAAAATATACAATAATTAAGTAATAATTTAAAAATAATATCTGCATTTTTCATGGTTGAGACCACTTTGTAACAAAATGATTGCTGTAACTAATGTAGTGATTAAATCTTAAACAGTTACATAGGTGAGTAACCAGGTTTATACCAATCCTTATTATTAATATATAAAAAATTGTTACTCTGATGTAATTGTTCGTGTATGTAAAATTATGATTGTTTTAGCCTGAAGTAGATGCAATAAAGGCATCAAAGCGTTGCTTGGTAATAAATAAGATTTAACCAGAACTACCGTCCGTTATTCCCGAAAAAATTTCAACCTAAGATTAATTACAGTTAAAATTTTGTATGTAATAAATAAATGTTTACTAATGATCCCAATATTTAGCCTTACACATATATCTAAGGGCTTTCTTTTGAATAATGAAAACCAAGTTCATAAGTTGCTGCATGGCTACAAAATCCCCAAAACGCAGTACTCTATCTTAAATATGATTAAAATTGTGAGTGATTATTTATTTTCTATTAGCTTGTTATCTAAATTAAGGTCACTGTAAGTAAATCCTAAAGTTTATATGTTTGTTTTATTAATGTTGAAGCAAAGTAAGTTTAAATCACACCATACCTGAATTTTATGGAGATCATTTTTAATTGTATTTTTTAATAATTCTCTACCCCCTCAGTGTCATAAGAGGTAGTGTCATTGGCAAAGAGTGTAAATTTACCATGGATGTCCAAAGTTGTAAGATCATTAATATATAATAAGGAAAGTATAGGTCCAAGCACCGAGCCTTGATGCACTGCATGTTTTACACTCGACAAACCAGAGTAACTACCATTAACTCTCACAACCTGTATTCTCTTTGAAAGATATGATGAAAACCATTTATGCTTGACACCTCTTATTCAAAATTCAATTTGCAACAGAAATCTGTAATTAACGCAGTCGAATGCTTTAGAAAAATCACTGAATTCCGCTGCAAGAGCCTGACCGTCATTAATACTTTCAAGCAGGGAAAACATAGCGTCAGAGGTGTTTTTGACGCCTGAAATCCAAATTGGTGTGGTGTTAGAAGGCTATGCACCGTTAGAAATTGCAACATTCTTGTTTTATAACAAATTTTTCAATCACCTTTGAGAGAGTCTCAAGTAGGGATATAGGTCGATAATTGAAGGGGTCGGTTGCATCACCTCCCTTGCGCAGAGGAATCGCAATAACTTTTTTTAAACAGGATGGAAATTTAGCTTGTTGAAATGAAATATTGATGGGACTAGCAAGATCTTGTTAAGCCAGCTCTAGTAAGTTCTCCAATATTCTAAGGGAGACCAGCTGATCCCGCAGAATACGTATTCCTTATTTGTCTAGTTGTTTGAAGTTCATTAATATTAGCGTAAGTTAAACAAAAATCTTCTGGATACCTCATGTTTGTAAGGCATCCAGGGGATCTTTTTGAACAGATATGTTTGAAGCAAGGTTTTCAGCAATAGAGCAATAAAAGTCGTTTAGAATATTTGGGTTTAAGTTAACAGTCGTGTGTAGAATCTTATTTTTTTCCTCTTAAATTATTTATTTTTGACCATTACTCCTTGGATTACCTGAATTTGATATTCTGGCAGTATAGTATTTTTCTTTAGCACAATTTATTACTTTTCTATAAATGCGTCGATAATTATTAAATAAATTTACAAAGAAATCATTATTTACGTAAAATTTCCTCATTGTGGGAAGACATCTTAAATGTTTAGCTAAGACCTTAATAAAAGTATTAACTCGAGGGAGTTATCCAAGGTTTTTTTTTTTCATTTTAATTTTTCAGAGAACATTTGTTAAATATATTACATAATTTAACATGAAACGTAATCAGAGAGTCTGAGGAAAGGATAGTATTTTCCCATGACATCAAAGCACACTGTTCTTGAAAATGTGTAAAATTACTAAAAATCCTCCACATCTTACATTTTTGTCCAACTTTATGGTGGTTATATGGTTTTCAAAAGGGATATGAAGTAAAACAGATTCGAGATCTGTAAGCCCAGAAGAAAGTTTGTGACATTTTAAATTTTGGGAGAAATTTGTACATACATAGTCTAGGAATGTAGATGAGTTTTGAGTAATACGTGTTGGTTGAGATACATGCATTTACAGATTAAATTAATGAAGCGAATTACAGAGTGATTGGTTTCTTATCATTAAAATTAATATTTAAATCTCCCGCCAATAATATTTTAGAGTTCAGCGAAAGCTGAGACAAAAGATTTTCTAATCTTTCCAGAAAGATAGTCACATCACAGCCCGGCGGTCTATATACATTTATACATATACTTTTATATAAACAGAATAGATAGACGTTATACTTTTTGTCAAAAATAATTGAAAAGTCAAACTCTTTTTCAACCACCATATTTTTATATTTGTCAACGACAACTAAAGAATAGTTTTCAAAAGCCTTCTCCTTTATAAATAAATTGAATAAGAACTTTTTACACTGATGTCTTAAAAAATTCATTAGCTTGCCATTTTGTTCCATTTCATGTTGAATTTGTACCAAAGTTTTAACAGTTTATAAATATATCACATCTATTTTTTTGTGGTTTGAAGTCAATTGAATAATAATTGCTTGGCCGCCATTTTGTTTCGTATCTCTATTTCACCCTTAATGCTCACCCAAAATTTGAAATTAATCTAAGAAGTAGTTTTGCAAGCTGATTTTTTAAATAATTTATTAGACGGCAATTTTGTTTTGCCACCTTTAATTCGTACCAAATTTTTACCGGTTTATTCCTACGTAATACTTGATGTTTGTGCAAAATTTGAATTGGATAAGTAATATGTTTTTTAGTTCTGCCATATTGAAAGGTTGATCTTTTCATGATTGCAATAATTCCCTTTTACGAGGGAAGTAAAAACAAATATGATTATAGTTTCTAGTGAATATAAAACAATAAACACAATTCATAATCAATAAACTACACGTATTAAAAGAAATAAAGATCAGAAAAATAGACAACTAGCAATTAAAATTTAAATTATTTATATTGTGTTAGAAAAAGAAAACTTCTGCGTTTTCATAAGTAGACCAGCTTCGAGATTATAACTCGTTTGTCAGCATAAAGTTGGCCAGCTGAACTAAATAATAATTCACTAGCTACAGGTCGAAGGTGTTTGCACAGGAATCCTTTGAAAACAACAACTTTGACGAGAAATGTACACTATTTTTTCTACGACTACTCAAAATTTTCAGTAGAAATATTACATTTTATATTTTGTATATTTTAACACTAGTGTTGAAAAAAATGTTACCTGTTACTGTCACGGCACGGAAAATTACAACAATGAAAAACATTTTTTTTTAACCAAAATCAAAAAGAGGAATTTTTTTCATTTTAACATATTTCCATACACCACAGTTCGTTACAATTAATGCTAAAATTAAATTAATACATATATGTCACATAGCACAGAACATTTAAACGTATTACACCGTAAACAAGTATACGAACAGTTAAAATAGTACTAAATTTATATTGGAATAAGAAGCAATTCGTACTGATTTTATTTGTTTTGAAGCTTTTTTTTTCGTTTGAATCTCGAAAGAAAGGAAGTATGTGAACGTAAATTTGATTTTTTTTTTGGTTATTTTGTTGATTATTGTTATATATTTTACTTAAATTTTTAATGTCAGTTTTATCGTTGATACTATTTTTGTTTTTTTTTGATGATTTCCAAGAACTCCCTTTTCTGTTGGTTTTTTTTCAGTTTTAAGTATCGTAGTCTCTTGAAAATTAAATGTATGTGATAATTATTGCTGTTCGCCATTAGTTAAGGCTGTTTTATTTTTTTTATCGTATTTATGTCCATTTAATCTATTTTGTAAGTATTGGGAGGTTTGAGCAATGTAGACACTAGGGCAGTTGTTACATGGAATTTCGTATATTGTATGAGATTTTTTATTTTTATTGGTTTTACATTTTAGTGAGCTGAAATTTTGTTGTAATAGAGTATGACCTTTGTGACAAACTGACGTATCGTATTTATTAAAATGGTTTTTCAGATAGGCCATTTATATACGGGAGTGACAAGTAATTGTTTTTATTTCTGTTTTTTTTTGTGGTGGCAGGGGATTGTTTATGAGATTTTGCAGTCGTGACTTAAAGATAGAATTAATAATTAATCTAATAAAAAAAAATCTAATAAAAACAGTACGAATTGCTTCTTACTCCAATATAAATTTAGTACCATTTTAACTGTTCGTATACTTGTTTACGGTGTAATACGTTTAAATTTCTGTGCTATGTGACATATATGTATTAATTTAATTTTAGCATTAATTGTAACGAACTGTGGTGTATGGAAATATGTTAAAATGCCGACATTTAATTTTCGGATAATGTTTTAATTTCTAGTTAAACCCAAAAAAAATTCCTCTTTTTGATTTTGGTTAAAAAAAAATGTTTTTAATTGTTGTAATTTTCTGTGCCGTGACTTATCTATATATCTCATTACAGACAACTGTCCATATGTTAAAGATACATTGGTCGATTGATGGTGATACAGATATTGTATTTTTTTTTGAATAATTAAATTTTTACTACGCTTTTTCCGTTTACCACCTCTTTAACTGGGAATTAACCTTAATTCCCACTTTAATCGGGGAATTAGGCCTAATTCGCACTTTAAACTGGGAATTAGTCTTAATTCCTACTTTAAACTGGGAATTAGTCTTAATACCCACTTTAAAAGGGAAATTATAACAAGAAATGGTATGGGCCTAATACATCGGTTTTGCATCGGAATTTATGAAAATGTAGATTAAGGAAAAAATGCAGATATATAATTTTGCTTTCTAAAGAGCGATAAAATAGCAATTGCAAATCCTATTACCCCTTAAAGTAATTAACCGTACTTAGATTTAATAAAATATTAGGAACAATCTAGTCCGACTACACCAATTAATACAGAAAAACTATAACATTTTGACTTACCCGAGAAAAAGGAAAGTTAGGGTTTAAATAGTCCAATTTCTCTGCAGACTTCGCATAATGCCAAAGAACTCGCGCAAAAATTGCCATATATATTGCAAAAACTCACACAATGAAATATTACATAGATTATTATTACAGTACTAGAACCACCTTAAAAATAAATTTTAATATCAAGTATAAATATTGTTATATGTAAGGTATGCTGAGAACATTATTTCCAGTTAAGCAAACCAAAATGATACAATACACCAATATATTTTGACAATGTGTGATTACGTTCAAATCAAGACAATTCTGTTTCCCTGTTATTATATGTACGAAACCAATACGTCGGAAGAAAATGATGGTCTATTAAAACTAAACTACTTTTCCCTTACCCCGAACTTCCCTCGATATTATTCTTTGCTTTTATTAGTATGTTATGATGTGTAAAGTAGTTTGGCATATAGTCATTTAGTTGAAACATATATAAATTGTGTTATCTTTCACTCTTCTAGACAAAGGAAGGAATTCCTTATTAGGGAACTTTCGTGTAATTGGGTAAAACAAGTCTGTAAACTTTGAAGAAATTTATCCTAAATCCTTCCTTTTGCTTACAAAAGTTAAAGAAAACACAGTTTGTATATATTATATTACTGGAATGTCTGTCGTGTATGTGCAGAACTAAATAGGGTCATACTTCACTATTAAAAAAGTGAAAGAAAACAAAATTTGTATATGTTACTAAAATGAGTATGTGCAGAACTAAATAGAGTCCTACTTCGCTTTTCCTAATTATATGAAAAATTCATAAAGAGAGAAGTTCCATGTAAAGGAAATTTATCGATTTTTTTAAATTACAGTGGTGTTAAATAGGTAAATAGAAATTATGAATAAGAAAAGCAGAAAAACTTACAATTTTTGTAATTTGTATCACACACAATGCAACAGAACGAAAATATTTTTGTACGTTCAAATACTACAAATTTTCTATTTGGTGAGGGTTTTCTGGAAATTATTGTTGTAGCTAAATGTGGGTTTCACTTCAACCTAAGCAGAATATCTGCATATTATAAACGTCTTGTTTTTCTTAACACACACGGACACCATTGTATGTCGCCTAAAATCTAGAAACGTATCTGACTTCTAACATTAACAGTAAATAGGTAGAAATTCTTATTTCCATGTCACTGTAGAAACTGAATATTTTTTTGACAAATGCTAGCGGTTTTTATATGTTTACACTTGCAATTCAGAGATAAATGACGGGTCGGGAGGCTGCATGTGTTCGATATTGCAGAATAGTATTTTCTAAAATAAAATTGATAAAAACCTTAAAACCATTTTTAAAATTTTAGGAATTTTAAACAGAAACGTTAATTATTGAATTGATAATGATGTATCTAACAGTCTTGGATAGTAAAATTAATGAAATATTTACTTATCTGTTTCATTACAAAATCTCGGAGGGTGATTTTTGTATGATTACAATACTTTCCTCATAAAAGGGAGGTATTGTACCTTGAAAAAGTCACACTCGGAGATTTTTTCAGTTAGTTACGTTTCAGGGTCCCTAGATGCCTAAAAACGTTTCTCAATTCTGTCCGTATAATTGTCTGTCGGTCTGTATGTCTGTCTATCTCTTCGCGGCGTAGCTAAAAAACTGTTGAACCGGTTGACATCAAATTTTGGTCAAAAATTATGAGTCATATGGAGATGACCTGATAACATTTTGGTGTAAATTCAATATGGTGAAATGAAATGGCGGCCTAGATAAATATTAAAAAAATATTACTAAAAAAGTGTTTAGCAGATTTACTTCAAGTTTTGCACAAAAATCAAGTATTTCTTAGGAATCAACTTGTAAAATTTTGGCGAAACAAAATGGCGGCTTAAAAAAATATTTAACAATCTAGCTTGAAAAAAATACTTAATAGATCGATTTCAAATTTTGTCCAAGAATTAATTGTGGTATAGAGATGAACTGGTGAAACTGTGGTACGAATTCAAGATGGCGGAACAAAATGACGACTAAATAAAATGTTTGTCATCGTAAAAAAGATCACCCTTCCATGTTTTACATATCTGTACGTTTTAGTGTCCATAGATGCCAAAAAATATGTTTTCTCAATTCCGTCTGTCTGTCTGTTTATCAATCAGCGGTATAGCTAAAAAACTACTCACCCGATTGACTTCAGATTTTGGTAAAAAATTAAGGGTCATATGGGGATGACCTGATAATATTTAGGTAAAAATCAATTATTGCGAACCAAAATACCGGCTTAGTGAAATATTAAAAAAATTGTTATTAAAAAACTAATTGTCCAATTTATCTTAAAATTTGCACCAAAATCAAGTGTTACGTAGGAACAAACTTGCAACATTTTGGTAAAAATCGAAGATAGCAAAATATAATGGCGACCTAATAAAATATTTAAAAAATCAGCTTGTATCAACTATTTATCAGATTAATGTCAGAATTTGTGCACGCATTAAGTGTGATATAGAGATAAACTTGTAAAATTGTGGTACGTATTCAGGTGGCGAAACAAAATGGCGGCCAATTGACTTGCAGAAAAATGAAATGTGAGATAGGGACAGGGGCGGATGCGACCATTTTGCCCGGTTGCCCGGTCTGTCTGATTTATATAAAATAATTCGTTTTGCTACTTATTGTTAATCACGAAATCCACTATATCGTAAACAATTCATTCGATCAGTTATTTCAATCAATTATATTAAATTGATATTTATATAATAATGTGCTCAGCTGCTTAGGTAAAATAGGCCGCGGCATCGCGCCTCCGTAGTCTCCTTGCATTTTTGTGTGCCATGTGTGTATTTCTGGGAATCACCGTCTGTTTATTTTTTCTAACTTCAATGGTTTCGGAGATATTGACATTTGAAAATCGACCTTTTTGCACCTTTGACGTGCTGGAAAATCTAAACGGTTTAAGATAGAGGAAAATAGTTTTCACTTTCCTATCTTAACATTTTAAAAGCTATCGAATATTTCATCATGGGCGAAGTTAAGGAGGGGCTTTGGGGAGCTAAGCGCCCCAAAAATATTCAAACTTGATACATACACTAAAAAACGAATAAAATATATATATATATATATATATATATATATATATATATATATATATATGTCTTCAAATAAGGGTCGGGCTTTATTCTCCCCAAATCTGATGTCATAACTCCGCCCATGCATTTCATTCATGTCAATTTTTTTTAAAAAGATGACAAATGGCAGCACCTTCAATTTATATCTTGCTCTTAGAAAATTACGACAGAAAATTGAAAATTGTTTTTCTCTATCTCGAATCGTTTGGATTCTATAACATATCACAAATACAAAAAGGTCGATTTTCAAATGGCAGTATCTCAAAAACATTGAACTTAGAGTGCAACTTGATACATCAAATTTCATTAGATTTTATAACAATTTTAAACATTGAAAATTATTTAGGGTGTTTTATTTAACATAACATAGACGTTAGGTAAGGCGTAAAATCATGAATTTATGAAAATATTTTAAAATAATACACTTTTTACTCTTATTCAACGTTGCCAAATTTCAAATTGATCGGAATTGGCATTCTCCATATACTTCTAATAGTCCATCCACTTTGAGTCACCCTGTACATATTATAATGAATATATATATGTACATACTACCTATAGTTTAACTGTTGTCTTCAATTATGAATGTAATAATAATTCGTAATAAAATATTCGATGAAACTTCATTAACGAGTGAGGAAGCTGTCTGTTGTGTTTTTTTTTATCAAATAATAATTATTGTCTTCTTGCCGGTATGTTTATCAGGGTCAGGTTTTTGAGAGGCTGCTTGCAATGATTTTATGTCATGATACTAATAGCCAAGGCTTCAATGATATTTTGGACTAAGTTTTGGAAAACATTTTCAATTACTATCCCGCTCTGAAGGTACCTACAAACTAAAGGTTTAGATTTATTAGAATCAAATTCTATGATCAATACTTCAATTGTTGAATTAAAAAAGATTCAACGTGACATTGAAATATCCGAAGCCTCTTCGAGTTTTTTTATCTTGGTCATATGATGAAATGGAAAAACGAGATACCGATTTTGATATTGAAGATGATTTTCCGTTTAAAAGAATCACAAAAGTAAAAAAGCATTTTTATGAAAAGTATTCGGGTGAGGCTGTTCGTAATACAAAAGAAAAATTCAAAATCGATGTATTTGATGTTATAATGGACAATGCTATTACATCAATTGAAAAACGGTATGAAAAACATATGTCTCTATGCTCAGATATGGCAATATTTAATCCTTATTAATTTTCCTGACCTAAAAAACGGTGGTGTACCCAAAAATAGCTTAAAAAATATTTGAAGTAAACTTAGACAATTCGATGAAGAAATCCAACCATCAAAAATTAAAGGAGAATTAAATACTTTTAAAAGGAATTGGCCCATTTATAAAATGAGTTTACAGGAATCTTTTCAAAAGATGCCACTGACTGATGTCGTAGTTTCGGATTCGGGAATTTCAACTGATGAGGATAGTTTAGATGAATCAGTTTAGGAAATAAATGTCAACGTGGAGTGGAAGAAACTCTTGTAAAAATTGCGTACATTGTTGCTATCTCACCCAAGTTAAATACAACATGTTTCAAAATACACACCCGTACTTGTCCTTAGCTTACCAATTTATTTTGACATTACATTAAATATCAACAATGTACAAATTTAAAAAAAAATACATTGGGAAAAACATCACAAGTATATGAAACGTAAACAAATAAGATATTTTTCTAGCCTTCAGTCCTACAAAATCAATTGTGGGGTAACAAATATTTTAGATTTTAGTAAAAAATAATTTTGCCCCATATCAGTGTGTTGAAGGAATTTTTGGTGTCAGAAATTATTTAATTGTAATGACTTTGTACCTCGTTTTTAGCCATTTTTCGGGAGTGGGATTCTTGGGAAAATTTGTATAAGTGCGGATTTTCTCTTGTCTGGCTATCTCGTAGAATTTCCAAAAATGGGTTTATCGTAGGTAGGTAGGTTTCGAAGTTTTAATGGAATGTGTGATAAAAGTTTCCAAATGTGTTCCAAATTTTGGAAAGATCGGTGGATGAGAAACAAAAATGAGTTCGATGAATGAAAAGTAAACTAAATTCCGTAACCCATCCCAGACAACTGAATTATGGTGTCAAATAGTGTGAGGTGGCACGGATTCGGTAGCTTCCGGTTGAGGCCTGTGGTTATATCGAGGATTATCTTTTTATAGAAAAATAATCAAATTAAAAAAATTCTGACAGTTGCAATCGCGTTCGTCTTCCCCATTAGTTTGCCATGAAATGTGAAAGTCGAAAGCTCGTAATTCAAGGCATTTTTACTATTAGGGCTAGGTTTACAAAATGAAAACATCACTGCGGAGGGCTTAAATAAGTAATAATTACCTATCTTGTTTCAAATCTTATTTAGGAAGAATTATGAAGCCGCTTACCGCTCAAGAAGAGCGCAGGATAAAATAATCGACCTTGTGTCTTTCGTTAACAATGAATTTTATGAAATGCAGGAATGTTTTTTTGGAAAATTTAATGAAACTAAGGATGTCAGTATAACTTGTATAAAATCAAGTAACAGCAAAAGATCATAGCAAAGCGGTTTCAAGTAACTAGTCACCGTCAGCGCTACCTACAATTAAGTAAATCGAAAAATCAACCCTTTAATTTGTGGAAAAGGCTAAAACAGCCGGCAAGAAAAAATGCTGGATTAAACTATATACTTGTCAATTCAAATACAGATGAGACACACGGACAAAGTTAATCCGTTAAGGTAAACTTAAAATCGTTAATTACTCGTTTATATATAAAAACACATACATACACTGACAAGAAACAGAGAAAAAGTACATATGCTGACGATACTAAATTTATATTTTTTTTTCTGTAAAAGGAGCTGTCTGCTAGTGAAGGCTTGATGGAACAGATATATTGCTTATTGAATTTGTACTATTTACAGATATATAGATAATATAGACAGGTAGAGATCTGCTAAAATCCTTGCCTTTCTAAAATATAAAAATATATTTATACCTTTCTTTGTTTCGCGTTTTTGAGTATTTTAATAAATACAAAATATAGTGGAATAAGTAAGAACGTTTTAATATTATATTTTACATATCTAATCAGTGAGAACAATGAGATCATTTATTTTGGTTATCACAATAATTAAAAACTATTGCTCTGATTCTGAAATAAACTATACGCCTCTGTAAGATTGAATCGACCTGTAAATATGTAAAATTAAGCATTATTATAGTCACGTTGTTATGCCGATGTAAATTTACAAAGGCATAACTTTTGATACAGAATCGGTGCATTAATTCGTGTTCTTTTCATAACATGAAAAAGTATAATACTTAGTACTAAATATACGAGATGCAAAAAAAAATCAGTAAATTTCTTTTACTCGGAAGTTCCCTCGTTATGAATCTCCCTGTATTAGGAATAATGAAGTTTGACCCTATTTAGTTTCGCTTATAGTCATTTATAAACATATATTGTAAATTGGGTTTTCTTTCAATTTTGTAGATTCAGGAGCGAATTTCCGGTTAAGTTCCCTCATAATGAATCTTTTCTTTACTTTAGGAAAATGAAAGATAACACGATTTATATATTTTGTATACAATTATATAAAACGTAATAACTATATAAACTTATATGCGAAACTAAATAGGATCATACTTTATTATTCCTAATAAAACAAAATAAAAATGAGAGAAGTTCCGGGTAAGAGAAATTTACCGATTTTTTTATATTGTTTCCAAACCTTTTAAGAGGTTCTACCAGATTGGATTCGTGCAAATATATTTCCAGTTTCTACCATTCAAACTTTAAAATCCATTGATAGAGTAGTTTTAACACGTTTTTTATTAGACCGACATATTGAATTCGTACCACAATTTTTCCAGTTCATCTCTATATCACACTTAATTCTTCTACAAAGTTTGAAATCAATTTAATAAGTAGTTTTTTCAGACTGATATTTTCAATATCAAATTTTATTAAACCGTCATTTTGTTTCGCCATCTTGGAATCGTACCAAAATTTTACCTGTTGATTTATACATAATATAAAATAATTGATTTTTGTGCAAAATTTCTGGTAAATTAAATAAGTAGTTTTGTAGTATTAATTTGTAACATTTTACCAGGCCGCCATTTTGGATTGATATCAAAATTTTACAAGTTAAATTCTACGTAATATTTGATTTTTGTAAAAAATTTCAGGTAAATTGGGAACCTAGTTTTTAAGTAATATTTTTTAAACTTTACTAGGCCACCATTTTGTTTTTCCATCTTGAATTCGTACCTAAATTTTACCAGTTAATTTCTATGTAATACTTGGTTTTTGTGTAAAATTTCAGCTATTGGATAAACAGTTTTTTAATTCGTTTTTGGTTTACCATTTCACTAGGCCGCCATTTTGTTCCGCCATATTGGAATTATATCAAAATGTAACCATTTTAAACCCTTTGACCCTTCATTTTTGATCAAAATTTGAAGTCAGTCGGATAAGTAGTTTTTGAGCTACAGACAGAGCGATAGAGCGACGGAATTAAGAACACATGTTCCTTTGGCATCTAGGGACGCTAAAACGAAAGATCTGTAAAAACCTGGGAGCGTGATTTTTTCACGATTACAATACTTTTCTTTTACGAGAGAGGAAAAAACTAAGATAATTAAAAACTACTCATGGTTCTTGGGTTTAGACCGTTTCAAATTCGAATTATTTCACTACATAATATGAAAGCAGCAAGGTATTTATTTATATCCGACGCATGACTCAGTGTAATAACTTGTTTTCATGCAGGCTGAAGCACGTAGCCCGTGACTCTATTAAACTTTTCTGGGGCTTATAATGATTATAATAAATTCACTAATCTTCATTTTAATGTCTTATATCAAAAACTCCAAACACCTTATAGAAGAGTTAAAGATTTTACATTAGATCTCTGCGATATTTTAGTCAGTTTTGATGTTGATACCCTGTATACAAATGTGCCTATTGAGGATTCAGTTTCCATAATTTCTGACATATTTAAATATAAAAACCGGTCTTAAGAATTGATAAAATAATGCTTAAAGTATATATTTCATTTTTTCAAAGCACTTTATGAGCAAACCTCGGGTTTCGCTGTGGGATCTCCGCTGTCCCCTGTGTCAGCAGGAAACATACGGAAGCTTTCGAGGATACTGTTTTAAGCTCTGCTCCTTTAAAACCTAAATGTTGGTTTAGATATGCGATGATACTTCTCTAATTTGGATAATAATAACATGGAGAAAAAAATTTAATTTTTTTTGTACATTTCATGCAATATTGAACGACAGGTGACAGGTAACCTTCATACAGATACCTACATCAAAGCCTCACTATAGTTGCAGTTTATTGTTCAGTTGATTACGATTAACATTTTCGTTGTCATTCACTCTGAAACAAGACACGATATCTTTTCGAAAAAAATCAAAATATGCAATAAAATCCTGGGTATTTTGTTTAAAAACATTATGTCACGTATTTTTGGCGCCCCTGTATGTATTTAAATAATTTTAATAATAATAATAGTAGCTCTATCCGATCTACATATATCATCAAGTTATATTTACAAAGGATTTACCATTTAGTAGCTAGACGGGTATGGGGTGCCCCAACCTACGTCCAGATTAGTCAATCCCATGACAGAAAGAAAACTTAAAAAAGAACTAACAAGCAGTTAAATATTAAAAAATTAAAAAAAAATTTTTAAAAATTAAATTTTTTTAAATTGTTTGTGATTTATTGTGCATTTATTCCTGCTTTAATGCCAGTTTTAACTCCACTATGTTGTACAGTTGTTACACATTGAGATATAAGGAATTCATACTTAAAACTTTTTATTGCTGATGTATTGTTCATTAGTTGCAAGATTATTGAAACTTTAATAATAATTGCTTTTTATATATTCTTAATCTTTTAATGAAAATCTAAGACTGTTTATCTAATGACTATCAGTTGTTAATATTTTTTTTAAAGATGACCAAAAAAAGTCAGGCTTTGAAATTTTGTCCATAGATCCCCGTTTACCGCAGTTAAATACAATATGACTAATAAGGTGAAACATTATCTATATAATAGTTTTGGGAAACCTTACTTAAGATATTTAATAATATCCCGTTGAGGAGGTCCTACCTTAAAGTATAAATTGTAAAAACTGCAAATGGTTTGAAGAAAGCCATAAAAAAATTTTCGTTTCTAATTTTTTGTATCCATGCGTATCAAATATTGTATAAAACAAAAATACTTCAGATAGGAAAATTAGACAATTTAGAACAAATGAAACTCATGTATTACACACATAAAAATATAAAAGTTCCGGAGCTCACGTTAAAATTATTCTTACATTAAAAAAAAAACGGTAAATTTCCTTTACCCGGAACTTCCCTCGTTATAAATCTTTCCTTTTATTAGGAACAGTGAAAAGTCGCCCAATTTAATTTCACACATAGTCATTTACTAACACATATATACATATACTGTCTTTTCAAGCATTATTTTGAGTGCTATTTTGTTCCACCATATTGGATTCATACCAATAATTTACCAGTTTCTACCTATGCCACACTTGGTCTTTTCAAGCATTATTTTGGGTGCTATTTTGTTCCACCATATTGGACTCGTACCAATATTTTACCAGTTTCTACCTATGCCACACTTGGTTTTTTGGCATAATTTAAAATAAATTGAATAATCAGTTTTTACACTGATTTTTTTAAGACCGGCATTTTGTTCCGTTATATTGAATTCGTACCAGTTTATCCTTATATCACATTTAATTTTTGAGCACAGTTTGAAGTCTTTTGAATAAAAACATTTATTTACCTTGTTTTTTAAACATTTTATTTGGCATTTATTTTGTTCCGCCATCTTGAATTCGTACTACGATTTTACTCGTTTTTCTCTATATCACATTTAATCCAAGTAGCACAAATTAGCTGATGAGCTTTTTTGCCTAACAGTTAGCCATAAAAAACGCATAAAAAAACCCAGAGATTTGTCAAATTTTGGCAAATAATTTTTGGTTTGTTTTTTAGCCATGAAAGCTTGCTTCAAATTACATTTTTTGACTTCAAAAGTAGCAGTTTTTAAGGTAGATAGGGTATAGCATAATTATTTGGCCAAAAAATATCTTTTATGGGGTAATTAAACCTCCAACTCTGTTTTTGTAATATTGGATAGCCAAAAAGTAGAAATATCTGTCAATTTTATTGCCACAACATAACCAGATATATTCTAGTAAGTATTGAAGTTAAATTATAATAAGCATAGCTGTTTAAAATGCCAGAATATGGCATTTTTAATCAACAGAAATTGAGGTCAGAATGTAATAAATAAGTAGGCATGTTTCCCAAAAGCCAACCAAACATATTTTAGCAAGTATTTAAGCTAATTAGCCAGGGATATTAGCCAATATCACAGCATTTTAGCCCATACATGCTTATATGTGCTATTTGGGTATACTTGCACAAAATTTGAAATGAATCTAGTAAGTAGTTTTTCAGGCTAATTTTTTATATATTTTATTAAGCCGCGATCTTGGATTCGTACCAAAATGTTACCAGTTCTTTTATATATAATACAAAATTTGAGGTAAATTGCATAACTAGTTGTTTTTATTAATATTTTTTAATGTTTCCCCAGGCGATCACCATATCACTCTCAATTTTGACCAAAATTTGAGGTCAATCGGGTTAGTAGTTTTTTAACTATGCTGCGAACTAAGTGACAGACATACAGACCGACAGACAAACCGACGGAATTGAGGAAACATGTTTTTTGAAGATCTATGAACGCTGAAACGTGAAGATATGTAAAATCTTTGAGGATAATTTTTTTCACGACTACAAATATTTTATTTTACCGCCATTTTGGTCCGCCATCTTGAATTCGTACCACAATTTTACCAGTTTAATTCTATATATTACGTAATTCAAAATCTGAAATCAATCTAATAAGTAGTTTTTGCAGGCTGACATTTTAAATAAATTATTAAGTCACAATTTTGTTTCCTCATCTTGGACTCATACCAAAAAAATTTACCAGGGGATTCTTACTTAATACTTGATTTTTGTGAAAAATTTCAGGTAAATTGGTTAAGCAGTTTTTTAAAAATATATTTTTTTAACATTTCTCTGGGCCGCCGTTTTCATCCCCCATATTAGATTTTTACCAAAATGTAACCACTTCATCCCCATATGGTCCTTAATGTTTAACCAAAATTAGCAGTCAATCGGATAATTGCGCGTATTTCAAATATGATTTTTGATGTTTTGAGGTGTGATTTTAACGTTTTAGTGATGGTTTATGGCTTTAATGATGGTCTTATCGACGAACCTAAGCTAACCTGACGCTAATCGTATAGATCCATCGAACCGTGTAGGATTGGTTAAAAAAATCCTTGTTTTAGTATAGAATTTTATTGGCTCGCGATTTCTTTATAGGAAACCTAACCAGTCCTATTTTAACCTAAGCCGCTTTGTTATTTATATAAGTTTTGTTAAAAAGTCATCCGCCTGAACGGGGATTTGATCAGACATACGTTGGATCTAAAACCGAGAATCCTAGCACTGAGCTACGAAGGTCACACTGAACTTTCAACAAAACTTGTTTATACTCCGTGGAAATAAACTACGATCCAATAGAAAACACATTTGAGCAATTTGTGTTGTGATTGGTGGAAGACGGGGCGGATTATAAAGTTTTGTGATCTTGAGTTCTAGATTATTGTACAGTGCATTGTACAATAATTTTAAGCAAGCCAACATTGGAAATAAGATCACCTGGAAGAAGTCTAAATACGCCTGCGTAACTGTTCGCGCCAATGCCGGGACAGATGGCAGATGTTTTGTAACAGCCGTCAAAAGTGAACAAACCAAGTCAATTTCAATAACAAAATTTGTCAAGTTTTTCAGCTGTTGGGGGGGTCTTACTAGGACTTATTTTCGGCGGAATGAAACCTAGATTTTATAAAAACATGTTTTCGAAGGAAATTTGATGATCGATCGACATCTCGATGGTTTTTTACGCGGATTTCCTTGTGCTTGGCGTACCTTCCGTGTCGATCCTTCCATCGGAAACCATTTTGTTTGGAATGCGGGAACATGTAAAATTTTCCTTTAAATTGACAGAAAAACCGGCGTTTTATACGTGGTGATCCGGGCTAGTGATTCAGAGAAAAGGCATTTCTCCGAAAAAGTAAGTGTTTTTACAATATCCTGTTTCAAAGCTTAGTAAAGCTGTCCGTAATGGCGGTTGGAGTGAGTTGGCTAATGCGTCTGTTCATCCTTTAAAAACCTACCCCCGCCTACCTTTTTGGGGTAGCTGGGGGCTCAAACCCTTGGGATTAACAGTATACTGCTTATCTAGTGGAGGAATTAGTTTCCAGTTTTAAATTTTTATGAGGATACCTCTATATAGCTTAGCGTAATATGTTGTTCTCATCCTTTCCTTAAAAGTCTAATAAACTTGTTTTGTTTTTTTATTTTTTTTGTACTTCTATTTCTTTAATTAACTCAGCGCCTAGTTTTTTTTATTTTCGTTTATGTTAATTCGTAGACGTTCGAGAAAATAGAACAAATATGTTTTAATATTGTGAGTTAATAAAAATAAATCGGTGTTTTTTGCAATACAAAATTACCTCAATTTACTTTAGAAATAGTATAGACTTTCATGTTTTATGGTTTTCTGTAATTCAAGTAGTTAAGTACCTACGTTAGTATGTCTGTCTATTTTTGAATTATAACCTAACCTCTCCAGAAATGTAAAAATGAGGATTTCTAAGACAAAAATTAGGTTAAAGAACCACATTTATAAATAATTATTATAAGCTACCTATATGTAGTTTTACACCTAATGAGATCTTGAGTGCAAAGTCTGTGAGATCTAAAGGTAAAAGGAATGAATTTTATGATTATTGTAACTGACTGTCTGATTAAAATAATATCTATAAATAATATATGTTTTAATGAAATTAGTCAATCCAATTCATTGTGGTTGCAGATGATAAGTATCAGATACCAGAGCGGATACCTAACAGGTAACATTTGCAATGGAAAAGTATCAAGTTTTGTTTTTTTCTATTAAATTGATTTTTTATATATACATAAAGGAGAGTGAATATTTGCAGAATGTAGAATCTTTGTGGATTTCAGGTTTATGAGTAACTTGGTGTAATTTAACAAATGGTTGTGGGTATTAGGTATATAATTATGAATGGTGCTAAGAATAGTTCTGGCTAAAAAGTGAAGCATCTGAAAAATGTGTTAGGCAACTATTACAGATTAATTTATAACAAAACAATATATAAGTAATAATTATTAAATTAATGTCAACTATTCTAAGCAGATATGCAACATTCGGCAGGCATGAGAGAAACTGACAGTGACAAGATTTTGTTGTACCTATTTACATTTTTAATTTGATTTAAGGATGCTGTGTATTTGGGTCCAACATATTATATAAAAAATATTGAAATGGACATTTTATATATATCTATTTACTAATTCGAACTTTCACCTTTGGAATTTCTGCATAACATTGAGTCCATAAACTCTCATAGCGCAAGTGCATGTATCAAACAGACTCACTAAACACTACTGAATTTTCACATCAGAACCACAGGGAAAAACAGTTTCGTCTATAAAACAATATGAAACAGGAAAAAATGCTTTGATTACATTTCTTCGAACATTGTCATTGTGCTTGGGCTCTTTGCCAAATATCGGTTTTTCTGTTCAATGGGTTCATATTTTTATATTGCGTTTATCTCGGCGTTTATAACATACAAGCTATATCTATGTCATAAATATATGGTATTAGGCAATCCAATGAAGTGTCAAATGGGGTTTGCTACCCATTGTTAGATGACAGGTTCTAGATGTTAGCTATAAAGGACCCTGCACATATGTGATGGGTCTTTGGTAAATCATAATTTATCACAAATTTTTAGTTTGTTATAAATCTTGACATTCTGATTAAAAGTCTTATAATATTAATATTTTGTTGTCATAGTTTTATTTTGAAAAACATTACAAGAAATAGTAAAAAGTAAAACATTACAAAATGAAATAAAATAAAATTAAACATAAAATACATACTCCTTTTGCTCAAGAACCTACTAGAGACTACACTATTCTAGGTTTAAAAAAAATCAAAACAAGACATAAACCCGTTTCAAAACTTCATTGCGAGAGTAGAAAATATTTTATGATAAAAATGTCTCTATTTCCTTTTTAAACAGAATTTCGTTAGTAATTACTTTTATTTTGTTTGGAACGGCATTAAATAGCTTAATACAGTAATAAGGAGTCTTTTTATATAATGTTGATCTATGCTGAGGTATACTAAGGCCCATATGCCCCCTTGTAGTCATGTTATAAAAATGTTTATTTCTGGGAAATTCATGAAAATTCTTTTTAGCAAATAAACCTATGCAAAATATACAGACATGGGATGGGTAATATTTGCATTGCAGCTTACTCTTATAGTATGTGTTTGTAAAAGAAATACTTTCTGTGGATCTAAAGAATTAAACCAGAATAAAATGCTGTATTCTATTACTGAGTCAATATGTTTTAAGTAGTACTCTTTAAACTTACTTGGTTACGAAGATATCGTAGTACATAACAAGCCTTGCTTATCTTTTTGACTATAGTGTCAATCTGGTCCTTCGAAATTAAAGACTGGTCCAGAAACTTTGTTTTAGCTAACTTTGGAATTGCTTTGCCTTTCTATAATGATATACAATGACTGATTTTGAGTTTTATAATTTATCAAGCAAATTTTCTCTATATTATTTAACTTTAAACAATTACGTGATCCATTATTGCAACTATATCATTGAACTTGTTAGATGTACTTGGGGCATCCACCTCTGTCAATATACAGGAGGTGTCATCAACAAATTGGAAGATGAAATTAGAACCCAAAGAATCACTCATCTCGGATCATCAGGAATAAAATCAGCTTTAAAATTATACCCTGGAGGATACCTGTAGATACTGAGATGGGTTCAGAAAAGTCATTGCCACTCTTCCAGATTTTTTACTTCGTTATCACAAAGATATGATTGGGTTAGATCTTTTGCAACTCATCTGACCCCAAATGCATTCAACATTTTAAGCAGCATATTATTATGATTTAGCTTTTGAATAGCTAAAATGTCACACACCTGTCTATCATTATCAAACACGCATTATTAGATTTAAAGATTTACAAATAGCATCCTGCATTGACATTTTAGGTAAGAATCCATACTGCCTTGGGGAAATATTCTTTGCCTCAAAATAATCTAGTAACCTAACACATTCAAATATTTCAGAAAATACTGACAATAAAGAAACTTTTGTTGAGTCTGTTTATCTTCTTTTTTAGGTACAGGGACAATTTTTGCATTCTTTAACTGTTTAGGAAATGTATCCAGTGGCAGAATTACCATACAGCAAAAGCGATCTTTGCCCCCCACTGATGCCAGGGGGCCCGGGGGTAATGTGTAATGGGGCCTAAGGGATAGGGATACTTATAGATGACTTTGTTTTAAGTCATAAGTTATTTTTCTGCATGTTTCTCCATGAGGGGAATAAATAACTCCTCTTACATTAAGTTAAATAGCAAGGTGACTCAGAAAATTTCTTGGAAGTTTTTATAGATTCTAGTTTATCTTGGAACACTCATATCCAGACTCTCTTAAAAAAAACTGAGTAGGGTTTGTGGTGTAATCAGAGTTTTGAGGGACCAGCTGTCACTTGAAAGTTTTAAAGTTTTTTATTTCTTCTATGTTGATTATCTCATATAGAATAATTTTCTGGGGTTCATCATGTCAGGCACATAAAGTTTTGTTTTTTAAGACCAAATATTCATCTCAGGCATTAGCATCCGTACTTTTATTATGATTTGCATATTATTTTTTTAATGGAGAGTTTGCATCAAAGTTAAAATAAAATGTTTTACGTCCCCAGTCTTATATACAGATTGCCAGGTTTCATTGACGTTCTGGTCTCTAAAAGTACTCACTTTTGTACTCACGGTATCTGCATCTATAGGTAGTTAATTTATCTTTTTTGCTCTCTAATATTCATGGGCAGAACTCAATCCTATGACTAATTTTAGAGATACAGGGTGTTAAATTTACCCCAATCCCATATAAAATATATTTGGAAAACAACATAATACCAAATTACTTATTCAATATATTTAAAGTATAGTACTTCCCAAGGGGCGGATAACTCCAAAAAATATGTATATGGACTTACAAGTCTGTGTGAATTATAAGTAACTTCTGAATAATTTATAAGTCTTTTAAGGGACTTATGAAGGAATTATAGGTCTTTTAAGTGACTTTTTAAATGATTTAAAAATCTTTTATGAGAGTTTAGGCTAATCTGATGCCTTTAATGGTATTTTAGGTGATAGTCGTTTATATAACTTAAGAGTGACTTTGAAGTCTTCTCATTGACTTTAAGTGAATTTTAAAATCATCTAGAATAATTTATGTGACTTTTAAGTCTTCTCAAGGATATTTTCTAGAAATAAAAATAAGCAGGTGTTTAATTTTGTAGGATCATTTACTTATATATAAGATGTTCAGGTGTGCCTCAGGACAAGCTGTTTCTTAAAACAATATACAAACATATTAACAATGTTTTATGCAATATGCAATTCACCCATGCAGTTTCTATGACTGTGAACTTCATATTTGACATAGCAGCACCCCTGGTAGCTTACTAAACATATCAAAGCCTTTGAAGAAAATAGAATTTTGACCCATTCTTTTGTTTTCAGACACAATCAAAAAGTTGCTCTGCTGACTAGTATTAGGTATTCTTCTTCACTTCACAACATCATTATTATACATGACTTTGTTGCATAGATGCAGATCTTATTTTAAAAATTAGACTTAATACATTAAAACTTATGTGTTTAGCTACTGGCAGCTACTGTAAGCATTCCTGCATCAACCCTGTTGGTGTATATCTGTTAAATGATAAAATTATCGTGCTATTATTAGCGATGTTTTGTAATTTTTCAGAGACACCAACCTCATCCTTTTTTAATAAATACAGAATATTTGTGCAGAATGTAAAGTGAGGAAGAACTATGATATAGTGATTTTTGGGCAAAATGATAAATACCAAGCATACTGTGATAAATGATTTATATTACAACTAATTCTAGATATTGCCTTGGCACGTTCAGTAAAGGTTAATTGTTCATTAACAATTATTCCCAAATATTTAATTTTTTTGACATGTTCTGTTTACCAGTTTTCAAACTATGATATATTTATTTAAATTTTAAATTCAGTTCCTAACATCATAAATTTTGTTTTTGTTCTATCAAATTTAAGTAAGTTCTGACTAAGTATATTTATGTATATTAGTCAACGCATCTTTAGTGTTTACCACAAACTAAGATTTTTTGATAAGATATAAATGAGGGTATCTTCTGTAAGTATAAATTAATTAATAAGGGTCTCACTTCCCTGTGGTAAACAATGATCAGTTACCATTTCATTAGAAGCCTTATTGTTTAAAGTCAGTATCTGCATTCTAGAAGATTGCAGAAGTATGCAACAGCATGAACCAGTGGTGCTTTTCGAACCAACAAATTCTCAATAAAAGCAAGACGGTCACCATACATTTCCATAAAACAAATTTAAGGATTCAGTTAAAAATGATAAACCAGCTGCCAAACTTCTCGGAACATAGCTGGACCAACTAAATGTTGAATTTAGTTGGGAGCCCCAACGGAATCTTGTGTGTTCTAAGCTAAACAAGGCCTCTTTTGCAACTTTGAGACTGAGTCAAACAAAGTCAAAAACGAGTGATAAGACTTATTTTCGGTCTTAAGAGAATGGAAACATGCAGGAGATGTCTTTAAACAACACAAAATACTCACGTTGACATCGATCTACATCTTGAAATGTGCACTGTATGTCTTCAAAAACAAAAGCAAATTTAAGAAAAATACAGAAAATCACTCATACCCAACAAGAAATCGAATGCACTTGATTGTCCCAGGACATTCTACAGCTCTCTATATCCAGCTCCATACTATGCTTGTGTCAAGATCTTCAATAGGGTGCCAGAGGAAATTAAAGCTAATCAAACAAACAATGGTTTTAGAAACTCCCTCAAAAAATATCTGTTTGACAAAGTGTTTTATTCCTTCAAAGAATTCATAGAACTGTAATATTTTCAAAATCAAAAATATTTCATTTTGTTAACTTAATTCTTTGTTATATCTATTGTTCCGTGCTACATATTAGATTATAAGAAGTTAATTTTTAACCTTTTCTTAAGGTGAATTGTCAAATGTCATATTTTTTGTATGATCTTGATGATAAAACATTACATACATATTATCAATGTAGTTTTCAAACCTTTTTAACTTTATATCCCTATCATATATAATTTAGATCAAAGCTTTTTTCTACCAATAGTGTGTCTCTCTTTGCAAGCATAAGAATACTGCAATTGTATGATAATAACTATCCATATTAGTTTTCCATTCATCTAAAGCTTGCTACTCACTATTTGGTTCAATTTGTTCATTCAATTTGCCAATTTATATGATTGAATGAATTGGTGAATCAACTAATTGACGAATATTTCATCCACAATATCCATCAAGTTTTATTTAGTTAGTTCACATGGATTTCATGCCTTTCAATGTTTGAAAATACACGAAAATTAAAAGATTTAATTTTGAAGAATGGGTCGACGAGGTCAAAGTCTACTTTGGTGGTTCGCTCAAAAGCTGGAATTGCCGAGCAACGAATCGAATGGATGAACCAGATCTTCTACACTATGCAACAATGACAAATGAACAAATGGACAAATCAATAAATTATGGGTAACAGGCTTTACTCACACTGAATAGCGATTTGACAAAAATTGCCTATCTGCTATTAAATTACTATTCTCTAAAAAATCAATAAGTTAATTGATACTAATGTTGATTGGGATTTTTAGTAGATATTGAATAGAAACAGAAAATATTCAGTATCATAACAGTACTAAAAAGGCGGATAGTTTCGTATTCTAAGTTTTTGACTGATTTATTTCTCAGCAAAATTATTAGATTATCGGTAAAGATACTAAAAGTTCCCTCTATGTTGATTTTAATGGAATAGTTCCTTACACTGAATCCTAAGTATTGATTTGGAAAAAACGTAAAAAAATTGAGAAAAAAAAAAGTTTTTTTTTCTCACACATAGGAAAAATTGGAACAAAATTAATGAAAAATTGAAATCAAATCATTATTATAATATTTTAAATGTAAAAAATAAAAACTAATAGTTATGAAGATACCAAATGCATTTTCACAATAAATTTGACTAAGCCTAGAATAAAAAATAAAGGTTCAAATTCAAATTCCAGATAAACTTTATTGTCAGAAGAAGATGCAATTCTCATACACAAAGCGTTAAATCTAATAAATACTATATGTAATAAAATGCAATGTAATAAAAACAGCAAAAAAATTTATAAATGTCAAAGGCCCATCAAAACATAGATAAATGGCTAGTGTTTTCTTGGGCATGATGTAGAAAAAAAGATTTATAATCCCAAAAGGTTACTGAAAATACCTATAAAAACAACTAATAAAAATAAAGATATAAAAGCAGTACAGTAAGGTGACTGTTAAAATAAGTTAATAGGTCAGTACACTAAAATGGTCACAACACCAATGAAAAATCAACAAACAAATTTACTACAATATATACAAATACATATATTACAAATTCAGTTAATAAGTCATCATAGACTCATAAATATAAATATATGTTAAAGAAAGGTACAAACTTAAACAAAAAACGGAAAATCTGTAACTTTCACAGGCTCAGGCTAGAACTCCTTATTTCACTCAAATTATAATAAGGCTTAGATAAGAGAAATTTCTTGAGTCTTTGCTTAAATCGCTTTTTGTTGGCAATCTCTCTCAACTCATTAGGTAGATGATTAAAAATCTTTATGCTCTCATAAATGAGTGAATTTTTTGTAAGTGTGTTCACTAAGAAGTCAAAATCTTACTTTCTATCAGGATTTAAAAAAAACAAGTTAAACAAAATTTATTTTTCGGTTAAAATAGAGTTTACCACGAACATTATCAAAGTAATGTTTAAAATACTACATGTTTTTAAACTCTTTATAGTTTAACCTATGTATTCTGCTTTGTTTATTATTATTACCTTAGTGTATTCTCTGTATAACTATGGTTTTTTACTAGGTAAATGTTCTTTTATTAAATATTTGATTTTAAACAGTTTCTTTAACAGTTTAAATAAACAAGTAATGGTATTTAAAACACTTCAACCCTGGTTTCTATATAAACAAATTACTGAAATGAAATAAAAAATATAATTTTCTGTATTCTCTGACTCAAAAAGTATCTTTAGAGAAATCTATAACTAAAAACAGAGAAAATATTCTATGTAGTGCTGATGGGACTGGCCTGATAGTCAGTGTCAGGTTCTCAAGCAATACATTTCTTTAATAAATTCCCAGCTCATGTTAAAGAACTACCTGTTAATGATTTTAAGAGTGTAATACAACATTTTCTCATTGGTTAGGTATTTTATTCTGTGAATAAATTCTTGATATGCAATTTACTAATTTAGCTGGTTTCTTTTTTAATATATGTTATATGTATTAATTTATGTTTTAATTCACTCCTAAATATGTAATGTATAAGTCTTACTTTAAATCGACAACACTTTTTATAGAAGGATTCAATTCTAAAAGAGCATATAGTATTAGTAGGAGGGGTTCAACTCTATATACATTTATTCAAAATAGTTAATGTACAATAGATCTCACTATAAAAACATTATTGGCTCTTATGTGTTAAACTTAAATACTATATTATAGTCTCAAATTGACAAAGGATAATGATATTGTGTTTTCCTGTGGACCAGAAAATGGTATTAGTATGAATTCCAATTAAAACAGAAAGGTGGAACATTTATTGAAAGTTTGTCGAAATATAAAACTCGTCTTAAGCTTGTTTTAAATAATTTCATTTGTGATCAAAATGTGTTAGAAAATCAGCTTGCCTGGAAACATATCAGTTTTATTCCATTTACACCATAACCACTCTTGAACATCTTGTATACTACAATGGAAGGGCAGAGTTGGTTAGTCTCTTGTGCCACAGTTTCATAGTTCATCCTGACGAATCTTCAAACGCTACCATTGAGCCAACTTTTCTTGTTTCCCCAATAAGACAGAAACACTCTTGACAAATTCTTTTCCAGCTCATTTTGACATTGTATCAATCCGTATTTTCTTATACTTGTTTGTATTGAGTTAGGAAAAAAAAAAGACATTTAAATACACATTTATGTACCTCTTTTATTTTAAATTTATAAATCTTTTACTTTTAGTGCATCACATATGTGTTCTTTATTGTGATGGTTATAGCGTTTTATTCACTTTTTGTATGTAATGAGTTGTTTTCTTTTTTTTTAATTGATATTTGTATAACATATTTTATTGTCTCGTATTATTAGGTAAGTTTAAAGGTTTGTCAACGAGAATTTCTTTCTTATGGTAATATAGCATATTTGACTTTGACAACAATTACAGAACAGATGCTATGTCAGAACTGAATGTATACTACCAGAATTTTAGGGGACTGCGGACAAAAACCATTAAAGTCTTTTTAGCTACTGCAGTGTCCGACTATGAGTGTATTATTTTTTATAGAAACCTGGCTTGGCTATGATTTATCTAGATCCGAATTACTTGAAAAACAACTGAAATTATGTGGATTTGAACTGCAAAAGAGTGGGTGGAGTCCTAGTTGCATTAAAGGCACCCTTTAAGTTGAACATTTTACATGGTAGTGTCTGCCCTATGTTTGAAGAGCTTTGGGTTTGGGTTGAGATTAGTAGTGTGATTCTGTTAATAAGTGTAGTGTATTTCCCGCCAAATTCTAGTATTGAGGCATATCAGACATGCTGGAGCACTGCTAAGCGAGGGTGAAGAGATCATAGGAATGCAAGGATGATGATCTGTGTCGATTTTAATCTCCCTAAAGTGATATGGGTACACCAGGACAGTCACCTCATCCATCTACAATTTAATTCGGCAGAAGCTGAAAGACTGCTAAATATTATGTATTATCTGGAACTAAAACCCGTCAGTGCAGTGATTCATTTGATCTAGTATCTAAAATCTGTACCAGAGCTAGAAAACAGAGAATGTAACAGTGTATTTTATTTGTTTGAGACTGCAGATTACCACAGCATGGAGGAATAATTGTTGTGAGTGGACTGGAATGATGTATTTCGCTTGGAGAATATGGGTGTCATGGTTCAAGGGTTTTAAGATGTGGGGGCCGTTGTAGACCAATTCGTTCCAATTAAAACTATCAGCCATGAGAAATTTCCAAAATGGTATAGTCCAGAGTTGCAAAAAGATGATATAGATCTCTCTCGACTAACATAGTCGATTTTATAAATGGTCTAGGGAATATATTTAAGTTCAGTAAGACACTGAAATTAGAATATCTGTCTGAATACTTTCTACTTCTCCTGGATTGAGAACCATGAGATTATTAACCAAATACATTTTAAGATATTTTGAAATTTTGATGGACAAGCTGTTTGTTTTGATTCTACATTCCCTGATAGATTACATATGTTTTATGTATCTAGTATAGATGAAATAATTGAATCATTGTATCACTTCAAAGTATGTGGGGCTAGCCCATTTGTACAAAGTCTTCTCCATAGTCCGTACGAATATATAAAAACAAACCAACTAAAACCTAATAATTTGTCCAAAAGACACATTGAAAATATCACCTTCAAATTTACTTCCATTTCTCATGATTCTATTTATTGGTGAGTTTATTAATGCTGAAGGAATATAAACTTGAAACTTTGCGAGTATTTCAGGGCACATTATATAACCATTTGTGATTTGATATAACAATATAGTATCAGATATCCATACATTTAAGAATACTCTAGATTAATTGATTTTTCTATAAAGTCATAATTAATATTGTTAATATTGCCCACTGCGAATGACCAACAATCCAGACATCTGCTTTGTCACCATTTAAATTAATAGAAGCTCATAAGTTAAAAACAAGTGTATTTTCAGTAGTAAATAAAGATTGTCCAGATAACATAAATATTTATATCATTAATAAATATATTTCAATTGAGAAGCCCTTATTTAATTTAATAAATAGTTCTTTACAAGAAGGGATTTTTGCCAGAAGATTAAAGGTTTCTACCATAATACCAATCCAAAAAAAAGATAAATGCCTGGGTGCTTCGAATTTTATGCTGATAAATACTTTACACACTATAAAAATCTATAGAGAAAGTTGTTAATGCTTAACATCTAGATTATGTAGACCACACCAAACTGATTACTTAAAGTCAGTCTGGATTTAGACCAAGCCATAGCTGTGAGACAGCTATCGAATGAGTTTTGAATGACTGGAAAAATTGGTTTGACAGTGGATATATGTAGTACCAACGCTCAGTTTTTGGACCTGCAAAGGATCTTTGAGACTTGGATTGTAAAATGTTTTTGTGCAAACTTGAAAACCTTGGAATCGGTGGAAATGTCTTAAAATGGTTTGAGAGTTTTTTGCATGGTTGATTGTAACGCATTAAGGTTAACAGGTCAGGAGTTCTACAAGGTAGTATCTTCGGACCACTCCTGTTTTTATTGAATATCCATGACATTCTTGATGTAGTAGATAATGTTGATACTCATTTGTCTGCTTATGATACATTTCTATACAGTAAAAGATCTGAATTTACTTGTTTAAGTTTTCATTAAAGCCTTAGAATAGCCTATTGACAAACATTGTGAGTTTTGTTGTATGGAAATTGTCATAAGTAATGTGAATTATGTGATTGTTTCTTTGTATAGAGCACCAAGCGGTGATATCAATATCTTCTTGGAATTGTTAAATCTGCTTATGTCCAAGATTTTTAACATAAAGAGAAATATTGTCATTTGTGGTGACTTTAATGTTAGATTTGACCTACAGGACACTGGTGCAATCGATATATCCAACCTATTACTTTCTTTTAGTCTCAAACCAGATGTAAGGGGCATGACTAGGGTCACTCCTAACACAGCCTCTCAGTTGGATAGCATTTTTTCAAATATAAGTAAGGATTACACATTGGGTAGAATTCTGAATACTGACATTTCTGACCACTATGCTCTTATGATCAATATACCCACAAATATGGATTGTGATGGTTCTAAGAAATTCCATATAAAGAGGTCGTTTGGTGAGGGGGGAACTCATGAATTTAAGTGGTACTTGGACGCTGAGGATTGGTTAGAAATCTACCATATGACAGATCCAAATGAACAATATCAAGCCTTTTATAATATATTTAAATACTACTTTGATATGTGCTTTCCTATAAAAAAATATTAGGTTAAAGGATTCAGCTAAGCCTTTGGTTACCTCTGAGATAAGGGAGTGGGGACAGAATCTCAGGGATATTTATTCACTATATAAACAAACGAAGAATTCTGATTTACTTAGGAATTATAAAAATGAAAGGAGATCTTATAAAAAATATATAGGGAACTATAAAAAAAGCTATAGTGATAATATAATAGTAAATTCAAATAATAAAGCAAAGGCTACCTGGAAAGTATTTAATAACATTCAACACAAAAATAAGAAAATAGGTGAAATAAAAGTGCAGTACAGGGATGAAATTGTGTCTGATCCTGAGACTGTTGCTAACTTGTTTGCTTCTCACTTTGATCATGTTGTCAGTATTGCTGATGGTGGCACTGGGCTAGACATGCCTAATCTTCCGATCATGCTATTTTCCTTCTACCTAGAGCCCACTACTCCAGAAGAAATATGTCGTATAATAGCCTTAGTACCTACCAAGTTTTCATCAGGGTTGGATGAGATACCGTCTGTGGTTGTAAAAGAGGTTGCAGATTCGGTTTGCTTTCCTTTGGCTAACATAATCAACAACAGCTTTGTTAAGGGCGAATTTCCAGACCTCCTCAAGATGGCCAAAATAGTACCCATTTACAAAAAAGGAGATCAGCAGGACATAAACAACTATCGACCAGTTTCGTTGCTGCCAAAGTATTTGAAAGGGTGATATATTTGAGATTGTTAAACTATTTTCTGAGGTTTGATCTGTTCTATATAGGGCAACATGGCTTTTTACCGAAAAAGTCTACTGTTACAGCCATTTTTCAGGCTTTAAATTCCACCATTGAGGCCTTGGACCGCGGTGAAAAGGTGTCAGCCATCTGCTTTGATCTTAGTAAGGCCTTCGATCTTATTGACCACGAACTGTTGCTCTATAAACTAGAATGCCTTGGGGTGCGTGGGCCTGCCAATGAATTAATTAAGTCATACTTAACTGATATATCTTTTAAAATTTCCATTACTTCACCAACTAATGGGATGAATTCCCTATATGAGTCAGTTAGAATGAGCAGGGGGGTCCCACAGGGTTCAATCCTGGGTCCCATTTTGTTTCTTATATTCTCCAACGACATGCACTTAAAGATAAATATAAGTTCCCTCGTACAATTTGCAGATGATATATCTGTAATTGACTTTTTTGTAAGTTGTTGATACATTAATAAATAAAATAAAATAAATAAAAATAAAATAAATACCTCATGTATTGTGTCTGCCCCTGCAATTACTTCACTGTCCCCGAAAGCATCAGACATTGCTCAGACGGTGTATGATTGGTGTCAAAATAATAACCTCACCGTAAATACATCCAAGACATCAGTCATTTTGTTCAGGCATAACACTGTCTCTGAATCTTTGTATGTGAGAGTACAACATAAGAGTCTTCAACAGGTGAGCTCAGTGAAGTTTCTGGGTGTATTTTTGGATGGAGATTTGGCTTGGACAAATGAGGTGAATTCGATTGTGTCAAAACTAAGTGTGGCCTGCTATGTGATTCGTTACCTAACAAACCATGTAAATGTGAATAGTATTCGTGTTTTTTACTTTGCCTCTGTTCAGTCAGTTATTGCGTATAGTGTGATGTTCTGGTATATGTCCTCTGTGGCCCATTCATCTAGAGTTTTTATAGAGCAAAAAAGAATCATAAGGCAATTATGGGTTTGCAATATCGCCAAAGTTGTCGAGGAGTTTTTAAAACGCTCGAAATTTTAACAGTCCCCTGTTTGTATATCTACAATTGTGCTGTATTTACCAGAAATAATCTAGAATTGTTCACCACTAATGACTTCTATTCTAATAATTTGAACACTAGGGGAAGGAATGATCTTAGTGTACCAGCTCATCGTACAGCATTGTTTGATAAGGGACCTTTGATGTCTTGTATTAGGGTCTATAATGCATTACCAGTAGAAATTAAAGAAGTTCAGGGTAATGTTAGGTTTAAGTCAGCCCTAAAAAAGTTTCTACTGGAAAAAGAATATTATTCACTTAATGAATTTTATTTTTAGATTAGTTCAAATGGCTTGTGTTAGTTCATAAGTTTTTTTTTTTTAA
This sequence comes from Kuschelorhynchus macadamiae, assembly GCA_030620095.1. Taxonomy (NCBI): domain Eukaryota; kingdom Metazoa; phylum Arthropoda; class Insecta; order Coleoptera; family Curculionidae; genus Kuschelorhynchus; species Kuschelorhynchus macadamiae. Next base: position 1,216,939 of record JAUTXW010004716.1, read on the forward strand.
CTGTAATTCTAGTATAGCTTTTATAACGAATTTTATGTAAATTAGTTAAAAATTTTTTGTGTTAGTTTATAAGTTGTTACTGTCCTTTTTTTAATTGAATAGTTTTAATATAGAATTGACAATGTCGATGTTCATTAAGAATAATGTATGACAAATTAATAATAAATAAATAAATAAATAAATAATTAAGAACTTTATACATGATATTTGTTCCTAGCCACTTGGAGAACAGCACTTCAGTTTGGTCTCCTCATTTCTCTGAGAGAGTTTTTGCGCGGTTGATATTAATTACTTAGATTACTAAATTTTTAAACCTCACGACACTTGAGGAGAGACGCAGATATTTTGATAAAATGTTTATGTGCATATTATGCTATTGCATAATCATGCAAAATGTGCAGATCTCCTGTACTTTGTCAACATTCATGTTCCATGCAGAAATTTGAGAGAAGTTAAAACCTTTTCGTTGGGGCACCACCATACGCTTTATGGGCAACATATCTCAATTAATTGTATGATGTTTGCCAATAAAATTGAACTTGATATTTTTGGAACTTCCTTTAATTTAATTCATAATTCTCTTAAATAAACTGCACTTGAATTTCATAGATGACTATTGCTGTTGTTTGTAAATTTAAATGTTATTACTGTCTTAAGTTTTATAGGTACCCTGTGCAATATTACAATTAACCTATGTTAAGTTAGTTTATAAGTGACTATATTGCAATTTCTGTAGCAGTTCCCAACTTAAATGTGAATACTAGTAAAAAAATGTTTATGCTTATTGGTAATGACAAAGTAAAACATGAGTTTAACTCAAGCATATTTTCATTAAGAATTGGACAGGCTACAGTTGAACAAGTTAAAAAAGTTAAATATTTAGGAGTCATTATTGATGACAAATTGTTATTTAAGGAGCAATGTAATTTTGTTATTTCCAAAGTTAGCCATCTGGCTCATTGTACTACTGATTTTTCTTTATGCTCAAAGTTGATAGTTTTGAATGCAATAATTCTACCACATTTTAGCTATTGTTGCAATGTAATGTACCTGTTTCAAAAAAATGAGCTGGGACGGCTGTAAAAATTACAAAACCGAGCAATGAGTTTAATATTGCCTTGCAATAGGTTCTCTCTAAAGGCCGTTTTACATGCTGCAATTCTTTGCAATATGCAATAGTCTTGAACAAAGGCATGCACAGTTTGACAAAAGGTACAAATGTCTTGCCACTGCGCATGCTTTTGTTCAAGACTATTGCAACTTGCAAGAAAGAATTGCAGCATGTAAAACGGCCTTAATAAAATCAATGTTGCAAGTATTGCAATAGTTGCCAGTTATACAATAAATTAGGTATAATGTACTTGTTTTTATTTTCAAAATTAGAGTGGATCAGGTACCTTCATATTTAATTCAGAAGTCAACTTACAACCACCAAATTCACAGTTACAATACCTGGCAATAAATCAATTTTTTTGTAACACCTAAAATTAAAAAAAAAAATGGGAGAAAATTCACAAAAAATGTAAATAAAGATTTTTGATAGAAGTTAACTAACAAATCTAAACAACATTTAAGGGGGAAGTATGGTAATCGTGAACAAATCATCCTCTGAGAGTTTTTCATATTGACGTTGCAAGGTCCCAGAAGCAAAATGGGGCCTTAATAAAATGTTTAAAAAATGAACTAACCCAATCACTATAAATTTTGTAAAAAACGAGCTGCTAAAATTTTTGTATTAATCCACTGTACAAAATGGCGGCCTAATAATATTTAAAACATTAATATTATAAAAAAAACCGACTTAAAAAAACACTAAAAAGTAAAAAACAATATTCTACAGTGAAAACTTGATTTATGTAGTCGGTGTGAAACTAATTCTTAATAACTTAATCACAAAAAGACTACATATATTTTACATTAAATAGACAGGGTCTTTATTACTTTGACACCGACTTAATAAATCAAATTTTCAGTGTGGAATGAAATATTATTTTTTACTTTTTAGTGTTTTTTTTTGTAGTCTTTTATTTTTTTATAAAAATTTTATTTCTTCCTTTTTAGTTCTATTTACATTTTAAAGCCTAAACTTGGGTTAAAGTTTTTGAGGTCCCTACTAAAATAAATAAGTAGCAACTGGATCCATTGTATATTAAATTTTGCTAGAATCACCGTATTAATATTATAAAAATTAGATGAGTAAAATTCAACTTAGTGCCATTAAAAACCCAGAAAACTTTGTGAAACATGATATTAACATGCATACTTATTTTTCCTGATGATATGGTGAACGCAATATAATCGCTATAAATATATATAATATAATATAAATAATATTATTTAAGCAAGCATAAGAAATTATATCATTTGCCTTAAGTTTTTATAGACATATAGTAGTTGTACAAATACTTTCCTCCTATCGGGACTCATCAGTGCGCCGATCGTAAGAGAAAAACATTAAATAATAGAAAAGAATTGATTTCAAAATTTTAAAATGTGTTTAAATATAGCAAATATAGCAACCGGATAAAAGAATTTTTTTAAGAATAAAATCTAATTAAATTGGACATGGCTCGCTTGTAAAACCGCGGCCTAAAACCTACAAGAAAAATCGCGATATTGAGGAACTGAATGTGTTGGCTTCGGTTGAGGTAGTTCAGCAACTAATTCTTGTCAAAAAATAAAAGCTTCTATCGGCGTTGTTAAATCCAGGGTTCAATAAATTTAAGAAAAACAAAAGTTTAAACCATATCAATTTCATTTGGTACAAAACTTACATTCTGGTGGCGCAGAACGCCGACTAGAGTATTCCCATTGGTATTTTCCAATGCGGGTCATGGTCATTAAGTTTGAAAGAACTGTTATATGGCCCAATGAGGTGCTGGTGTTTTGAACAGGCATAATATAAAACTGCTCGATTTAGATAATGAATTCTATTTTAAGGATATTATAAAGAATACAACTTACCTCAATTGAACAGGATTATATACATTGTCTAACCATATTAAATATTGTATGAGTAATTTTTTAATTGAAAAGAGAGATAATCTAGAAGAAACAAATACAAATCTTATATTTGTCAAAACACACGCAAATTACACCCTTAGAAAAAGTTTGTAATAATTTGACTCCGAAGCCGGAGGCTATTTATTGTCATTTAGATGCAAGATGTCATGTAGGAGAATGTTTTTATAAATGATCCTCTTGAGATAGCAGTTGTCTTGAAAATAGCTTAAATCTACTTCTATTGAATATACAGTCAATTCGTAATAAAGGTGATGAATTATTCATCCTTTTTGACAATTATAATTTTCTAGATATTGTGCTGGTTACAGAACACTGGCTCAGACCCAATGAACCCTTCAATCTTGAGCGTTATACTGCTGTTTTAAGATTTATCAGGGTAAATTTATTCCATGGTGGAACTGCCATTTTTGTTAGTATAGAATCTTTCAGTGCATATAAGTTTCAGGATGTTACCAAGTTTAACCATTTACTTGTAGAAAAAAACCTACGGTAGTAAGCCAAGAAATGTATATGTTGTCTGTATATATAGACCACCATGTTGTAATGTTGTTATTTTTATTGAGAGACTGGGAGGTCTCATAAGTAGATTTCCTGTGATAAATCCTGGATTGTAATCGCCGGTGACTTCAACCTAAATTACAATGACTTTTTATCAGTACCAACAGATTTGCTCAAAAATTTATTATTCTCAATTAATTTTACCATGTAGATTTGCCTACTCGCGTTTATCAGTTTTCGCAAACATTAATAATTTATGTGTGTTCAAATATTAATATAGAAAACGTTAATTGTTAGGTGTGCCTTTCTGGTCTCTCTGATCATGAAGAAGTTCTAAGTAATATAAAACAAAAAAGCGCACTCCCACTACATTTAGGTATGGGCGAATATGTAGTAAAGGAAACTATCGTCAATTTGTTGATATATGTCTTAATACCAATTTTTATTTTACTGTAGAGGATTAGTTATGCACACTTCATGATACTCTGATAGGTGTATAGGGCTTTCCCACTTAGAAAATAGAAAAAGAAGAGGAATAAGAAACCCTGGCTTACTAAGGGGCTGCGCATTTCAGCGAAAAACAGATCATTACATGCATTTAGAAAGTATATATCGAATTCTTATTTTTTATATTATTCCGCTAAGTGTAGAACGACATATCGGAATACTACTTTCACTACTACTCTCACGAATAAATAATTCCAGAAATAAGTCAAAAAAAAATTGGAAAATCATTGATGAACTTAGGGGTAGGGCAAACATAACACATTTCGAATCCAATTTGGATGTTAATGCTCTGATTTCTATTGCTCTGTAGCTGCTAAATTAACAAATAATATTGTCTCACAGGCTGATCCTCTCACTTACTTAAATAACATCAGCATAAATGAGCGATGTGTTTTGACTCCTACAAATGTGACTTAGATTAGAGAAATAATCCGCGAAATTATCCAAAAAAACAAAAAGGCCGCTGATTATGATGGAATATCGGCAGAGATAATTGATAACTTACCATATGATGTCTCGGTCTATCTTTCTGTCTATATCAAGAGAGCCCAGGTTGTACCTGTGTACAAGGGAGGTGAGAGATGTGACCCTTCAAATTACCGACCCATCTCGTTATTGCCAACATTTTCCAAACTCATTGAGGAAATCGTTAAAAGGCGCATAATGAGCCACTTAATTGGACATAATATTCTAGATCGTAATCAGTTTGGATTCCAAGCAAAAAATGCAGTGGTGACGCCATTTTTGGATTTCTAAATTCTGTTTACGATTCTATAAACTCGGGTAATTCGGTAGCTGCAGTGTTTTGTGATTTCTCAATTGTGTGGATCACCGAACACTCCTGCGTAAACTTGTTAAGTATAGTTTCACAGGGAGGCACCTATAATATATATATATATATATATATATATATATATATATATATATATATATATATATATATACATATATATATATATATACATATATATATATATATATATATATATATATATATATATATATATATATATATATATATATATATATATATATATATATATATATATATATATATATATATATATATATATATATATATATATATATATATATATATATATATATATATATATATGTGTGTTTTCATTCCGGGTGTACATCCGTTCACTACTGTCGTTCTGAATAGAACAGTTTTGCTGACGTTTCGCCAAAATCTCATTTGGCATTTTCGAAGCTTTCTTTCTCGCGTCCGAATAGAGACTGAAGTGTTGGTGACTGCGACGCTTCCTTTTATACCCCCACTCGGGGCCGAAGGTTATATCTGCGCAGGCGTTGGTCGTTATTTATGTTTTCTGGATGGTGCTGTTGTTGTTGCGCTAATTGCGCTTGAGTTTTTGCGATTTTAGATTTGTCTATTATTGTCTTCCATACTGTTGGTAGTTTTAATGATTCGTCCCTTTTATTTAAATCACCTTGCTTTTCAATTTCTATGGCTTCTCGGATTATTCTGGTCTTATAATGTTCTATATTGGCAATCTCCCTACACCCATCGAAATTTATTTTATGGCCGGTTTCCTGATGATGTAGGAATAAAGCTGAGGTTGTTTGTTTTTTTCTGTTGCTGAGTTTATGCTCTTCCACTCTTGCTGATATTCGCCTGTTAGTTTGCCCTACGTACAACTTTTCACAGTCCTGGCACGGAATACTGTACACTCCGTGGTTTTCCAGTTTGATTTTATCTTTTGGGTTTCCGAGTAGTTTACCTATAGTTGTTTGTGGCTTGTGTATTGTTTGTATGTTGTGTTTCCTCAGAATTCTTCCGATTCTATCTGTTGTGCCTTTTACATATGGTAAGACTACTCGTTGCTTTCCCGGTTCATATTTTTTGTTGTTCGTTGTTCGGAAACTTGTGCATTAATAGCTTTCTCTATGGTGCGATTTGTGTAGCCATTTTTCTTTAAAGCACTAGATATTACCTTAAGTTCGTTTTGTCTCGTTTGTGTTTCAGTTAGTCGCACGGATCTAGATATTAGAGTATTTGCCACAGCTTGAATTTGTGCTGGGTGATGATGTGATTTTGCATTTAAATATCTGTCTGTATGTGTTGGTTTTCTATACACGGTGTATTCGAAATGTCCGTTATTTAGTTTTGTGACCAAAACATCTAAAAATGGTAGTTTGTTGTTTTCCTCTAACTCTAGAGTAAATTGTATTCTGGGGTGGATTGAATTTACGTGAGTCAGAAATTTTTCGAGCTCTGCATGACCATGCTGCCATATAATAAATATGTCATCCACATAACGAATCCATAATTTGGGTTTTAAACTTGCTTTCTTAAGAGCTTCTTTCTCGAAGTATATCATAAATAAATTCGCGACTACTGGTGATAGCGAGGACCCCATTGGAGCACCATCTATTTGTTTATACATTTGCCCGTTGAAAGAAAAATAAGTATTTTTGAGGCAATGCTCCGAGAGTTCTATTATATGTGCCTGGAAATCCTCGTTCATAGCAATCTTGTCCAATGCTTCGTCGATGGGAATACTGGGATATAACGATTTGACATCTAGGCTTGCTATGATGTCATTTTTTTCAAGGACGATATCTCGTATAATTCGAGTGAAATGCTCCGAGTTTTTTACAAATGAATCAGCTTTTTCTACAGTTGGTTGCATAATTTCAGAAAGGTATTTTTCCAGTTTTTGTAGCGGCGAATTAACAGCACTAACAATAGGTCTGATAGGCGCGCCTGGTTTGTGTATTTTTGGTAAACCATAGAGTTTAGTTTTTGTACGTAATCTTGAGTATTCATAACCACAGTTGCGTTTCCTTTATCTGCTGGAAGGATTGTGATGTTTTTATTTTTTCGGAGGTTTATTAGGGCCCTTTGTTCAGTGGCATTTAGGTTTTGTTTTGGTGTTTTGCTTGATCTTAAAATTCTTGCCACCTCTTGTCGAATCTCCTCTGCTTTTGTTTCTTCAGAGGAGTCAAGGACAGCTTCCACTCCAGCTATTATTTCTTCTTTAGGGATTTCCTTAGGAGATATCGCAAAATTAAAACCCTTACTCAGTACGGATTTTTCACTTTCTGAGAGACTGTAGGATGATATATTATGTACTAATTTATCGACGTCTACTGACGATCTTTGTGGCGGACTCGACTTTCTTAGAAGATTGTCATACTTTTTTGAAAGTTTATCTGTCTTAATATTCTTATTTGTTTCTGTTCGCCAAAAAGTCAAAGTTCCTATGCGAATCCACAATAAAGGGTGAAACACGGAATGAAAACACTTTGTATTTTTCCATCCGTGAAGGAGTAAAAATCAACATATATATATATATGTATATATATATATATATATATATATATATATATATATATATATATATATATATATATATATATATATATATATATATATATATATATATATATATATATATATATATATATATATATATATATATATATATATATATATATATATATATATATATATATATATATATATATATATATATATATATATATATATATATATATATATATATATATATATATATATATATATATATATATATATATATATATATATATATACATATATATATATATATATATATATATATATATATATATATATACATATACATATATATATATATATATATATATATATATATATATATATATATATATATATATATATATATATATATATATATATATATATATATATATATATACATATATATATATATATATATATATATATATATATATATATATATATATATATATATATATATATATATATTTATATATGTGTATATAATGTGTATATAATCAGTTGTCCCCTGATGATGATCCGTTAGGATCGAAACGCGTAGGAATTAGATAAATAAAAATTTTACCACAAGAAGGCTGATTGGACTTTTACGTTCCTCTTTCCTCATTTTCATTATCTGCTGGAAGGATTGTGATGTTTTTATTTTTTCGGAGGTTTATTAGGGCCCTTTGTTCAGTGGCATTTAGGTTTTGTTTTGGTGTTTTGCTTGATCTTAAAATTCTTGCCACCTCTTGTCGAATCTCCTCTGCTTTTGTTTCTTCAGAGGAGTCAAGGACAGCTTCCACTCCAGCTATTATTTCTTCTTTAGGGATTTCCTTAGGAGATATCGCAAAATTAAAACCCTTACTCAGTACGGATTTTTCACTTTCTGAGAGACTGTAGGATGATATATTATGTACTAATTTATCGACGTCTACTGACGATCTTTGTGGCGGACTCGACTTTCTTAGAAGATTGTCATACTTTTTCGAAAGTTTATCTGTCTTAATATTCTTATTTGTTTCTGTTCGCCAAAAAGTCAAAGTTCCTATGCGAATCCACAATAAAGGGTGAAACACGGAATGAAAACACTTTGTATTTTTCCATCCGTGAAGGAGTATATATATATATATATATATATATATATATATATAAAATCAACATATATATATATATATATATATATATATATATATATATATATATATATATATATATATATATATATATATATATATACATATATATATATATATATATAAATATAATATATATATATATATATATATATATATATATATATATATATTTATATATATATATATATATATATATATATATATATATATATATATATATATATATATATTTATATATATATATATATATATATATATATAAATATATATATATATATATATATATATATATATATATATAAATATATATATATATATATATATATATATATATATATATATATATATATATATATATATATATATATATATATATATATATATATATATATATATATATATATATATATATATATATATATATATATATATATATATATATATATATATATATATATATATATATATATATATATATATATATATATATATATATATATATATATATATATATATATATATATATATATATATATATATATATATATATATATATATATACATATATATATATATATATATATATATATATATATATATATATATATATATATATATATATATATATATATATATATATATATATATGTATATATATATATATATATATATATATATATATATATATATATATATATATATATATATATATATATATATATATATATATATATATATATATATATATATATATATATATATATATATATATATATATATATATATATATATATATATATATATATATATATATATATATATATATATATATATATATATATATATATATATATATATATATATATATATATATATATATATATATATATATATATATATATATATATATATATATATATATATATATATATACATATATATATATACATATATATATATATATATATATATATATATATATATATATATATTATATATATATACATATATATATATATATATATATATATATATATATATATATATATATATATATATATATATATATATATATATATATATATATATATATATATATATATATATATATATATATATATATATATATTTATATATGTGTATATAATGTGTATATAATCAGTTGTCCCCTGATGATGATCCGTTAGGATCGAAACGCGTAGGAATTAGATAAATAAAAATTTTACCACAAGAAGGCTGATTGGACTTTTACGTTCCTCTTTCCTCATTTTCATTTCTAATATGTACGTCTGAATTATTCTTTTTGTTAGTAAGCCAATACGGATATTAAATAAACAAATGAACATGCATGTTCTCTGACAACTTGTTTTGTAATAAAACTACTTTCTCGAATTTAGGCTCGTTTCATACATTCAATTTAACAAAAACGCAGGTGAAGTTTCAGAAGTTTATTTTCACAGGTAAGTAAATAAGCAGAAAAATCGGTAAATTAAATTTTACCCGCAACTTCCCCTGGTACAGAATTTGACTACTAAACAAACAATCTATATATGCATATAATTATTTGGCATTATATGGCATTAATGCACCTATCAGAGGTTTTGTTAAAAAACAAATCTTTGTTTTAATATAGATTTAGAATTTGGTTGGCTATTACAAACCTAGCCAATCCCAACCTAACCTAATCCGTAGTTTTATTAATTATACGTTTTGTTAAAAAAGAATTTAAAAAGTCATCCGCTTGAACGAGGATTCGAACACACATGCGCAACATCTATAGCCTAGTATCCTTCCACCGAGGCAGAAAGCCCATGCTGAATATTCAAAAAAAACTTGTTTATACTCGGCGGAAGTAAAGACGAACCAATAAAAAGCACTCGATAACACTGAGGTGCAGCTAGACCATATATCAAAAACTATAATTCAGTTAATGAAACTTAACAATAAAACTATTCCGTTTACAGGGTCAATAATTTTTTTTATTCAATTTTTTCCCTGTATATTCAAACCTAGTTATTAGACTGAAATGAAGCTCGGTATAGCAAAAACATGTATAAAAACGCATTTTTCTATATAACATTTCTGACAGTATTTCCGATCAGTGGCGTACAAACGAGTAAGATTATTAATTTATTCACCATTATTAACTTATTCTCTAATTAGTTAACAAAAAAGGTAAATTTCAGCCAAAT